>ML685851.1:2336492-2413727 GCA_007922175.1 Pelusios castaneus | reverse complement strand
CTGTTGTCTTTCTACAATAGACTAACACGGCTACCCCTTTGGAATTTAAAATGATTTATTATGTAAAAATGATAGGGAAGAATCAAGTTAACTAACATGATGTTGTCTTTGACTGTGCAGTCAATGTAAACCATTACAAATTGTCCTCAGCATTGTGTTAAATATGGCTAAGTTCTGTGATGAAGACAAGCCCCATGTGTATTTTGGGAATGCAGATACACTGCTCTGATAAAGCCCAAACGTATAGATGTGAATATCTCATTTGTAAAAAATCAAGCATCATTCACATAACAAAAAATCAGCATAATGTTTGTGGATTTACAAATCATGGATTTTCTCTGTACCTAAATTCATCTATGAATCAGTTAATGCTGAGGTACTATTCTGGTTGAAACAACACAAGCAAATCTATCATTTTATTTGTCAAGTGTATTCAGTGACCATATATACTACATATTTTGATTTTACCAATGCAATGCATCTATATCTCCAAAATACAGATGGTGCTTGAATTCATTGCATAATTTAGCCATAATTGATAATGCTAAACACAATTTATCACGGTTTACATTGACTGCACAGTGCAGACATCAACGTGTTAGTTAACTCAATTCTTCCCACTCATTTAGGGCACAATTACATTTTACAGTGAAGAGAAGCCCACAGTAGGCAAAAGCTACCGATATAGTTCTAAAGGAGTCAATCCCATCCACAAAAAAATTCTGTCAACCCAGAAACTTCCATATCCCCTAAAGCCCCAATGTACCAAAGAGTTTTAGAGCAGTCCAGGACCAGGAGAGGACAGGAAAGAGATTAGCAAATGTGGATGCCCGCTTCCACTACTCCTAAATCTGGACCTATCCCTATCTTCTCCACGACAAATCATGTCGCTTCTGGGAATTCCTGCAACCCTAAGGCTGTAACAATTCCCTGAACACCGAATGAACACTCTAAGGTCAGACAGGACCAATATGATGAACTAGTCTGACCTCCAGCAAAATGCAGATCACAGAACCTCACCTGCCTCCTCCTGCAATAAACCTCTACCTCTCAGATCATCACACCTGGGCTCATGTCAGAATATCAGTCTAAGGCTACGTCTACACTACACACCACTGACAGCACCACATAGTGTATGTCCAGCTACATGCTACAGTGAAAGGTTGGCTGAGTCCACATTGTGATGTGCGCTTACCCATGTCAGTGAAAAGCTCTGGCAGGGGGGAAGCAGCAGGGAAAGGGCAGGAGCTAGCAGAACACTATCCTGCTAAAAACAGAAGTGTAGATAGGGAGACAGGGGCTTGAGCAAGTTGACAGTCTTGTAGCGTATGTACTGCGGCACATACCCAAACCCTTCAGGCATGTCTTTACTCTACTCACCTAAACTGCGCCTCACCATCTACATTACTATTTATAACCATACTAACGGGGGCAACCCATGTAGGGAGTCTCCATGCTGCTGAAAGAAGCATGCAGTGTAGATATACACTTACATTAAATTTATATAAAAGGAAAAAATAAAAAATCAGCACACAAAACAGAAGGCATTTGCATGACGTATCACCACCACATCCTGAAATATTACACACAAATCTATTTTACTATTATTTACTAAGAGGAAAAATACTAGAATTCCAGCCCCCCAAAAGAAATATTCTCTCCCTCTATCAACATCATTATACACATATGATAAAACATACGTCAGAATAAATCAGACTGTATAATACTATGTAATCAAATGGCAGGAAATACACCAGCGAGGATACTGGTAACAAATGTATTTTTTTATGTTATTTTACCGTCTGAAGTGATCTCTCCTTCTTCTGTGCTATCAGAAACTACGGCTTCCTCTTCACTTTCTTCTTCGAAGGAAGAGAGGTCACTAGTATGAACGGAGCTAACAGTGATATCACTGAGAACATCCACATCTGAATCCTCTGAAATATGTTCTTAAAAAAGAGAAAAAAGTTAAATATCAGGCGACCTAGCAAATCAATGTTTTTAGCTCATTTTCTAAGAAAAAAGTTAATTAACTTATTTTAAAAATCTCTGAAACACAGAAAAATACATTATTTTTGAACACAGTTTGAAAAGCTTACAAATTATAGACCAAATGTTGTTTGCTGTAACCATAAATTGGCTACAACGGAGCTATTCAAATTGGGTGAGCAAAGCGAGCAAGATCTATGCTCTTACAAGTCCACCTATTCAGAAGAGGGTTCCAGCCTAAATAGGGGAAAGTTGGCATTACTGTAGACTTCACTATAATTGGATAGTTAAATGGGACTACAGCTACCAATACTGCTGGCCCAACATCTTTTCACTTTCTAAATTCATCTCTGAAAAGCCCCACACCAATATAAAATTTCCCTCCATCCCACCATACTTTTTAAGTAGCCTCTTCTATACCTTCTTTTACACCTTCTGTTATCTTGTGTTTACTGCTGTTTTTTTCAGGAGCCAACTGTTTTACTGATTCTGCCTCTCTCTCTTTCACTTGCTTCTCTTCTTTTGCTTTTTGGGCATCATCATTCTTCTTTGAATGGTCAAATTTCTTGTCATTCTTATCTTTTTTCTCTTTTTTTCTTTCCCCTTTATCAGTGCTTTCAGGTTTTCTGTCACCTTTATCTGTTAATTTACTTTTCTGGTCATCACTTTCCTGTAGAATTTCTTTGCTTGGATGACTCAAATTGTTAACATCTTTTGTTGCATTTTTGGTTTCTTCACTTGGGCAAGGGAGTTCATTTAAATCTTCACACTTTGCAACTGTTTCATTGTCTTCTGAAGAATCACAAATAGGTTTTTCTTGGTCTGGCAAGTCTTCTGAGTTCCGCTCTCTCTCTGTGGTACCATCAACACTCTGTTGAGATGGGAGTCTTTTTGAAGTTCTATCACTGTTCTTGGAATTTGTATTCTCTGTTGAAGCCCTGGCAGCACTTGCTTCCTGGTTAAGAGAAGTTATTGTTTCCAAAATGGACAGGGCATCACTAGCTACTGTAGCATTAGGAGCGGTAGAAGAAACACCTTAAAGGATGAGAAGAGAGAGAAAACATTTTAGCCAACAAAGATTTCCATAACATTCACTAAAATATTCATTTCTACAATAACTGGTTATTATTTCTGAAGGGGAAGGGCTTGTAAAATGAAACTTGAATCTCACAAGTCTGTTAAAGGGGAAAAAATCTTTTTACCTTGATCTTTTAAAATAAATAAAAACTCTCTACTAATTTGATTAACTCTAAATCACAGCATTTGTTTCTTACACATCAAGATGTCACTATGCTAAATTGTTTGAGATGTTATCTACGATACACTTTGCTCCTGTGCCTTGCTGCTGCAGAGATCAGCAGAACAGGTCCCTTGCTTTATAAGGAGAGGGAACAACCAGCAGTATAGTGTATATAGTCTCCATGGAGGTCTTTCAACTTTCCTCCACCAGTCCAAAGTCAACATATGTCCCCAAGTTTACAGGAATAGTCAGTGGGATACTGCAGGAAATAATGGTGGGCCCAGCTTCCTCTAGTATTTTTATTAATGATCTGGAAGAGGGATTATATTGAATATTAACTACTTATAGGGGATACAGTAGTGGGAGAAACTGCGAACATGATTAAGGATATAATGTAACAGGCAGGCAGTGTTACATAATATGCTCTCCCCTTAGCAGTGACTTTGAAGATAGCTGAGAAAGGATTAATTGAATTAGTAGTAATTGCTGCTGCTGGCTTGTCAACCCATCTGGTTTAAAGGACTCAGTAATGGGCCTTTCACAGGAAAAGAGTTGGGCAAATGGTCTGGTCCATGAAGAAAGAGCTGATGTAACTAGCCAGGCTTGTTAAAGCTCTGAGTTAAACCAATGGTGGGAAGAAGGGGTGAGTTTACAAGTACGTACTGCGGATAACCAAGTAAGTAATAAAAAGCCTGAAAACAACAAACTTTGTTTATGGGATGTAATCCTGCTGATAAGACCAGGAGAAATGACTGTGTTTGAGACTAGTTTACTGTGTGTAAAAGTGGATCACAGAAAGAATAATTTAGAGACTCTGAGCCTATAAAAGAGCGAGCAAATGTTAACTCTCAGGCAGCCTGATTTAATACAAAGGGATAAAGTTAAATTTGAAATATGCATAGGAAACAGCTAAGAAAGATTCACTCTGGAACTATGTAAGTAACATATACTAATGCATGACAGCCCCATCTTAAAGATGTGAGATCAAATGGTGGAAAAATTGAAGGATGAAGAGTATGGACCCTATATAACAGTTACAGTCTGTAACAAGCCATATCATCAGGAGGTGAGGGGGGTGGGAAGGGAGACTGAATAATTAGATTACAATACATATACAAAGGGGGCACAATTAAGGTATTGTAAGAACAATGTAAATGCCCAAAATCTTTCCAAACAAAAGAACTGCATTAAGAAAGTCACATCTTTTATAAATAATTGGCTACTCATCTTTTACTGCCTATATCCTACTTGATCATGTTGTGAAAGTCAGAATTTAACTGAGACCATTACTTCTAGCACAGACTGATTCCCCTGCAACTTGAAGTAGAAGTGAAATTGTGGTAAGTGTTTGCCTCTTTTCCTCACTCCTCATAGCAACAGTGAATCATTACCTTGGGCTGCTTTTCCGAGTTTATCTTGCTGACACTTCAAATGTTTAGTGTTAACAGCAGAACCAGTGATGCCACTTTCCAAGAAGAGAACACAGACAACACAAAGTAAGGGAAAAATACCTTGTACTGCGATGGAAACATCTGCCTTTTCCTCACTAGGGGCTGTACTGGGGCTTGCTTCCTCTTTGTGATTAAATGTGGCTAAAAACTCATGAACGGCTTTTTCCACCTGAGGCCTGAATGTGTGATTGATCTTTGGATCCACAACCTGAGAAATAATTCTGTCAATTCCAGACTCCAACATTCCAGACCTGAAACAAAATCATGTTCATACTTAAAAATAAGAAGATTTATTTCCACAAGCCACCTTAAAGATATCTGGTTTATCTAAAGTGTGTTCCTTCCATATACATAACTTCCAGTGAAACACTAAGTTCTCTGAAAGTTACTTTTTTACTTTCTTCAGGAACATCTCTAACTAGCATATATCTACATACTAGTCAAAATGTCCTATTGTCCTATATGAAGAAAAAATTCCTGCTCTGGAAAGCTTGCAGCATATGAAAGATAGCAATAAAAACTATACCAGTAGCCCTTTACTTCTTGTAGGGTCTACCATAAGAGTTGATTTAGGGAGGGACTTAGATGAGAGGGTACTTACCTTATTAATCAGTTTGAGGAGGGTGTTCCATGCAGAAGGGGTAGCATGGAATGTGACAGCATCGTATCAATTATCTTTATAACCCAAATATCAGGATTTCTCAGTATGGCATAACGTGACTGCTACTAAACAGCGCAGTCCAGATAATTAGTTTACTTGTATTTAGTAGAAAGATTAAGTTTTGAAACTCTTAGCTTCCTAATGGCCTACCACTTGTCCACTACACATTCTCAGCTGTTTACTCCTACAACACGTTGGTGTAACTGGGAGCAAAAGGAAAGGCTCACTATTCACAAAGCCAGTACATTTGTTCTCAAGTTTCTAATCCATCACTAAACCTGACAGAATAACACCCCTTATCTATGTATGCTAGTCTGGCGCAACATGAAGCTGCTTCTGATATTAGTGTATCTAGCAACACCAGGCAAGCAGAATGAGGTGAATGTTGTTATGGCACAAATTGTGCTCAATGTAAATGCTTATTTCAAGTTATTTTGATATGGCTGTTTACTAGCAGTCTTACAAAACTTTTGAGCTGTCTATAGAAATTAAGCCTGTGCAAGGATTCTTGTTTTGTGAACGTGACTTGTGCTTGCAAAATAAATGGATTATCATATCCGCAATTCTATTAATACCCAAGATTTTTTAACCCATAAAACCTAATCTTAAATTAGAATTTGCATAATCATCCATTTATACGGTGGCAATAATACAAGATCCCCTATATGTGAGGATTGTAGCCCCAGAATTCCAACAAAACCTGATTCTTCTAGTTGCAGAAAAATCCTCAAAGTAGTGATGCCAAATAGGAAATATTCAATATTACAACACATCACTAATGTCTTTCAGCAACAGAACCCATGCAATGCCAATACTTGAAGAAAATATTCTCTACATAGAGAAATAAATTGTGGACCTTCTTTGTTTATCTATGTTTTTCATTTATCCATCATTGGGGGAAGAGTATCTTTTAAACAACAGAATATTAACTCAAACTTACTTGAGAACCTGCTGCCTAATATTATTTCTCAGCTGATTCTTATTGAGGTGAGGACTCCAAGTGTGAGTTGCCAGGTGGTTGGAAACAAAGTTGTCAACACGTTGTCTCAGGTTTTGATAAGCAGGCTAGAAAGGAAAAAGTGAGATCTGTTTTAAAAAAAACAAAAAGTTGTTTGTTTGAAACCCATTTTCCTAACGACAGGACAAAAACCTTAAAAAACCTCCAGACCTTAACTGCTGAGTCAACAAAACACCAAGACACGTTCTGCCATCCTTTGATGGGTAAAGACCCATATAATATACAAAAACCTGCTTACCTAGGAAAGGTTTATGACCCTTTTTGGAAGCACGTTTATACAGCCTACGAACACAGCACATTCTCCTAAAAGCATCATCCATCATCTCTAAACAAAGGGCTTGATCTTGTTCACAATTTGGTCACCAACAACCGATTTGAATGGGAGCACTCTGGAGAACTCAGGCAGGTAGAAGAGGGAACCAACATGACTCTGTCGCTTCACAATAAGCATGACAACAGTCTAGTGCAGAGATCTGCAACCTGCAGCTCCAGAGCTGTATCTGGCTCTCCCCCTCCCCCTTGCAGCCCCCCCCCCCCCCCCCCCACTAGCCACCAGGGACTCTGTGGGAGGCCCATGCCAGGCTCCTCTCTGCCACTGGGAGACTCTGCAGGGGGGCCTGCTCCTGGTTCCAAGCTCCCCCACCTCCAGTCAGAGAACATTGCAGCAAGTACCCTGGCCCAGCTCCCCCTAGCTGGAGACCATACCCATTGCTGATCTCAAAACACGATGGCTACGGAAGGAATTTTAAAAAATGGCTATTATCTTTTTGGTTGCCGACCCCATGTCTATGGCAAAAAGCAAATCT
This sequence comes from Pelusios castaneus, assembly GCA_007922175.1. Lineage (NCBI taxonomy): Eukaryota > Metazoa > Chordata > Testudines > Pelomedusidae > Pelusios > Pelusios castaneus. Next base: position 2,406,562 of record ML685851.1, on the reverse strand, counting down.
CCAACCTGCTGCTGTGATGCCCTATCCCCCGGGGAAGCAACATTCCCAAGAGATCTCCACAACACTGCGAGCACCACGAGCCCGGGCAGCCCCACCTCGGCTCGCGGAGTCTCCAGGCTCACCAAAGCAGATCCTGCCGCGCGCCTCAGCGAGCCGCCACCAGCCAGCGGAGGAGAACGAGACCATAGAGCAGTCCCCCATCCCTCCACCCCACACACCTTGGTGTCCACGTCGGCCAGGCAGTCGCGGCGGAACTGGTCGAACAGCCCCTGGCTCTTCAGGTGATTGACGATCACGGACACCAGCTCGGGCTCCACCGCGCCGCCCCCTCCGGCGGCCCCGGGCAGCGGCGGCTGCTGCTGTGGGGGCGGCGGAGGGGGTGGCGGCGGAGGGGGTTGGGGCTGCGGGTTACTGGCCATGGGGGACGGGGAGCGGGGCCTTCAGAGAACGCGAGCGGCCGCCAGCTCCGCCGGCCGCGCCCCAGGCAGCCACTGGTTACCGAGCAGCAGCCGCGGAACTCTGACCCCGGAAGTGAAAGGGAACGGACGGAGGAAGCAAGAGACAACGAGAGGAGAGGCTACCAGGAGCGGCACCAGGGGGGCGCGGCGAGAGGCTGATTCGCGCAGTGACATGGGCGCTGCTAGCCTGCTACTGGCCCTTTAAGGGGATGGAGGGGCGGTTGCTCTGGGGAGTAACTGACCGGCTCGGGCCATTATCCCTGCTCCTAAGGCTGGAACACTGGTTCGAGCCGGGCTCTCTGGCCCCAGCTTCCCTCGTGAAGCCCCATGGCCGTGCGCCGCCGCCTCTACCAGCGGTCCGGAACATGGCTTCCCCCAGCACCCTGCCGCTGCCAGCCAAGATGAAGGTCGCCGGGTGGCCCCGCTCGCGCCTCTTCCCCCGCGGGCCCCCGGGGCGGCAGGCAAGGGGCTGTGAGCATGCTCAGTAACAGCGGCTCACTGAGTGCGTGCTGCCCCGAACCGATCACCGAATGTGCGTGCGGCTGCGCCCTGCATCGCTGGGGCCAAGGGGTGGGTCTTCCGGGGCTGGAGTGACGGCATAGGCTGGCTGGCCCGACAGCTGGAGGCTGCTCAGGACCCAATCACAGGGATCCATACGTAGGGGCATGATTCTCCCGGACCCGTTCTCAAGCCCAGCTCCAAGCCCGCCTTGAGTTGAGAACGCGGCTAGGGGGAGAGTTTCTCCCCGTGTCCAGACAGTCATTGTCACGGCCCCCCTCCCAGCCAGCAAACACAAGGATCAACGTGAGTTTAGACACGGGTCTAAAAACGAATTCACCGCTCACGGTGCCTGTAAAGAGACTTGACTAAAAGTTTGAAAGGGGTAGCCGTGTTAGTCTATTGCAGAAAAACAACAGACTCCTGTAACACTTTTAAAGACTAACAGATCTATTTATCACATCAGCTTTCATGGGAGAAAATCCCACTTCATCACCATCTGACGAAGTGGGATTTTCTCCCAGAAAGCTCATGCAATAAATAAATCTGTTAGTCTTTAACAGTGCCACAGGACTCCTTGTTTGACTAGAAGTGTGCAGCTATTCCAAAATGTGGGGTGTATTGAATGGAGATCCTGGTCAACAACCAAAATTGGAAACTTCCCTTTGCAGCAGCAGCAATCATTAAAGAGGGGTGGTTTTTTGGTCACAAAAGCAGGGGTCTGACATGGCTGCCGTTTTTGCAGACTTTGAAGCAGGCCAAAAAAATCCAAGCAGTCAAATCTTGGTTATAGTTTCCCCTCATGACATAACCGGTCTGAGGCTATCTAGAACTGTATGCAAGGACCCAGCTCACTAAGGGTATTATGATGCCTAGGTGCTCTTGAAAATCCCCTTAGGTGCCTCTATATTTTTAGGTGCCTAAGTACTTTTAAATTCTGGCCTAAACTTGTCAGGCTTTCAAATTTTCTGTATGGAAGTTTATGTGCAGCAGCTGAATAGGTTGGAAGGGGAAGGATGGTTCAATCAGACTAAAAATGTACCCCCACAGCAGCTTGTATAGCAGAAAGCAAGTATAGTGAAAGTGAAGTGCATCAATCTGAAAGAATCAGTTTGGCATTCACTACTAGAAAGTATCTGCTAATAAAAGTTCTGTGTCTCATCTGCGTGAAACTGCGGTAGTCAGGCTACATTTCAGACCTCATATCAGGAAGATCTAGTAATTCTATGGAAACAGATGTCTACATCAGCACCATGCTAGGAAATATTGGGTGACCGTCATGGTTTTCCCAAGGAATACTCTTTCTGGGCAGGTTCCCATGTTCCACTCTCATCTGACTGGGAGCCTTAGGCTGCTTTCCCATTTTCTTTACTATGTTTATCCCTAGCAGGTCTGACAGTTGCCCAGTTCCCTACTTCTTAGTACTCCAAGGATGATGACAGTGACCAGACAGCCTTCATAAGCAGAGTACATTTATTCAAGGATTAAAAAGGTCAGGTCTGTTTGTTGACTCACAGATGAAAGGCCCTGAGTCTTTTCAACTTCAGTCTTGTTTTGTTTTGTTGCGCCTCTAATACTTCTTCAAACCAGTATATGCAAACCACACCAGAGGTGATACTTCACTGGAACAGTTTACTACCTCAGGCAGTGCTTTTTTTCTTTTTTTTTTTTTTAAAAAAAGGGTGCTTGGTATGCCGGCAGGAGCAATGTGGAGGAGGAGTGTGTGTGTCAGGACCCTCCACCACCACTGGCCCACAGTGGCCGTCCCACCCCCCCCCCCCCCCCCCCCCTTTTGGACCCCTTCCTTGCTTTCCCCCCCCCCCCCAGTCCTCTCTACTGGTTCCCCGCTCCTCTCAGCCCCCCCAGCCTCTTCCCCACCCCCCATCAGTTCCCTGCTCCTCTCGCCCCCCTGGGCCTCTGCTGGCTCCCTGCTCCTCTTAGTCCCCCCTTCCACAACTTTCCTACTCCTCTTAGCACCCCCACCCCTTCCCCACCCCCTGCCTGTTCCTCGCTCTTATTGCCCCCCCCCAGGGCTCCTCTGCTGACTCCCTGCTCCTCTCAGCCCCCCTTTCCTGTGCCTCTCAGCCCCCCCAGCCCTTCCCCACCCCCTGCCAGTTCCCGACTCCTTTAACCTCCCCAGACCCCTTTCCCGCTCCTGTTGGGCCACCCCGCTGGTTCCCTAACCCTCCCGGCCTCCTCCCTGCTTACCTGGCCGGAGTTGCAGGGGTGGCCAGAGTTGCTCCCTGGCCAGGCTGCTCCCGCCTGAGCCATGCATCTGAGCATGCTCAGGGCAGCAGATTTGAAAAAGCTCGAGCCAGCCTGGCCGCAGCTGCCAGGTGACCGCGGGCCGGATTTCAGCCCCTGGCGGCTGGATTCTGGCCTGCGGCTGCATGCCACTCCTGGCCCCTGCCGGCTCCGCTGCCCAGCTGGGGACCAGGTCAGCAGGGGAAAGGAAACCCACTCCTTTCCCTGCCCTGATGACCCTGGCCCCCAGCTGGGCAGCGGGGCCAGCCAGGGAAAAATAGGTGCTGGTAGGCAGTACAGGTATGTACTGACAGAAAAAGCCCTGACTTCAGAGTATGCTGTGATCACCCCCGCAGTCCTGGAGGCACTGTGGTAGCCGTGTCCCCATGTAGCTGAACACAATTCCTAGCCCACAATGATATATAGAATATTCATAAGTGTAATATGGTGTGGTCCCCCAAAATACTGCCCATTGTTGCAATATGTCACATTCTGTAACCTAACTTAAAAGTGTGACTGAAGATGCTTTAATTACAACTTAGTAGTTGTGAATTAAGGGAGAGCTCTTCAACTGGTGCAAATATCAAAGTGTCATGAAGCTATGACCCACCAGCTGTGGATCTGCCCTTAAGTGTCTGATCTCTCTTTGCAGCTAGAAAGGCAAGATTTCAATCTTCCTCAAGATTATGAGTTGTTACCACAATTATTAGTAGAAGAGAAAACTCTAGGGCTATGTCTACACTTGTTAATTTAAGTCGACTCAGCATGTCCCCACTCAAAAATTAAATCGACTTAAAGGGGACCCTGCCAAATCGACTTAGAACGTCCACACTGGATGCCTAAGTTGACTTGTAGGGGCTAGGTGGACCTCAGACAGGTCCACGGTGGCAGGGGGGCATCCCTTGCCAAGTGCCAGGGGGTTCAGCATTTGCCCCATTGTACCTGGGTAGAATGGGGCAAAGGGACCCTGGCAGGGCATAGGGGCAGGCTGGGCAGGACTCTGCCCGGCCCTGTGGCGGGGCATGCCAGGCTCTCCCTGTGCCACCCCCCTGGCAGGGAAGGTAGTGGGGGAGTCCTGGAGAGCTCTAAGTTGACTTAGAGTCGACTTAGGGCTATTCCAGGTCTACACTGGCTTAAGTCGACTTTAGAAAGTTGACTTAAGCCAAAAGTCGACTTAAAACGAGGTTTTAAAATGTCGACTTAAGGAAAGTGTAGTGTAGATGCAGAGTAAATTAAGTCGACTTAAGCAAGCTTAAGTCGACTTAATTTACAAGTGTAGACGCACCCTAGAGGAGTTCCTCAAATAGGCCATTAAAGACCAAACACTGCCATTCCCTGGGCTAGGTTGCAAAAATCAAGGACAGTGCAGAAAATATAAAAGAATGTATTTATCATCACATCTTCCAGAAAGACTGACCATTCAAACACAAGATTATGCTATGTTTGTTCAACCTGAAGTATTTGTGGCCTACTCCATTGGACATGCTGTGAAGGAAACTAGAGGTATGACAGCAAGGACCCTTTAATGGAATTTAAGGGCTATCATGGATCAGTTGTGCCCAGTGATCTGAAACTACTGCAATCAAACTGTCCGTACTCTAATTATTTCAACAGCTGATGAATGCGAAAGACTGACCTGTGCCATGAGTTATGTACTATCCCACACTGCTTTTAACTTGCTAAGTGTTCCGTGCTTGTCAAATCTGTTTTTATCAAACACTGCAGATGCTTAATCCTAAAGACTGTCTGAAGTGACTTATCAGTCATCTGGGACCAACCACACATTTTTTTCTATGCGAAGAAGATTCAATGGTGGAAATAGGAGACTTCCTGGAAAGAAACTGACAACTAGTTTGAGTTGCACTGAAATCAGTCTCAGATTCTCTGTCTTATAAATCAGTTTCTGTGACTTAATAAGTATATACTCCATATATACATTTGCTCTATGGCATGTACTTTATACATGTATCTGTACTGTATGTATATTCAGTGGCATGACTGAAGTATTTCATGGCTTTCCACTTTTGAATTACTTTAGTATATCCCTCTGAATCATGTTATCCGTGGATATAATTATCTTAAACTAGTTTTTGTACCACTCTAGACAGTACATCTGTTAATGGTAATGCTACATTTTCTACCTTGCTTTGATATCTGAAGCTGGTCAGTGACATTTTCTCTCTCTCTCTCTCTTTTTCCTATTAAAGCACTGATTGGAACTTGGCACTCACTTCCACTATACCTAGAAGATTAGGAGTGCCACTTCAGACTGAAACATTAAAAAGTGCAGAGAAAAAACTAAACTGAATATGCAAAGAATTTGTCTTAATTATTTTTGCAAATTCATTTATCAAATTCATTCTTCTCTTTTTTCACTTTCAAGATCCCAGATAACCTCCCCCATGTGTGTCTTTGTTCTCACCTTGGATTTACACTTTATGCTTGGAACAGTCTATCTGTCTGTCCAATAAGGTCTCCCTGTTTCTTCTTCAAACCCAGTTCTTCTAAATACACTTACCCTTTCCACATCCTCCCGTATTTGAATAGCTGCGTTGCATTTGATCTGTTTCTTGCACTGCACATTTTTCAATGGCAGAAATTTAAGGATGGTGTGGCTGGAGAGTAAGCTTTAAGTCGACTTTATTAAGGCCTGTTAAGGCGACTTAACAAAGTGGACTAAGTCGACTTAACTTTAAGTCGACTTAGTCCACTTTGTTAAGTTGACTTAAAGTCGACCTTATTAAGTCGACTTAACAAAGTTGACTTGACTTTTTCTAGTGTAGACATACCCATAGATAGCAAGGTTTGTGATGACAGGGAGAACTGTATGGTGACTTGTCTGCCAGGTGTAGAGGTTGCAGCTCTGTCGAGACATAGACAGATTTATATATAGTTAGGGTGACCAGATGTCTCGACTTTATGGGGACATTCAATATTTGGCTTTTTTTCCCCTTATATTGGCACCCTATTACACCCCATCCCTGTTTCATTTTTCACACTTGCTAGTTGGTCACCCTATGTGTAGTGTGGGGGAGGAGCCATTGGACAGGTACACATAAGTACCAATGACATAGGGAAGGGTAAGAGAGAAATCTTAGAGGCCAAATTTAGGCTGCTAGGTAAGAGACAGAAGTCCAGGACCTCCATTCTCTGAAATGTTTCCAGTTCCACATGCAGGTCCAGCTAGACAGGATGAACTGTAGGATCTCAAAGTGTGTATGAGACGATGGTGTATGGATGAGGGGTTTAGATTTATTAAGAACTGAGGAACCTTTTGGGAAAGGAAGCCTATACAAGAAGGATGGGCTCCACTTAAACTGACATGGAACCAGATTGCTGGCACATAAAATTAAAAAAGAAATAGAGCAATTTTTAAACTAGCGCATGGGGGAAAGTTAACAGGTGCAGAAGAGCATGTGGTTGAGATGGAGACAGTCCTTAGAGGAGGATTTATTAATGGGGATTCTCTATAGCTTAATAAGGAGAAGAGGATGGAAGAGGATTAAATATTGATAGGATCTGATGAGAAATAGTCAAATAAATTCCAAAGGGGTAGTCAGTCTAGTCCAGGAAAACAAACAAGGAATCCTGTGGCGCAACTGGGATTTTCTCTCATAAAAGCTCATGCAATAATAAATGTGTTAGCCTTTAAAAGTGACACAGGACTCCTTGTTTGTTTTGTTCAAATGAAAAAGGGTCACATTCAATACATCACATAATGGCAGACAACTAAAAAGTGGCAGTTTTTTATGTGCTTATGTACAAATGCTAGAAGTCTAAATATCATGATGGGTGAACATGAGTGTCTCATATTAATTAACATCACAAACTTGGTGGAATGAGGATAATCAATGGAACACAGAGAAACCAGGGTACAAAATATATCGAAATGACAGAATATGTAATACTGGTTGGAGAATGGCACTATATGTCAAAGAAAGCATAGAGTCAAATGAAATAAAAATCTTAAATAAACCAAACTGTGCCATAGCTTCTCTATGGATAGTAGTTCCATGTTTCAATAATAAGAATATATCAGTAGGGATATACTACTAACTATCTGACCGAGATGGTGACTGTGAAATACTCAGGAAGATTAGAGAGGCTATAAAAATCTCAAAAATAATGGGGGATTTCAACTATCCCCATAGTGACTGGGTATATGTCACTTCAGGACATTTCAGAGTTAATATTTCTTGACACCTTAAATGACTGCTTCTTAGAGCAGCTAGTCCAGGAACAACAAGAAGAGAGGTAATTTTTGAGTCTGTTCCAAGAGGTGAATATAGCTGAACCATTTGGTAATAGAGACCATCACACAATAAAATTTAACATCCCCCTCCTGTGGGGGACACCAAAGGAGTCTAGCATGGCAGCATTTAATTTCAGAAAAAGTAACTACACAAAATGAGAAAGTTAGTTAAATAGATATTAAAAGTTATAGTGCCAAAAGTGAAATCCATGAAAGCTGCATGGAAACTTTTCAAAGATAACCATAATAGAGGCTTAATTTAAATGTATAACCTAAATTAAAAAAAACATAGTAAGAGAAGCAACTAAATAAATAAAAAAAGCAGGGAGAGGCAAAATGGCATCCTTTAAAAAGTGGAAGTTAAATTATATTGAGGAAAATAGAAAGCTGCATAAACTCTGGCAAGTGAAGAGTAAAAATATAATTAGGAAGGCCAAAAAAGAATGTGAAGAAAAGCTAACCAAAGACTCAAAAAGTAACAGCAAAATTTTTTAAAGTACATCAGAAGCAGGAAATGAGCTGAACAACCAGTGGGGCTACTAGACAATCAAAAGACTAGAGGAGCACTCAAGGAAAATAAGACTATCGCGGAGAAACTAAATGAATTCTTTGAATCAATCTTCATGGCTGAAGATGTGAGAGAGATTCCCAAACCTGATCCATTTTTTTTAGGTGACAAATCTGATGAACTTCCCCAGACTGAGATGTCATTAGAGGAGGCTTTAGAATAAATTGATAAATTAACCAGTAATAAGTCAGTAGGACCAGAGGACATTCACCCAAGAGTTCTAAAGGAAGTCAAATGTGAAAATGCAGAACTACTAACTGTGGTATGTAACCTACCATTTAAATCAGCTTCTGTACCAGATGACTGGAGGATAGCTAATGTGACGCCAATTTTTAAAAAAGGCTCCAGAGGCAATCCTGGCAATTACAGGCCAGTATGTCTAACTTCAGTATCCGGTAAATTTGTTGAAACTAGTAACAAACAGAATTATCAGACACAGATTAATTTGATTTGTTAGGGAAGAGTGCCCATGGTTTTTGTAAAGGGAAATCATGCCTCACCAATCTACTAGAATTCTTTGAAAGGATCAACAAGCATGTGAAGAAGGGTGATCCAGTGGATATAGTGTACTTAGATTTTCAGAAAGCCTTCAATAAGGTCCTTCACCAAAGGCTCCTAAGCAAAATAAGCTGTCATGGAACCAGAGAGAAGGTCCTCTCCTGGATCAGTAACTGGTTAAAAGATAGGAAACAAAGGATAGGCATAAATGGTCAGTTTTCAGAATGGAGGGGGGGTAATAGTGGTGTCCCCCAGGGGTCTGTACTGGGTACCAGTACTGTTCAATATATTCATAAATGATCTGGAAAAAAGGCAAAACAGTGAGGTAACAAAATTTGCAGATCATACAAAACTATTCCAGATAAAAATAGGGTAAATTTGAGTTGTTAAGTCCATAGCAGACTGTGAAGAGTTACAAAGGGGTCTCACAAAACTAGGTGACTGGGCAACAAAATAGCAGATGAAACTCAATGTTGATAAATGAAAAGTAACGCATGTTGGAAAAACATAATCCTAACTATAGATATAAAATGATGGGATCTAAATTAGCTGTAACTACTCAAGAAAGAGATTTTGGAGTTGCGTATAGTTCTCTGAAAACATTCAATGTCCAGTGGCAGTAAAAAAAGTTAAAAGAATGTTGGGAATCGTTAGAGAAGGGATAGATAATATCGCAGAGAAACTAAATGAATTCTTTGAAGCAATCTTCATGGCTGAAGATGTGAGAGAGATTCCCAAACCTGTTAAATTTGAGGAATGATTAATAAGACTGGGCCTTTTCAGCTTGGAAAGGAGATGACTAAGAGGGGATATGATAGAGGTCTATAAAATCATGACTGGTGTGGACAAAGTAAATAAGGAAGTGTTATTTACTTCTCATAACACTAGAACTAGGGGGTTACCAAATGAAATTATTAGGCAGCAGGTTTAAAACCAACCAAAGGGAGTATTTCTTCACACAAGGCACAGTCAACCTTTGGTACTCCAGAGCCAGAGGATGTTGAGAAGGCCAAGAATATAATGGGGTTCAAAAAAGTTCATGGCGCATAGGTCCATCAATGCCTGTTAGAGAGGATAGGTAGGGATTGCTGTTTGCCAGAAGCTGGGAATGGATCACTTGGGATTACTTGTATTACACATCCCTGTGAAGTCATTGCCATTGACCATTGTTAGAAGACAAGGTATTGGGCAAGATGGAACATTGGACTGATTCAGTATGGCCATTTTTTATGTTCTTATGAGTGTCCCTGATGCCTGGAGCTTCTGAAATGGAAAGGTAAAATTTCTGTTCTCTATCCTTTTAATTCTGTGTAATAAATGAGTTGCCAGTGTTAACAAAACTCTAGAAATGCTCTGAGTTTGAGAAAAAGCTTGTGTCTCAGGGGTATGTGCATGCTCTGAGAAATGAGGGATCTAGTAAAGTGAAGTATGAGGCTGAAGTGGAGACATTACAGGGGACTCAGGTACAGTCCCACAGAAAACCTAATTTTAAAATATCTGCAAGTTGATCCATTCAAAAAACTAAAGACAAAGTACTCTTCAGAATTATTTTGAGTGTTGCAGAGAAATCAGGAGTAACTTAGTACCCAAAGTAGGGATAAAATCTGTTGGAGACAGAGGGGATAGAGGCAGATCTTTGTCTGGTATAAACTTCTGTATCTCTAATGAAGCTGTGACTGTTCACACAAACCAAGATCTGTCTCAGAGAAATCTTCCCAAGTTTACTCAAATTTCCCCAATTTTTATCCCAAATTTGTGGCAGAATGTCTGTACCTAGCACCTCCAGGAGAGTGGCCATGCTGGGTTTCTTTGTGGGCAAAATTCTCTGATGCTTAGCATCTTGTGTACTCCTTCTGTGAAGAAGCTTCCAGAACCTCCAGTATCCAGTTAACTTGCTGAATGAATATACAGAATCCTTGATGCACCCTTCACATGTTCTTGCTTCTTTTTATGGAGGCTCACCCTTCAAATATGCATTCTTTATTATTACAGCAAATGTGGTGCTTTAGCCGGACTGTGGCATTAAAGGCATTAAATAAACCAGAAAATAGTTTAGGTAGAGACTGTGCTTTTAATTATGTGGCATGATCAGATAGCTCAAAACTCTGACTCTCCAGAGTTTTCATGCTGGTGAGCCTTGATATGTGAAGCTCCCTGGGAGATGTCCAAGACCTGAAGATCGTGTCTTCATTTCTGGATATAGGAAAAAGCAAGTTTTAAATTGTTTAATAAATCATGCTTGAAACACGCTTCCTGCTTCAAGATTCTGTTTCTCACCATCTCACTATCCAAATTCTTACTGGTGCTTTTATTGGTTTAAGCACAGTATCTTTCCCCCCTTTGCCTGGCACTGGCGAATAGGCCCTTTGTAAAAGGTGAAGCGTGGATAATTACCTTGTTTTATAGGAAAGACAAATGCAATTTCAGTCAGTGGGAGAACGGCTTTCATAAGAGTTTCTCAAAAGCAAACCTTTGGCAAGCTAAATACTTGGCACAAATCAAAATGGTAACTGGACAACAGATTTCAGAGCAGTGAAAGGAAAGCTTTTATTCCGGCTAGCATGTAATAGTGACCTTGGTGCTGACACTTCCAATACTTTTCAATCACTTTTAAAGTGATTCCTAGAACAAAACTGAAATTACTGAGAGATCCTGGTTCTCACTGTGAAATTAAACAGAGCTGCCTTTGTCACGAACACTCAGGTTCAAATCTAGAGGTTACAAACTAAATCTCTTTTAAGTGGCTAGTCAAAGAGTTTTGCTTTAAATGTCTCTTTTAAAAATATGCAGGCTTTTTATTATTTTCACTAACTGATTTTGGCCATATTTGCTGAGAGGGTTAACTGACAAAAGCTTGAAAAATTAATATTGACAAGTATTTTGGTCACATTTGAAATAGATACATTCAACATCACCTCTCTATCAACAGATATATATACAAAATACAAAAATTTGCCCATGCGGGGGGGGGGAGGCAGAAGGGGGTGGTCTTTCTCTGAGACTCTGGAGAGGCAGGCCACATCTTGTACAGGGAGCTGGGTATTCAACTCTATTGACCAATCCAGTGTGTACCTTGTCATAAATATAGTCCTTGGTCTGCTGTATAAGCAGCTGGTAGATGTGATCAATTTGTTTCAGTTCAGATGCAGATTGCTCAAGGTTATCCCTCCTCTTTCTAGTAGACTGGTGTAGTAGTTTTCTACTGGTAGTTTTCTTCCTCTGTTTTAGATTGTTCAGATCAGGAAACACATCTTCTAGATTGGAACACACCTGTTGTTTTTGCTATTGTTTGTGTGTGGGAAGTGGGTGATTAAAAAACTAATGGAAGCTTGTTCTCCAGAGAATGTACAAGAGATTGTGGGTGGAATCCATGAAAATATTTAAATCCCAGATTTGACTCCACTGCAATTCATAAAACTCCCACTGAACTCTACTGGTGCCTAAACTCACTTGGTGCCTATGTTTTCAAAGTAAAATTCCCTTGGCACCTCTGTTTCTGTCTCTGAGCTTAGGTACTGCTGCCTACTTCTTGGTGCCAACATGCCTATCTCCTGCCTAAGCAGAATGATTCAGAAACTAGGTAAAGAAAAGCGCTTGGCCACCTTAGTCACACGTGGTGGCTTTTTTGGGAGGTATGCTGAAAAGCTGCTTCCTGCCAACATAATGAGGTCCCAGCTGGAGGAGATGGTGGTGGTGCCCACCTTACACTTCTAGCCCAGAGGTTAGATACTTATCTGAGATGTGGGAGACCAAGCTTAACTCCCCTCTGTCAGCAGGGGAGAAGGATGTGAACAGGGTCTCTCATGAGAATGTTCTAACCAATGGGCTGTAGGAGAATCTGTTATCTCCCACAGTCGCCCTCTGTCTCCTCCGTTGAAGCATCCATGTTGCAGTCCTCCTGCTCCAACTACTTTTTCATTATCCTTTCTCCCCATCTGGTAGCAATAGGGAAATTGATCCTGGATCTTCCTCATTCCAGGTGAGTGCTCTGACCACTAGGTTAAAATTCCCTTTCCCTCCTGCTGGTATTGCATATGTAGCAGCTAACCCAGTCCTGTAAGAAATCCTAGAGCTGCCTAACTTCAGGCAACGAGTTCCTGTTTGTGGATCACTAGTAGACCTAGAGGCTCCATGCAATCCAGAGTTTGGTGCCTATCTCTGAGAGGGGCAAGGCTTAGCATAACCATTTCCTCATTATCTCCCATTGGCTACTTTAGGCTCCTTCCCCTAACCCTGGCATTCTGACTTCTGTGGATCAGGCATTGAAGTGCCTATCTCTTCCTATTCATTGTATAGGGTGCTTAGTTACCTGACGTGGCTTTGACCTGCGACCCCTGACTTGATCTTAGGGAAGGTTGTTATGCAAGATTAAACTATATATCATGTGCTGTGGCATACTAAAATGCTTTAAGATGGTAAAATGGAAATACTAATGTTGTAATGCAAGCAAGGGAACATAAAATATTATTTAATATTTAACATACACTTGGCAATAAGTTGAGGCCTAGTAAGGCCTCTTAGCTCATTAGTTAAGTAGTGCTACTTAAGCTAACACTAGTTATCATGAGCGTGTAACCAATGGCTGTGAATAAACAAGTGAAATCCACAAAAAGGCAGTTTAAGAACAAAATGACAGAATTCTAGGGTGCTTTTACTACGTGTAACCAGGAGGTAAATTGCATTACTGTATGGGAGACACTGGGCAATGCATTGAGGCAAATACCTTATTTCTGCAATCAGAACTCTAATTATGATTTCATGGACAGTCACACATGGTCAAACAGTATGGTAACCAGATGTGTGGCTGTTCAGGAAAATAAAGTATGCACCATAAAATATGGTGTAAATTCAACTCTTAGTTGAGATACAATGGATGACAAATGGTGGAAACTGTAGTACCATCAAGCTCATTTGGGTACTCTCTACTTACTTTTCTTTCTGTCCTTTCTTCTGATGGCCTCCATAAAATTATAAGTCTGTTTAATGCAGGGGATTGTATATCTCTATCTCTATGGTGCTTTATTATATTTTTTGATTATTTGTTTGGACTAAATAAAACTCAGTCACTGTATGTATCATACTGATCCATCCACCAGTCTGCTGATCCATACTGGCTGTCCAATGAAGTCAAAATACAGTTTGTCTTTTTCCTAATATCAAAAGTCTTCTCTGGAATTAGTTCTAGATAGGACAAGGTGATTTCTCATGCATCTCCCTCTGCAGCCATGACTTCATGGATCCCTTGGGAAAAACTGAACAGTCCTCAAGTCTCCCTACTGTGGGACAGAACTGTCATAGCAGCTAGATCAAAAGTGTGGCATGCTCATCCCCATATGAGATTATCATACTCTTCACAGCTTTCAGAACTTCATGCAAAATTCAGTTCTTTATTTAGCTTTCCTTCCATCTTCTGATGCAGCGCACACACACCCTCCTGCCCCAACCCTATAAACTAATCCAGCATTTCTCTGACAGGCTGAGGTTGAAAGGGAGATATAATACTTATTTCTATTTTTAAATATGTACTCAAATGTAACTATTTAAATAGTGAGATGAGGGGGGAGGGCTGCAACAATTACACTCTATTGATAAGCGAGGAGACCACATGCATTGATTATTTATAGGAGTGTTCTAACAGGAAGGTAGTTTCTTCAATACTGGTGGAAGAGAAGTCCCAACCTCCCTGCAGACCTTAAGGATTTCCCACTGCCTGTTCATCTCTATGAACAGAATAGCCTTCTCTGCTGTAGTTTGTGGCTCATGGGACCTAAACTCTGCAGGGTTTTCCAGCCTTAAGTACTGGGTAACTATCAAATTGACTTGGTTTAACAATCACTACTACAGAATTTAAAGCTTTTTTGCTTGTGGAGGGGAGGAAGGGGTAGAGATGACAGCACCATCTTTTTTGATAATATTAATAAAAATGTCCTTCTGTACATAAACATGGGGATGATCTGAATGATCTTTTCCCTGAAATCTAGTGACAAGCTGAGTTCAGGAACAGATGGTATTTGCATGAACATACCTACTATTTGTAGGTGCACAGCATGATGGAGCTGCTCTGTCAAAATGATCCACTTCAGCAATGCTGGGTTACAAATGACTTTAATGGAGTGGAGGGGTAATGAAATGTCATTATCCCTATTGTTTGAATAAAGAGCAGCAGAACTGTATTTGGCCTGCCCTGATGGAGGGCGTTGCCCTAACTGAACCTCGCTCATTAAGCAGTGATGCTAAATCCCACAGGCTGTGAGCTCTGCCCAAGGAATGCTAGACCATATTTGACACTGTCTTGGCCATGATTTAAAGACACAGCTGATTAGACCCAGTTGGGTGTCCTTGTTTTGGTCAGTGATCACTAGAGTTGAAATCTCTAATATCCAGGGGGCTGAGCCTTAGGCCTGCTGTGGGTAGGGCTGTGCTTTGGGGTGGTGAGCAGGGCAACTGCCCCAAGCCCTGCGGTTACACAGACCCCCACTACCCAGTCCCTGCCTCATCCCCGCCCTGCTGCAGAGGGGCAGGAGGGCAAAGCCTGGACTCTGGGACAGCCTTTCCCGCCCCCAGGGTGGAGCAGCTGGCCCAGGGGAGGGGCGGGTGTGCAGAGTCCAGCCTCTCTGGGCCGGCCCACCCAGCACCCCCAGCATGGGGGTGGTGGTGCTGGGGGCCCCCACAGGCTGATTAGCCCTAGGCCCTGCCTCCCAGGGATGGCCCTGGCTGTGGGATGGTGTTTCAGTGAAAGACTATCCAGTCTGCACTAGTAGTGAGTCTTCCCACTCCCTGCTGATCTCGCTGAGAGCTGTGCTAGGCGGTAGAACCTCAGAAGGTGACATTGCAGCAGAGAGGCAGTGATAGCAGAGGATGGTGGCAGCATTGCTTGATGCCTCCTCCCTAGGGTGGGAGGTGAATACACCTCTGAACTCCAGGTAGTCACTGACCAAGGACAGCAACTGTGAGTGGGGTGCAGTGGAGAGGAGAATGGAACCATGCCAAGTGGGGGAGGCCCCCAGGCACTGACCTGTGGAGTGCCAGGCCAGCCCTTCACAACATACAGGGGGCACAGGAAACTCTGAGGGGTGGCGCCTGCAACTAGATGTCCCTCAGAGCCTCCTGTGCATCAGAACTCAGGAAGAGCCAGCCTGGTTCACCCTTCCCTGGCTGGGGGTGGGGGAAGGTGAGGCCACCCAGTCTGAGCTGGCAATGGTCTGCAGAGCTGGAGCAGGAGAGGTGGGTGCCACATGGTGGGTAAGTGTGGGGCATGGCCAGAGCTGGAGGTAAGCAGCTGGCATATTTCTCCCCCTCCCCCAATATACAACCCCCTGGGCAACTGAGAGGCAGCCCCATCTTGTGGGAGCTGGGGGTCCTCTCCTTTCCTGCATGACTGGGGGTGGGGTGGGGGTGTGTGTGTGCTGGAGATCCACGGTACACCACTGAGTGGTCAAGTAAAGGAACACTTGTCTTGTTGGACTTTCACACTGCAAGATAAGAAACAGAGGCAAAGGACACTGCCCAATGTACCCAGGTGTACGTTTACTTATGGTCATAGGCTTTCAAGTCATCTCTGTGGTGTTTTCCCAAATGAATGCTGGGTTCCTTTCCCCTTTTTGTTGAACATTCTTTGCTATCTCCAGATTCAGTGCTTGGGAGGGTGTTCAATTTTGGCAGATTACTGGGTGGCAGCTTGATCTGGTTCTCTTTTGTATTAAGAGGAACCCCTAGTATTGAACCCAGCCTTTGATGTGGACTCCCCCAGGAAGAAGGGTTACATGTACTGGCTAGTTTCAGCCAAAATTTGGAGTAGCCTAATGGTACAGTTTGATAATTTACAGCATAAAGAAAGGACTCTGAACTGGATAAGATCATCAACATGCACACAAACGCCTCATAAACTAAAATCCTGTGCAGCAAAGCTTTCTGTACCATTCTGGAATAAAATAATTCAAGCAGAGAAGGAAGGCAAGAGAAAGATACATGAACTTTCCAAACTCAATAAAAGTCAGCATTTATCAAAGGCTTTTCAGGAATGGCTGATTTCACAAACACACTTAGACCTAATGTCTGCCCTGATACATACCCTGTGCAGTTCCATTAATTTGTGGGGTGTTGTGCTGCATGTAAATAGAGCAGGATTTAGTTCTGCATAAACTTGAGGAGGAAATTGACCATATGCCCAATTTCTCACTTTGCCTGACTTGAGGGGCAGGTGTGGAGTGGGAGAGGGTGGTTGATTAAAATAACCCTATGGGACAAGTAATCCAAACCTCCAGAGCTGGTGAAAATATTTCTAGAATCTTTGGGGATAGATATTGATGGTGTCAGGGTAAATTTCTCCCCCGCTCTCTGAGTGGTTTCCTCTACAAGACTATCTTCAAGCTCTGTTTGTGGCTGACAAGGATGAAGATATAGCCTTTTCTGATCTAAAATCTCAAAAAGACTTTCTCTTTGTATCTTTAAAATAAATTAAATAAAAAATCCATCCTTTTGTGGTGGACCCTAAACTTAGCTACATGTAAAAATGAATACTAACAATTAAAGTTCCCTGAAATTCAGATCTTGGTAATAATGCTGGTATTTGAGGAGTAGTGTTACATTAGGATCAAAACAGTATTTCACTAATAAGAAAACATGTTTCCATGTGAAATCAGAATTGTCAAAGGATCCAAGATTTAGAGAATTAAAATAATCACTTTAAGCTTTTTAGCTTACGGTTTAGTTTTTTTTTGAAGTAATTATTTTGTTAAATAATGGCAGGCAAACAAAAGATCCTTAAATTATGGATGTTAAAATGGATTTTGTATATTCATCCAATCTTATTCCAGGATTCAATTCTCTGGAAGCAGGTCTCTAGAGACTATGCCTTGTCTGTGTTCTTACTAGTAATTTCAGGTTACTTTCTCTTGTTTACACAATCTTTCACTAGCTTAGGTTCCATATGACAGTGGAGCAAATAAGTCAAGTTTTCATTCACATTTTCAAATAAAATCTAATGCAAATCTTAGTGGAATCAATGAAGTTTGTCTCTCCTTAACAGACCACTCCACTCCAGCCTAAAGTAACGGACTAAAATGGAGCTATCCAACCTGACCGCCTCCCTTTTTAGTTAAATCCCCACTGGTTTTTCTTTGGCTTCTTAAAAATTTAAAATACTTGTATGGTTAAAACTTTGCAATAATCTCTCAGTTCTTACTAATTAAATATTAACACCCTTCCCCAAACTTCCATACATAACTTTGTGTCAAATATATAGTAATTACAACCACATGGTTCACATATAGCATTTCTAATTATTGTATTTATGTATGCAGACAGTTAATGTTATCTATAGCCTTAGATGAACATTATAGTGTAAATTTCATAATATATCTTAAGTCTCACAGAGCATGGAATCGTCTAGTTCTAGATACTTATCCAGGATGATGGACTAACACATAGTTTCCATGCTGATATGTATGTCTAAGGTTGATATAAGATAAATCTCTATCTTGTAAATCTATAAGGGGGCTATCTGTGTAACCCCAATAGCTCAATAGGTTAAATGCTAATACTTTTTGTAGTTCCTACTGGAGTCTTCACTTCAGCAGGCATAAGTCCTGCCAGCAGTCCAAGAAATGTACCAGAGGAGGAGTTGGTAGTTGTGAGAGACATACCGGTACTTCTTGCAACAAGAAGTGTACACTGATTCTGCAGATCTTACGGGGACTGTCCCAGAGAGATAAATATGTTTCACCTCTGTTAGTGCCACTGAGCTCCCTCCTGAGTTTTCTAATATCTGACCTGGCTGAATTCCCTTAAAGCCAAAAGTTTTGTTGGCACAGCTATGGGTATAACTGATAATTCCCAGCTTCCGTGAATCTGTCCTTGGCTATGTCTACACTTGTGAATTTAGGTCGACTTAGCATGTCCACACTTAAATTTTAAGTCGACTTCAAGGGGACCCTACAAAATAGACCTACAGCGTCCACACTGGATGCCTAGGTCGACTTGTAGGGGCTAGGTGGACCTGGGACAGATCCATGGTGGTAGGGGGGGCACTCCTTGCCAGGTGCCAGGGGGCTCAGCCTTTGCCCCATTGTACCTGGGTACAATGGGGCAAAGGGGGACAGGAACCCTGGCAGGGCATCGGAGCAGGGTGGACAGGGCTCTGCCCTGCCCTTTGGGGGGGCATGCCAGGCTGTGGCTGTGCCAGCCATCCTGGCAGGGAGGGCAATGGGGAAGCCCTGGAGTCCCCTAAGTCGACTTAAAGCAGCTGCTTAAGTCAACTTAAGGAAAGTGTAGTGTAGACACAGAGTAAATTAAGTCGACTTAATTTACAAGTGTAGATGCACCCCAAGAGTCTTCAGGGCTCCATTTACCAACAATATATGTAATGGCTAGCATGGAGTTTGTGTGCAGCTTGCTCAGAAAATGAAGTGATGAAGCAAATATCATCATGGTTAGTTTTGTGGGTGATACCTTCTTGAGTCGACTTATGGCAGGTGTAGATGGGCATTAGCACTAAGTTGACTTAAGCCTATATAACAGCTATCTCTGCTGTTAAATCAACTTAACAAGGTCAACTTAAAGTGTAGGCAATTTAAGTCAACTTAACAAGATTGACTTAACTTTTCAAGTGTAGACAGCCTATCTGATTCTACCCTCCCCCACACTTTATTCCTTCAGTTAAAACAAGTCTGTATATAAATACAGCTGGTACCCTCAGGCTTCCTTCATTATGTCAGTGTATGTCTGGGTATCTTCATTACAGGATATTGATGCTCTATCTCTTGTGTTGCCAGACAGGCAACATTAGGAGCAGAGGAGTGCCAGATTGTCCTGAGACAACTTTTTTGAACGACATGATGAATCCAGTGTGGCCCTGCCTTTTATGGAATTGTTACAGCTACAATGTGGCAACAGTTCACAGCATACTTTCAACTTCTATTTTTTTTGTATGTCTAAATATGAGAACTATCAAGAATTTATTGACTGCAACAGAGTCCTGTGGCACTTTAAAAACTAACAGATTTATTTATCGCATGAGCTTTCGTGGGAGAAATTTTTTTTTAAAATCAAAAGATGTGTATAGTTTTGAAAAATGATGATGAGGTCTTAGTTCAGCTTGCTTGGTCTACATACTAAGAGCAAGTGTGGAATCCTGACCCCTGAATTCAATGGCAAAACTCCTGTTATCTTCAAAGGGACCAGGATCTCACAACAAGGGCCTTACTTGGTCATGTTGCTATTTTCCATTTTGTCAGCAGATGGCAGCAGATAACCTTTCATCAGCACTTCACAGAAATTTGGAAAACTTGACTTTTTTTATTCAAAGACAACAGAGTTCAGTGGCACTTTTAAAGACTAACAGATTTTGCGATAAATAAATCTGTTAGTCTTTAAAAGTGCCACTGGACTCTGTTGTCTTTCTACAATAGACTAACACGGCTACCCCTTTGGAATTTTTTTATTCAAGTTCATGTTTCTACTATGCAGTACATAGTCTGACAGGATGACCATAGAGATTTCATACCAGATCTCTTTTTGTAGTGCTTAGATGTTTTTTCAGTGAGCACCATCAGTTTAAAAGTAAATTATTTTTTGTTTGCTTTACTCAAACTGCTGCTTTTCCTTTCCCATCAGACTCACAATCACATGTAGAAACTCATACACCAAAATAGGAAAAAAAATCAATTTATAAACTGAATTGGCTAAACGTAGTTGTATATACCTATTTCTTCAGTATCAAGCCTATCACTCAATACTCCAATCTTAAACTTCCATTCTTGAACCAAGACCTAATCAAAACAATTTAGGAACATTTAAAGTGAATCTTGTTAATTTAATTTGACAGTAAGCATTACAGGTGAAAGAAAAAAGTGTTTCTATATCTGAAGATTTTTTTCCTTCAATATATTAGGTACAACAATCTTATGTACTGTCCATTTATGGAAAGATTGACCAATTCTGCTGCCAAGGTCAGTAAGACCTTGAGCTATCTGCTGCATACATGGCAGTTCTGCAAAGCAGATCCATTTAGGGGCAGTTCCCATTGATCATGCCCCTTTTCTGGTATGCAAAGTCCAAACAGAGACAGACATATAGGCCAAAACATGGCCTAAAAAGCAGATGAAGTAATACTGATTTGTTTGCATAAACACAGTAGGAGATCTCCCTTGCTCCCTTGAAATCATGATGAAAATTGGACATAGTGAGGAAAATGTCTAGGCCCTTCCACTAGAAGATAGTTTCCTTTTGGTCATCTTGTATCTGTAGTTTGAGGAGCATCGCAAGCTAACATATTTTACTATATTGCTTGCTTGCTAGTAGCAACAGCAGCAAGAAACTGATATTACTGGTCTGTTATCATTTGCTCTGAAGTATTAATGCCTGGAATCTGCTATTAAATACAGCCAGTATTCAGAAAGCTTGAGGAAATTTGATGAGGACAATTAGAAAATTAAGTTATAGCTAAGTTAAGCAATTACACTGATGGATTAGTCCACCAGAACAAATAAACCTGGACGGGTTCAATATGGTTGCTGGCTGAAGAGGGAATGTAAACAATTGTGTTTCCTCAGTTGGGAAAAAAAATAGTTCTGATCTTCTGGAGTCATTGCAGGAAGGATAAGATATAAAGGAAAAATGCAAGCCACTAAATTTTGAAATAGAATTTCAGCTTACCAGAATGCTGATGACCTTAAAAATATCACTATCTACTTCACCGTTCAGGATAAAAAAAAAAAAATCCCTATTCTTGCTCACATCTTCTAAGATACATATATGACCTTCCTCATCTACCTACCATTGTAGATATTTATACAGTGCTCATCACTATGAAGTCTGAGTCCCTCATCAATGGAACCGTTTTAGACCTATGAATTTGTGTTCACAGCAGCCTGTCATCTTAGGGTTCTCTCACTAAAGATGAGTCACACAGGTTTAGAAAATATGTGCTACCTTTTTAACAATAGAGATGTTTGAAAGATTGCAAAAAGAATGGGTCTTGAACACCCTTTGAATATTCTGAACTATTCTGGGAGCTGCTATCTTATTTACATATTGTCCCCTAGCGAATTGTTCCAGGTGTTCAGATACCATGGAAATGGCTACTGTGAAGACAAAGTAGGGATGGCTTCTGAATAGAAAATAGTATGCACGCATGCCTAGGAGCATTGCTAGTGGTAGCACTTGGAAAACAAATAATTTAATAAATATTTATTTTGCTGGAATGACCAGAGGAGGCCTAAGTCTGGTCAAGGCAACATCATAACTGTCCCTGTAAACATACTGGACAGGGATTTTCATTTACTTGCATAGCACTTATATAGTGCTGTTCATTTCAAAATACTTCATAAAAATTAACACTAAAATTCTGTGAGCTAATATCTCATTTTACACATGGGAAAATGAGGCAGAGGTTGAGACTTGCCCAAAGCTTCAGGGGGTCAGTGTTAGAGCTGAAATTATAACTCAAGAGTTACCAATTACCAGTCCTGTGGTGAGAGCACTAAACACATCCCCTTCCTTTTGGAAATGATGACATTATTAGGCCTGCATGCCTAGTGTAGCTGGCAGTCAGAATTTCCTTAAACTAGCAGCCCTAGTAGTGTTTACTTTTGAGAATTCAGTTGAATTAGTATCTTTTAAACCCGTTTCTCATTCTATTTCCAATTCTTCTGCAGACACTAAGGTCTGGTCTATACTGCCAGCAAAATTCAGTGGCAGTCAACAGGAGTTACACTAGCTACACAGAGTAACTTAACCAGATTTTTTTTTTCTAAGCAAAAAGGTGCGCCACTCATGGCCAGCAGGAGTGGTGGATGGGGGGTGGGGAGAGGGTGTCAGCAGGGGAAAGGAGACCTTCTCCTTTCCCCTGGTGACCCCGGCCCCCAGTTGGGCAGTGGGGCCAGCCAGCAACAGGAGCAGTGTGTTCCTTTCCCTTGCTGTCCGTGGGCAGCAGGGGACAGGAGCAATGCACTCTTGGGGGGGGGGGGGGGGGGGCGGGGCGGAGAAGAGGGGTGCAGCAGGAGAAAGGAGACCTACTCCTTTCCCCTGCTGATCCTGGCCCCCAACGGGCTGGCCAGGAAAAAATAGGTGCCAGTACACAGTACTGGTGCATACTGGCAGAAAAAAAGCCCTGAACTTGACTAACTCCCATCAACTTTAGTAACTTCTCTTTAGTGTATCATCTTCACTGCGCTGTGCTGACAGGAGATGTGTGCCACTTATGAAGGTGGTTTGTTTGATTTTTTTGGATCAACTGAGCATGTCTTTACTAACCACTCAGTTGATCAGGAAAAGTCGATCTGACTGAAAAATTGGCGAGTACTACAAACAACAATCCAGGATCAATTTCCTTCTCTTGTACAGACTTTCTGTTCCCTTTTAAATTTGCTCTGTATACCAGAAATATTTGTTAATGAGTAGCCTAAAAAACTGGACCACTTCTGTTTGTTACTTTTCAGCCAATAGACCAGATCCAAGCATCTTGCTGCAGTGCTTTTATTTCATGTTTGTCAAGTTCCATTAAGATTTTGCTAGATATTGTGAATTCAGATACCTGCAATAAATAGGTCACAGTTCCTCTCTGCTACTTGGGGAAGAGGGAGGAAAATGGATTAGGAATGTCCCCACAGAGTGTGGGGATTGGCAGTACTTATTTCTGTAGAATGTTTCTCACTGATACTGAAGATAAGAGCTTCTTCTAGAAGCTACACAGTGAGAATTTGGAGGCTGTGAGGTTCCATAGTCCTGAGGTAAGAGGGATGGGAAACTGATATACAGTTGCCCTGTGGCATGCCACTTTCTTTGTGGAGCATGCTAAGGAAACTGAGAACCCTTCTAGAATTTCCTGACTATTTTCCCTCCTGTATGGTTTCCATAGAAGGGGAACATTTCACCCAAAGTTTGGATTCATTAGTCTTTGTGACCTTACAACAGGAAAAGTAGAGCACTTGCAGGTGATGGGATGCTAATAAAATTGCAAAACTCAGAGAAAAAACCCCAACATTTTAATCAGTATCTTTCAAATTTCACCATGTCCCTGACACATTTCTAGAATTTTTTCTAACTCTAGGTTGAGGAGAAAAAAAAAAGGAAGCTGAATTTATAGAAGTATTTATTTGTACTACTGAATGTAGATGAATCAATAGTATTGCTATTCTTGGCAAAGGAGGGTGGGCAGTATCAGGTTTTTGTTCTCAGTATTGGGGCACTATCTTTATTAAAGTGCTGAATCTTAAACTAATTTAAACTGTAAGCGTTTGCACAGCATAATATTTATCCTGCTTTATTGTATTCACTAACGTTAAAATTGTAAAAGCGTCAAATGTATAATCTTTTTAAAAAGCTTGTGACTTCAGATGAGAAGTGAGGTTTGAAATCTCCTTTTGCTTATTTTTTTGTTTTTTTTTCCTTTGATATGGGAGCCCTGGCTTCAGTGTAGGAGGTGATCGTATTGTACAACCCCTGGAATGTGAGATCAAGCATATTCAATACTCTGTGTATCTGATTATATTCTGTTCCAGGAGAGCTACTTTGCAGTTCTTATGGTTTTGGTAAGACTTGCAAATTGTAAATGATATTAAACCTTTAATGTTTGTTGCTGGGTAGCCCAAATTTACTAAGTCTTGTATCTAACAGTTATGGTGAGCATTGACCCAACAGTACTATTGAGCAGATGAATACAAATTTGCCAATCCCATATTAACCAAAAACCTTTAAAATATATCAAATCTAGTGAATACTGAATTTCTAAAGCAGCTATTGCAATTTAGCTTAAACACAAGGATGATTTAATATAACGAAGTGAAGACTGTGAGGCCTCCTTCCTACTACTTGTTTAGAGTGGGATTTGGAAGAGTTTTTGGTTTTTAAATCCCAGTTGCTAAACTAAAGAGATGGATCTTCCATCATGACTGAAGAAAGTGGCCGCCTTTGTGAATGTTTTCAAGAGCCTTTGCCCTGTTGATAAGAAGGGCTGTATAATCTTTTCTCTCATGTCTATAAATGCTTGTATTTTAAATCACTAACTGAAGATTTCTCCTATTAGAAGTCAGTATGACTTCACTCAAGTTAACAGAGGTACTCTGATTTACTCTGGTTGAGGGTATGAGCCAGTATGCCAGTTGGTTGCAATTGTCATAGTGACTCCTGGAAGGAGAGTCAGTCTTGGATAGCATGTCCTATTCTTTTAAAGATTTCATGAATACATATTAACACAGTGAAACTGATCCAGTAGTGAACAGGAAACCAGTGAAGGTTGCAGAACACCCTGCTTAGTGATGGCATTGTGAACCGGCTTAGTTACCTCAGGTATGTCTACTCTAACAACAATAATCATTCCCTTATGGAAAAATCCTTCAGAAAGAAATATATAACTTTTCTATCTGTTTTTGGACTGTCCTGTGGAATTGATATCCCTGATATAGAATCTGACAGAATGGTACAAAAAGTTTTAGGAAGGAATTCTTTCTCTGTTAAATTCTTGGTAGGTTTCTAGGGTAATCTGTATAGCACTCTATGCTTTCATCACCACTAAATTCAAATTCCGCTCACCTGAATGTGCTGACCACATAAATATTGAACCCATGTCATGGTTACTAAAATAGTCTATTCTCTACTAATCTTCTTTTAATTAATCTAAAATTTGTATCAAATATTTAATGTAACTTTGAGGGGGGGTTTGAACTCTGGGAAGATTTAGGGTCAGCCACTGCTCTAGATCTGGTCTTTGTAGATCACCCCCATGCTAGATCATTTTCAAGCAAGAACCGTGCTGTTTTTAAAATGTGAAGGGTAAAATTTGTTGGAGAAAGTCATTTCTGTGAATAGCTGATTTGTAAATTAAATAAAAGCAGAAAGTGTTTTAGGTACTAAAGAAGACACTCTTAGGCTTTTACTAGAGAATAGTGCACTAGTGTTTCAGTAACTCAGGTCCCAAAACACTAAAATATAGTCAAGCATCTGCTTAAGTGCTCTGTTGTCAAGACATAAATACTAGAGCTGGCTGGAAAATGTCAAGGGTCAAATTTTTGACAAAAATTTGGGGAAAAAATGGAAAAAACAGGCAGGTGTGAATGTCATCACCAGGTAAGAGAACCATATCATGGAGCAGGGCCAGTGTTTGGTCTTTATCTCTTAGCAATGGCTACATGGTAGGCCATGTGGCTACATCTTTCTTGAGTAAGAATCAGCATTCTACATTTCCCTTGACATTCCAATGCTCCATATGGTTGATGTTAGATTTGATGACACCTCGCTTATGAAGAATATAATTCCTTATTACTACTTTCTTTTGAGCTTATCTCCCTCATTTTCTCCACAGACAAATCTGTCAATCAGTTGGTGTGAGTAGTTGATTGGATTGCTGCTAAGAGTTTCTGCAGAAGAAGGGTTAACATCATGCTAAGAAACGAAGCATGTTAATCTACATAAGTGGGTTTTGGTGTGGGATACAGGGAATACTATTTTGATCATGAGACCTGCAAACGGAAACATCAAAAGTACTGTTTCAAAAGCCATGATGGGTTTACAATTTTGACCAAGCATTGGAGCAACATTAAAGTAACTTGCATAGACTGAGCCTTTAAACAAATGTAGTGTGATGAATCTACTGAATGGGAAACTTCCCATCAACCCCTTACCTATGACCCTCTACTTTGAAGACACATGAACATTCCCCTCCACTGGCCAATGGGGCACAGAAACTCTTTAGAAAGACTCTGACACAGCAAGTAACTTCAAGGGTCAAGGGCGCTTTGTCCGAAATAGTTCTATTTAGATTCCTTTTCCCTTTAAGAGCCTGAGCTAGCTAGCTGCTGGCTCTGTGTCCCAGGGAGTTCCTTCAGGTCCCTGTCTGCTCAGCCTTCTGGCTGCATCTCTGCTGCTTCCCACAACTTTTGCATAGACCTGAATTTTGAGTGCAGTATTAGCCCTAACTATGCCTTAACATGATGATGTTTTAAAAAGCTAACTCTTTTCTACATGGCTGATGTGTTTATTTGCCCTGATCTGCAACCAGAGCTTCCCTGGCACCCCCTATGCTCACACAGAGTCCCGAAGAAGACACACATCAGAATATTCCATAGCCTAGAATTTAGGGCACTTTCCTGAGAGGTAGCAGATCCCCATTCAGAACCCTTCTTCTTATCAGACAGAGGGGGGCACTTGAATAGCGGGTCTCACGTCCCAGGTGAGTACCCTAACCACTAAGATAAAGGTAAAAAGAGATGTGCAGTTCTTCCTCATCAGCTGTGTGTGAGCTTACCTGAGGGGCCCAATCCAGGAGGCAGTCCTTGAGCACACCTAGCAGATTGGGCCCCGCATACAATTTAGGCAGTTGGATATCCATCTTCCCTGGTTTGTGAATTACTTTGGGGCTTAGGTGCCTAGGCACCTAGAGTGAGGAAGCATTGCACATGCCCAGAGGCAGAAACTTGGGTACCAGTTGCTTATAGGATTGGTGGCAGCAAAATGGGAGTTTTGTGGATCAGAGGCACCCACAAAATGGGGATTAGGTTCCTCAGTGCTTTGTGGATCCTACCCTGTGGCCTATGACATTCTGAGAGGGCCAAGGCCCACCCATCTCTTTGCCCTGACATACCAGGGTTATGGAATTGGCCGGGGAGGTGGGTAAAGTGATTTGAGAAAAGAAACAGCTGGGGCTAGGCCCACCGACAGCAATTCTGGGTCCCAGTCCTGTCCCACCTCTTCTACTGGCAGCCCTGTTGGCCCACTTGTTGCCATGTCCCTTCACCCACCTCCTCTCTTCCACACTCCCCCTTCCTCTAAGTGGTAAGCAACAGAGGTCTGAGCAGGGATGACAGGGGAAGGATGGGTCAAGCAGCAACCTGGGATCAGGAGAGGGTGCACAGGGAGGGAGGAGAGGAGAAATGCAAGTGGCGAGCAAGCAGGGAAAGAGAAGCAATATGATGAGCAGCAAACAGGGAGGGGTGGAATGTGGATGGGACCATGGGCAGGAGAGGTCTGGTTTCTTTTAAACTGTTGGGCCCCTGGACAATTTCTCCTTTTGTCCCCACCCGTTGGGGCAGCCTGGTTCGGGCTCATTACATTAAAAGGTTCCAGCTGTTGTGAATAAAGGCAACATAGGAAAATAATGGCCATAGTAGACTAGTTACAAGCATGACCCTGCTTTTGGAAAGTGGGGGAGGGTTTATTTGGGCCTGGTTTAGAGGTGTTTTTGTGGGGCTTTTGTTTAGATGAATTTCCAACTTTAACTGAAATTGGGGAGAGAATGGGAGAGTAATTGGTTCCCCCCACCCCACTCCATCTTCTTAGTGAGCTTTTGAGAAACCACTCTGTTATACGCTGCTTGTTTTGATGACCTTTAATTCTGATACTCCACATTGCCTCCTGTTTTGGCTTGCTAAAACGAAAATTGTTCATGGTGGAACAAGGTTTTGCAGTGCAGTAAATTTACACAGGATGTGCCAACTGGAACTTGCAGGCCAGTTTGAAACTTAAGCAGAATTCTGCTTTAGTCTGTTTATAACAATGGTCTAGTGGCTGTCTGTAACTGCACCATCTGCCAGCTGTTCTAGTACAGTGCCCTTTACTCTTTTTTGCTTTTCGAGCTGATCTGTTAGCTTAATAAACTGTTTCAACACCAGAAGCCACATATAGGCCAGTCAGTCATGTACTAGTTCGTAGCAATCTTTGCTCTATGCAACCTCCTTTTGTCAACTGTGTTTTTTCCAAGATGAGGCTCACTGTGGTACAAACTCCCAACCCCGCCCCCATATCAATCCTCCAATTTTAAATGTGCTGCATGTTTCCAGCAGAAAGCTGCTTCTTTCTATTCCACCTATTTTTAAAACAAAGTTTAAGCCATTCCAATGTAAAAATATTTTATAGCAACAGTTACTTGCTCTTTTTTTGGGTTAAGCTATTTGCTTCTCCATTCTGCTTTGGATGAACACAGCATTACAAAATTATAAGAAACATGTGTGTTTCATTGCTAACTTTCTCCAAATGAATTACAAATGGATTACGATGCAACTGAGAAGGTTCCAGAGTAGCAGTGCACGTCTCTGAAGTAGGTACACTGAACGCTACTATTAAATGCCCTGATCAGTGAGGGAATATGGTTTCTTGGGCCTGGTCTATACTTACTGTGAAAATCAGCAGCAGCCAACGGGAGATATGCATGCTATGCAGGGTAGCTTGCATAAATCCTGTTGACTTTGTAACTCCTCTTTTATATGGCGTCTTCACTGCACCGATGGGAAATGCATTCCCGTTGTTGCAGCGCTGTGCCACTTGAGGGGGTGGTTTTGACGTGGCGACTTCCAGGTTCTATTAAGTCTTTACTGACACTCAGTCAAATGTGAAAAATTGATCCTGCACTATTGGCTGTGCCGCCAGTAGTGTAGACATAGCCTTAGACTTAAAGGACAGCAGTTCAGAGAGGAGGCCAGGAATGGGTGAAAGAATAGAAACATCTTAAGAAACCACTCTGAGGTCTTCAGTTTTAGTTTCTCCCTGTAAGATTCTTAAGGAGGCTACGGGTATGTCTACACTGTAGCTGGGCATGCTCCTCTCAGCCAAAGCAGACAGACTCGCACTAGCTTGATTTGAGCTAATGCAATAAAAATAGAGTGGACGTTGCAGCTCCAGCAGAATTCAGGCTAGCCACCCAAGCCCAGACTCAAGGGGTCAAGTGAGTCCAAGCTAAGATGGTTTGCCTGAGCCTCTGTTGGTTTCATAGTATCCATACTGCTACTTTCATCATGCTAGCTCAAGATGAGCTCGGGCAAGTCAGTTTGCCCAGGCTGGGTCTGGGAAGCATGGTCCAGCTGCCATGTAGACTTGCCCTTAGGTTTCTACCAATGATCTTACTTAACTATTGCATCAGTAAGAGAAATGAAATAGGGATCAGTGTTTGACAGAGAATCCATGAACTTTCTCTGTTTTCCTGCCTCTATAGTCCGCTTCTTCATGTCCATATATGAACACACAGGGTAGGATCCACAAAGGTATGCGGAGGCTTAAGTCCCAGTTTTAAGTTCCAATACGCAAAACTCCTTCTGAACCCAGTAGGTGTCGAAGCAGCTAGGGAATTTTTATCCTGAAAATGTTGGTTTCTGCTTCTGAGCATGTGCATTGCTGCTTCATTCTAGCCATCCCTCTGGACACCTATCTTCCACCTAAGCCCCAGAGCAATTCACAAACCAGGAAAGATAGGCATTTGGCCACCTAATTTGCATATGGGGCCTGATTAATTGGGTATGCTCACCAGATTGGGTCCCAGTCAAAATCTGGCCTCAGTGGTGACCACTTTATAACTGTTACCCTGGGATCAGAGCTGTAGGTTCAATTCTTCTCTTTGCCAGAGGGAAAAAAAGGATTTGAATGAGGATCTTATCCCTCTTTTCTCCCTTCTGATGGAGAGGTGGGAAATGAACCTGAGTCTCTCAGGCTGAAGGCCAGAGCTTAACCTACTGTTATTAAAAGGTGATTGTCACTGTCATGCTGTCTGGATTTAGGGGACCATTTATGATACTATTTCTTATTGATATTTCATAATTGCAATAATCCATAGGAACTATGCCATGTTTGGTACCAATAGAAAGGTTGCAATTTGCTGGGAATGATTATATGGTTTATGTGTAGGGATTGTATCTGTATTAAAAGTTAGGAATATGTTTTATATCTATATTTCAACCTGTGTGATTCTGGGAAACTCCCCAGACTGGATGTCTATGGCCATTGTTTCCTTAATGGCCCATTAAGGAAGCTCTCAGGTACAATGGGCCCAGGGAGAAACCTGTTGAGCCACTTACGCTATATTGATGACATCTTCATCATCTGGACCCAGGGTAAGGATGCCCTTGAAGATTTCCACAGAAATTTCAACAATTTCCACTCCACAATCAAACTTAGCCTGGAATACTCCACACAGGAGCTCCACTTTCTGGACACTACAGTGCAAATTAGTGATGGTCACATAAAGACCACCCTATACCGCAAACCTACTGATCACTATAGTTACCTACATCCCTCGAGCTTTCATCCAAGACACACCACACGTTCCATTGTCTACAGTCAAGCCTGAAGATATAACCGCATTTGCTCTGATCCCTCAGACAGAGACAGATACCTTCAGGACCTCTATCAAGCATTCTTAAAACTACAGTACCTACCTGTAGAAGTGAAGAAATAATTGATAGAGCCAGACGGGTACCCAGAAGTCAACTACTACAGGAGAAGACTGAGGGGAGATTTGATAGCAACCTTCAACTACTTGAAGGGTTGCTCCAAAGAGGAGGGAGCTAGGCTGTTCTCGAGGGTAACAGAGGACAGAACAAGGAGCAATGGTTTCAAATTACAGCTGGGGAGGTCAAGGTTGGATATTAGGAAAAACTTTCTCACTAGGAGGGTGGTGAAGCATTGGAATGGGCTATCTAGGGAGGTGGTAGAATCTCCATCTTTGGAGATTTTTAAGGCTCGGTTAGACAAAATCCTGGCTGGGGTGATTTAGGGGGAGTGGTCCTGCTTTTTAGCAGGGGGTTGGACTAGATGACCTCGTGAGGACCCTTCCAACCCTATTAGTCTATGATTCTAAGCCCAAGAAAAAAAAACAACAGAATGCCATTGGTCATCACCTGCAACCACCAAGTCAGACCTCTTCACCACATCATCAAAGATCTACAGCCTATTCTTCAAGATGATCCCTCACTCTCTCAAGCCTTGGGAGACAGACCTCGCCTTGGTTACAGACAGCCCCCCAACCTTAAATGGATACTCACCAGCAACTACAAATCAAACAACAGAAACATTAAAGCAGGAACATATCCCTGCAATAGACCACGCTGCCAACTTTGCCCTCATATCTACACTAAGAGACCATCGCAGGACCAAATCAAGCCCCCTACTCCATCAAGGGCTCATTCACCTGCTCATCCACCAATGTGATTTATGCCATCATGTGCCGGAAATGCCCCTCTGCCTTATATATTGGACAAACAGGACAGTCTCTGTGCCAAAGAATAAATGCACACAAATCTGACATCAGAAATTGCAACACTAAAAAACCACTTCAATCTCTCTGCCCACTCCATTGACGACTTGCTAATAGCTGTGCTGAAACAGATGAATAACAAATCACAGCTTCAAAGAGAAACTGCAGAACTCGAATTTATGTGCAAATTTGACTAAGTTACCTTGGGGTTAAACAGGGACTACGGATTTTTCTCTCATTACCACAGATGATTTGACCTCACCTTTCTCTATGTGCTGTTCCCCAGTATTTGAATCCTAACATCTCTTTTGATTTGCTGTTCCAACCTGACCTGATCCTATGTCATAGACTTCCCTGCATTTAATTTCCTCCCAGTCTGTAAGTTTCCCATCTTCAAAGCATCTGACGAAGTGGGATTTTCTCCCATGAAAGCTCATGCGATAAATAAATCTGTTAGTCTTTAAAAGTGCCAGAGGACTCTGTTTTTCTGCAATAGACAAACACGGTTGCCCCTTTGGAATAGGACTTGAACATGTGACTCAACTCTGTTTTGATTGGAAAGAACTGCACACAGCATGAAGAAGGTCAGAGATGATAAAAGGCAGCAGCCCTGACTCCATCTTGTCTGAAGTCCCCAGTTTACAGCCAACACCCATCTCTGGAACTATTCAACTGCAACTGGACAAAGGACTGAGACCCACTCGGGTGCTGGGTGTGTACCAGGGGAACAAGCCTGCAAACTCCAGAGGAACAAACCTGCAAACTGCTTTACATGGACTCTAAATCGTTTGTATGTATGGGATTCACTTTGACCCTTTAACATCTCCCATATTTTGCTTCTTTTCTTTTTATATTAAACCTTTGGTTGTAGTTACTAAAGGATTGGCTATCAGTGTGGTATTTTGGGTAAGATCCAAACCTGTATTGTTCTGTGTGATGTGGCTGGACCTTTGGGTTCAGGAGAACCTATTTCTTTAAGGGACCATGTGACTAGGTGGGAGCCAAAGGAGCTGGAGTGCAATAAAGGGGGCTGCTTCTATTTTGGCAGACTTCTCGTGGTAACCGGTGTGGGGAACCAGAAGCCTGGTTGTGACTGATAGGGAGACTGACTTAAGTACCACCCATCGGTGTTTGGCTCTCGGTTTTGCAGCTTGCCCTGATTTTTGCATGTTCAGGAGATTATCACAATCACTATCTTGTGGGAAACAAGGCAGGCACTGAACTCATTTCACAAGAAATGCTTTAAGTGCCTAAGAAGTCATCTGACTTCAAGACAGGGTTCACCTTTATGGGTTGCCATCACCCATAAGTGCCTCCCTACAGGCCTGAGTTAGGGGCCTATCTCTGTGGCGGGGGGTGAGACACAGCACATCCCTCTTTCCTTAACTTTGCCCATTGACTAGTTTAGGCATCTCTCTGCCTAGCATGCTGGCTTTGTGAATTACATTCCAAGCGCCTCTCTTGCCCAACTGAGTGTACAGGGGCATAAATCAGCTTTATGTATCTGTGTTGTTCTGATTTTTTTTTCCTTAGGCATTTAAAAGTTAGGTGCAGTAATGCTCAGTGTTTCAACATCCAAAGCCCTTTGTGAATCTGGGCATAATGTCCACAAGAAGATATTATGCCACACTCCAGTAAAATGGAAGAAAGGTTCCAAAACAGATGTATGAGTTTGGATGATTATTGGCGACTTTCATGGGTGCAATTACGGCAGATGATACAAAAATGAAGATGTCTGCTATAGCATGACTTTAAAAAAAAAATATGACAGATTTCAAGTTCAAATTGCTACATTTTTTGAAAACAACACAGACAGGAAAATAAATTAACATGTATATAAACATTCTTTTTACTTAGCTGTGAGAATTAAATGGTACAGGTGAAACAAATGCACGTGAAAGCATTGTAGACTAGGCTGGAGTTTAGGTAAGCTCTCATTTTGCACCATCTCTGCAGTAACAGTTCTGAACTTTGTGATGCAGAGGTTGTAACATGCAGTGTAACTCCTAGGAACTTTTCTCTTGATTTAACAGTTCTTCATTTATAGCTCAACAATAGGCAGGTGTGGAATAATATCCTCCATACCATATTATTGTAACTTTCTCAAGCTATATGATCTCTTAAAAACAAACAGGATGGAAGGCTGGGTGCAGTAGAATAGTGGTTCTCAACCTTTTACAGGTTGCAACAGGCTTGGTGGCATATCGCGACCCTACAGGACACCCCAGCACACCCCACACAGGCTGAATCCAGCCATCTCCCCAGTTCTCCACGATGTACCGTGGTGTGGTGACCCAGTAATGTGTCCTGACACAGTGCTTGAGAACCACTGCTGTAGACCACCAAGAAATTGTTAGCCACCTCCTTTTTTTTTTTTTTTTTAACATCACTACATGAGAATAGGAAACAACTGCCGAATTTGACACTCCACAAATGTTTATGTTACATATAGCATATTAATTCCTTTAGCATTGAAAAAGGCAAGACTATGCTATTTTGACACACTTATTTACATGAAAGCCATCAGTTTCAAAATAGTTCTGCATTTCTAATTTGTGCTTCTCAAAAATGTGTTATCGTGTAGCTTCATGTGCTTCAAATAGAAACCTAAGTGTATGGTTACAGCTCCATACTGTATTTAAAACAATATAGTATTGTATCTCTCAATATCAAGGCAAAGATCATATTAGTGAATTTCTGATTACATAATTATAGCTTAGAAACTATTTATAGGATGGAATTGTGTAGTGTAACTTATAAGCAAGAGTCCTAAAAATAGCCCTCTGTCATTTAAAAATCACCAGGGTATTACCATGGAAATGGAATGGTGGTTTTTACTTGCCAGTCACAGCGTTCTCTCAGTCACATGTTATCAGGAAATGGGATTGGCAACTGACTGCACTGTGCAACATGTGGGAGCTGTTACCTTGCACATCTATTAGATTAAGGCTGAAAATTACACAGGTCAAATAATAAAGTGATCCATTAATATTTTCACAAATAAATGAGAACATATGAGCTGAGTGTGCATGGAAACAGAGGCTGCTGTGCAGCCCCAGGTATTCTGGATAAGATCTAGGGATCAAAGTTGTGGTGTTCATTTATTTGTGCACATGAGTTATGATTGCAATGACAATTGCATTGCTAACTATTGTAGATTAGTCACACTCTTAGTAGAAGGGATAATTTTTTGGTTTGGAAAGCTACCAATCAGAAAGTGGTTGCATAGTTATATTGTTTTTTGTGGTAATGAGGTTTGGTTGTCATTTCTATCACAGGCCAAAAATTGGCCATGTGTTGACATATTGTCTTACAGTATCTCATTAACAGTGTTTTTCCACAGATGATAGCTTTAGCTTCCATCTCTGATCAGCCAAATGAACAGAGCTTGAGAAGAAAGTGGAGTAAAAGATAAAGAATTCCCTTGTTTGTCTATCCTTTGCTTTTTCCATTACACCATCACTTACTGCAAAAAAGAATATGGATAGTAAACCAACAGTCATGTTTTTTGCAGTAAGCTCTGATACGAATTAAATATATTCTCTTACATAGAGTTAACTTTCAATTGAAAAGGAAATAATTAAATGAATGATCCTAGCAACATGCATCAAGCAAATACAACATAAAGTATTTCTGGAACGGAAGATGCTCATTGCAGTATCAAAACATATATGGCACAGATGCTGCAGAGGCTGGAGCCATCCCATTGGGTAGCTTTGTTTCACAGACAGAGAATTTCTCAGATTCTGCAGCAGCCATGTATTGAATATGGGACTTTTCACCTAAGCCATCCCAGAGGTGGTGTCAAAATCCACTCAGTCCAGCTGCTATATATCAGCTGTGAGAAAATCAGGTTGTGAGGTGTGGTATGAAGTGAGGCCTTGAGCGTGCATAGTACCACCAGTGGTCTTCCAGAGAGGAACATGGCTCCAATGGGAGATTGGATAAGTAATACAATCTTAAACAAGGGGGATTTTTTTTTAATCAAACCAAAATGAAGTGTCAGCTAGGTGGTAGAGTCAGAGTTCTGGAGGGATGCAGATGCCATTCTTATTGGTTTTTAAGACCCAGATTGACAAAGTCCGGGTTGGGATTTAGTTTGGGGTTAGTCCTGCTTTCAGCAGGGAGTTGGACTAGATGACCTCCTGAGGTCCCTTCCAATCCTAATCTTCTATGATTCTATGTGATCTGCACACGGCAATGTATGGAGAGTGTTCTGTATTGGTCTAGTAGTGTTTAGTAACAATCTGGAAAAGTTCCAGAGGGCTAGCCATGTTAGTCTAGTTCAATAAAACAAACCAGGAGTCCTGTGGCACTTGTAAAGACTAATAAATTTATTTATCGCATGAGCTTCCGTGGGAGAAAATCCCACTTCGTCAGACTTCGTGGGGATGGCTCCAGTGTGGGAAGAAAGGTACCTGGGATTCCTACCTGCTCCTCAGCCCTTCATGTCCCATTCCCTGCTCTCCAGCTCAATTCTGGGTGCTTCAGTGGCCACAGTGGATCCCACTCTCTGCTTCCCCGACCTAATTTCCAGGCCATGCTGCAACCACTCCTTCTTTCACCTCCATCTGGGTTTGGGTCTTGCTAGATCCTACTTTCTCCTCCATTCCCCCACTGCCAGGCATTTGTGAGTTTTTGCAGGAACGTTAGCCCTCCCTGCTCCCTCTACCTTCACCGTATCCAGTTTTTCCACTCCTGCAATGAAGCCTATAGGCACTAGCTAATCCATAATAAATAGTAATATACAAAATTCAAGGAAACTCTGTATATTTTCTTCTAAATGTCAAAATAACAGTGCCACAAGTTTCCTAACAAATGAAGTACCTACCTATTATAGGGATCACAACTGCTTTTGTAATATTAATAGCTCTGCTGTATATTTTTTTATCAACATAAGTAGCTACTACTAATTCTCATACAGCATCATGAAAAAAAAATCTTCATGTAAAACCTTGAGAAATTAGATAAAATGCACTGAATTTTCCCCCTTCTCTCTCTAAAATAAATAAATGGTACTTGTACACCAGATTTGATTCATTCTTGAAGATAGTGTATTTATTTACAGTTTGTTTATATAAACATCTTTCAGTAAAACATTAGCCCCAAGTCAGTTTCAATAGCTTTTAGAAACATTTTACATTTTAAAAGAAATGGAATTGGTCAACCTTTATTTTGGTTTTGATGTGCTGCTATAGATATAATTTTCTTCACAACATCTTAAAAGCAATACACAGCAGATAATTCTATTGTAATATCTTCTAATAGTCAGCTATTAGGAGCAAAAAGCTTATTTTTGATCAATAACAGCAAGATATGACTGAGACAGACCGAGCAGTATTATTTTTGAAGGGTCACTTATTTGAATATAGGTATAAGTGGTAGTAAGTGTGAATAACATTCCCATTTAGACCCACAGGAGACATAAAAGAACAAGGGCAAAACCCTGGCCCCATTGAAAATTTGCCATTGATTTCAGTGAAGCCAGGGTATCACCCTTGTTACTAATAGCTAAAGGAAAACTCTTTATAATGTTACCTGTGAGGTTGCCTGGCTCAGATTTCTTTATGGTCAGAATGGGTTGAGATGATTCTGAAGAGGCTCAACTGCTTTCTGGTGTTTGTCATCAGCACTGATAAGGTCTTCTGTTGTGTGTTTGTCAGTTCATGTCTCACCTCCATTGTTCTCCCACCAAACAACTCTAGCACTTGACTCCTCTCCCTTACGCTGACTTGCAAGATCTGAGCTACTAATCTCTTAACAAATTCTATCAGGTGAGGAGGCCAGACTAGTGATACTGGTGTTTATCACTAATACTCACAACAAATCAACTATACAGTAGCACATTAAAATCTTCTTATTTTAACAACTACCGAGTTGCT
The DNA here is from genome assembly GCA_007922175.1 of Pelusios castaneus. Taxonomy (NCBI): domain Eukaryota; kingdom Metazoa; phylum Chordata; order Testudines; family Pelomedusidae; genus Pelusios; species Pelusios castaneus. The sequence goes on along the minus strand of ML685851.1, from coordinate 2,369,208 downwards.
AATTCAGCATTGTCCGAATATCATTTCTAGTATCTGGTCAAATATTGCAATTAGTCATTTAGTACAAACAGGGAGTGTGAGGACTTAGAGGAAACAAGTCATTCGTGTATATGTAGATATCAGTTGTCATCTAGGATTGAAGGAAGTACACTCAATCCCCAAAACACAAGCCACGGCTATTTGAACTGCCAGAGGATCTCTCTTAACTGGCAAATAGCATATTCTTATCTCAGCAGGGGCCAACCACTAAAAAACATACTCACACTCATTCAGTGTATTACATTAATATCTGCTGGAGCACATAATTTGTCTCTGGTTATCCGAAATTCCACCACTCATGGTCCTGTCTGTTCATGGCATTTAAAATTTAAACTACTACATTCATGGATGTCTGGAACTGATATCACACTGCAAGCTTCCCCTTATGGTTCGGTTAATGTTTGAGTTATCATGTGCTGCTTTTGATAATCTCACTTTAACTTTTTTTTTTTTTGGACACAGTTCTGCTTTACAGGGAACTTGTGCTGTTTCCTTTGTGGTGACTTATAGAGGCAAGGAGAAGTTCCAATTAATTACACTAACATGTAACATCCTCCCAAAAAAGAGAAACATTTGAATGATAAAGTGGAACACACAGATATGATAAATGAGGTTTTTTTTCTTTCAGTCATATTGGATTTTTTGTTTTTTCTTCTGTGATTCAATTGGTACCAACATATCTGTTACATGCTGAATGCTAATTTCCATGGGTTTTTTAAATTGCTATGGGGCAAAGATTAATAATTCCTTTTAGCTGCTCTTTGATTTTATGTTAGAAGAAACTAATCCATTCAACATAATTCTTCATAGAATCACATTGCCTAATTTCTTATGTTTGAAATGACCTTTCTTCTACTCCTTTCTAAATGAAATTACTGCAAATTCATTATTCATAACATCAAGAGAGAGACCCAGTTGTGGAAAATCATGGATTTCTTTCTTTGAAAGTTTTTTGAAGTCCTCAGGCTTAATTTAAATGTACCAGTATCCTACTGTAGCCTTGAGAGCCTAGTCCTACAAATTTTTAGTATAGCACAATAAGGAGAACTATTTTGTGGCTAAGCAAGGAACACCATACTTACAATTTGCAGAAGCTATGCCATGTCCTTTTATCAGGCTGGATTGCTAATTAACATTTCTGGAAGTGCCATTTGAATGGATACATTATGTAATCAACTAGCATAAAAAATTTTGTCACCACAAATGACTGATGGGTGATGTGGACTTTGTTACTTGGAAGTGTCACCTTTTTGTGGGGAATATTTCTAGAAATTAATGCTTATTTCCTATATTATATGGGAAAGGTGAGTGAATTCAGGTAATGGTTATTTCATTGCCAGCAACTCGTTAGCCTAAATCGAACATGTTAATTTTCTGCAGGTTAAGTATGAATGGATTCATTCTAGAGGTTGTTGTTTGGTTTTGTTCTTGAGCATCACCTTTGAAGAACGTGAGACATCTTGTTAGGTTCAGAGACTTGGCTCCGATAAGCGGCTCCAAGAAGCAATCATGACTTTGGATTGAGAATAGACAAACTTATTTTGCTTAATTTGACACCCGACTCAAAAAAATATTGTGAATTAGAACTTGATCCAAACTTAAATGTTATTGTGGTGTTTGCAATTGGGGAGAAGTTGTGATAAATAGAACAGAACAAAAAAATCCACTTAAAAATTGTATTTAAATTCCCCATATAGTAGACCTGATTGTGGCAATGTAGGTTTTCAGGGAGAAATGGCCCTTAAAGGATTGTGGGTAGTTTGGAGATTTTTGCCAAATTTGTGGTGTGTGCAGTGTAGTTAATAGAAGACATTCCTTTTATTTATTATTATAATGATGAGGTACACTTTTACCATTTGGAAAAACAATTTAATCTTTGGTCACTTGTTTAGGTTATGCACAAATATATGCATAAATTAATATGATTTAATTACGGTAATCCAAGACAAAAAAAACCCTATGAAATTAGGTTTTTTTTCTCTTGACCATGTCTGGCCCATGAAATTTGTCAACATTACTCATTACTTACATGAAGCCAGTAAGACTGTGATATAAAAATAGCTAATGCCATTATTGTGTGCCAAACAAGTGACTGCTCATTTTTAATAAGTCATCTGTTCCATTTAGAAACTGACTGTCTCTTTTACTTACTTTTAGCTGGTAAAATCTTGGTTACTACTATTATTGGGAATACATACAGGATCTGCTCATAAAGTCACTTCTGTTTCTACTATGAAAACCATGGTAGGTCAAGAAATTCATAGTGATATACCCTATGAAGTGTTTGCCTGGTCAACTGGGGGAATATCTTCAAATCAACGAATGGAATTTCTCCTATGCCATCCTAGTGGAAACTGACATGAGGTATGAAAAGAAGTAGGGGGAGGGAAATGGGAATATAAATTATGGTAATCGTGCAGATTTCCCAAGATGCTAACATGAAATCTAGTATAAAGCTTATTTGTAGTTTCATGAATTCATTGAACACATCAGTACTTTTAAAACCAGAAATGTTGTGAAATTGCTATAGTATAGGAGATTATGCTTATAATTTTTAGATGGCAAAGGCACTCCTCCTAAGGAAAAATACTGTAGAAGTTCACTTCAAAATGATATGCTTATAGAGTTATTTTAGCCGCAATATACAGTTTAATAGATAATTCTAGGCCGGTTATAGAATTCTATAAGATTTTCCCAAAATTTCTAGAAAGACAATAATTCATAGAATCATAGAATCTTAGTGTTGGAAGGAACCTCATGAGGTCATCTAGTCCAAGCCCTGCTAAAAGCAGGACCACTCCCACTAAATCATCCCAACCAGGGTTTTGTCTAACCAGGACTTAAACATTTCCAAAGATGGAGATTCCACCACCTCCCTAGGTAATCCATTCCAATGCTTCACCATGCTCCTAGAGAGAAAGTTTTTCCTAATAACCAACCTCGACCTCCCCAGATGCAACTTGAAACCATTGCTCCTGGTTCTGTCCTCTGTTACTACTGAGTACAGCCTAGCTCCTTCTTTTTGGAGCACCCCTTCAAGTAGTTGAAGGTTGCTATCAAATCCCCCCCTCAGTCTTCTCTTTTGTAGACTAAATAAGCCCAGTTCCTTCAGTCTCTCCTCATAAGTCATGTGCCCCAGTCCCTTAATCATTTTCATTGCCCTCTGCTGGACTCTTTCTAATTTGTCAACAATTCTGTTTATTGCTATAGGATTTAGAATAATTTATATAGAATTCTATTTGTTTCATCCTTATTATGGAAGTAGTCGTATTGATCTTAAGTCTAGATATCTGATCATGGAGGTATTTCCTTAGACCTTAAAGAATTGTGATTTTAACTTACCTAATTAAGGTAGCTAAATTTCAAAAGATACCCGATTTAACACATCAGAAATTCGGGAGAGATTTCTAACATTAATTATTTTTAAAAAAATCACTTGTTTAGCAGAAAATTTGGTGTGCTAGTTTTACTGGCAACCAGAATATTTGTAATCAGGTTATAAATCAGGGTGGTTGAGTTGGTTGGCAAAAAATAAGAGTGAAACTACATGCTTAAGTCTTTGCAGTATTTTGGGCCTTAATGTCTTCTTATTTGAGGTTGTTTGTTAAAGAGTCATTTACTAAGCACTTCCATTAAAGTTGCCTATGTTATAATTTTATATTAAGAAAAACTGGGAAATCAAAATTAATATTGTATTAAAGTTTAGAAATGAAGATGTCTGGCTGTACTAAAAAATAAGATACATTCTTCAAATGTGTTTTCTATTGATGACTCCTTTGTTAAATGTAGATATTACTAAATTATTCTGTAGATTAATATAATCTATAAAATATACAAAAGGTATGATATAGTTGATTAATGATTTGTTAGGTACATTGGATGAAATCATGTCCTCATTTAAGTTATGGTGAATTTTGCCATTGTCTTCAACAAGTCTAGGATTTTCATCCCTTTACTTTTGAAAATGCCTGATTCCTGTGCTTGATTTCTCAGCCTTAATGTTTGATTTTACACTTCAGTGCTATCAAGAAGGAAGCCTATATTTACTCTTGAATCTTTGTGCAGTTCTTCCAAAGGAAATAATACCAGAGAATGAATGCATACTTCTTCTTTTATCTGGTAGGTGTATATAGCATTGAAATTGAATCCATTTGCCTAAGCACTATTAAATATAGGGTGCGTCTACACTTGTAAATTTTTACTCTGCATCTACACTACACTTTCCTTAAGTCGACTTAAGCAGCTGCTTAAGTCGACTTAAGGAAAATTTAAGTCGACTTTGTAAAACATCCTTTTAAGTCAACTTGCTGCTTAAGTCAATTTTAGAAAGTCAACTTAAGCCAGTGTAGATGTGGAGTAGCCCTAAGTCGACTTTAAGTCGACTTAGGTGGCTCCAGGGCTTCCCCACTGCCCTCCCTGCCAGGGTGGCTGGCACAGCCACAGCCTGGCATGCCCCCCCACAGGGCAGCGCAGACCCTGCCCACCCTGCCCCTATGCCCTGCCAGGGTCCCTGTCCCCCTTTGCCCCATTGTACCAAGGTACAATGGGGCAAAGGCTGAGCCCCCTGGCACTTGGCAAGGGGTGCCCCCCTCCGCCACTGTGGTCCTGTCCCAGGTCCCCCTAGCCCCTAGAAGTCGACCTAGGCATCCAGTGTGGACACTCTAGGTCTATTTTTGTAGGGTCCCCTCTAAGTCGACTTATAATTTAAGTGTGGACGTGCTAAATTGACTTAACAAAGTTGACTTAAAGTCAACTTTAAGTCGATTTAAATTAAGAAGTGTAGACATAGCCATAGATACTAACATTATTCCTGAATAACTTTAAATAATGTTGAGGGTGACGGATGTGATAGTTCTTTTTTGGTGTGGATACCTGGGTATCAAGAACTGAACTTGAACAACAAATTTACTACTATTAAATTCCTGGTGGGTGGGCATCCAGGAATTTAAATGCTAGTGATGTGTTCTGTTCTGTATAAAATACAAAGAAGCAATGGACCTGATTCTCTTCTCAATTACACCAGTTTTTCTCCACTGAAACTCCATTGATTTGATAATAGTTATTTCTGATTTACACAGGTGTGAGAGCAGAATCAGGCTCAGAGTTCCTAACCATAGATTCTTACCATCTAGACAATAGTTGACAATACAAAGTGGATACAAGAAATGCAATCTTGTCCCTATTGAAATCAGTGGGAATTTTGCCATTAATTGAAGTAGCACCAAGATTTCACCCAGAATGCACTGAGGTCCTCTCAGACAATAATCTGTTATTTTATAATAAGTGAATGACAATATATTTCCAGCTAATGTGGATTAGTGTTTAAGACCTTTACAGAAGTGGGTTTTGACTATCTGTGATTTTCACTGTTATCACAGCTTTTAAGGAGGGCTGAGTAATGAAATCTATGCCCAGTGTTCCACAGGCAGAGGTCTGAAATGATAAAATAAAACAGCACATCTATTTTTCCCATTTTTAGTTTTGTTGCTAAATGATTATGTGGTGAAATACTGAAATCTATGTATACACATACCTTTCCTAAACTGCAAGTTTATTGAATTTGCTAGGTTTCCATAAAATTGTCATAGAAGCTTCATGGGACCAGCACTGATCTGATCATAAATGCAATTTGCAGGCATCTGCCCCATTTTTTCAGCCATATTTTCCATCCTTCTCATCTCTGTGTTATGAAGAGATATCGACTTTTTGGAATCAGTGCAGCAAGTTATAAATGATGTATAAAATGAGAAATCCCTGCTCAGAGCACAGAGGACATAACCTGAGCCATTTGCTCTGACATTCAGCGTGGATTTAAGGAGACAAGCCCATGAGTGTGGCTGCTACAGACAAAAAGAGTGGGTTTTGGTTTTAAGTCAGGGCTTGATTCTGTAGGCTGCAGACAGAGACGAGGAATATGTCTTCACTCACGGCGGCACTGACAGCACCGCCAGATCGATACTTCAGGGTTGACTGAGCAGCCATGGAGACCCGCTCAGTCGATCTGGAAGTTGACTCAGTAAACCCACACCCACAAAAAGATTAACGCTGTATCAATGGGAAGGCATTTCCGATTGGCATGGAATAGTAGGGGCACCGTGCTAATTAGAATTAGGAGGTCGATGGCAGATATTCAGGCTACGTAGAGTACTTTGCGTATCTCCAGTCTACTGCCACCAAATTTCGCCTCGCCAGACCTAAGAAAGAAAGAGCTGAAAGAAAAAGACTTCCATATACTCTGTAGTGCCATGAACACAGCCATGAGACTTAACCTCTGTGTCTGCAATGAAATGAAAACAAGCAAGCAGGAGGCCAGTGGTTGTGCTGGAGAGTAGAGAATGGGCTTAATGGCTTCAGTGCAATCCTATGAATTCAAATAACAGGCCATTCCTGGTGAAGTCAAAGATAATTTTGCCATGAGGTTAAAAAGGAGCAGTATTAGGCTGTATTGAACATAGCAGCAAATTTCAAAACAGTTTTGCTTTTTCTGTTGCATATTTTGTGTCCTGCCTAGCTTGCTTTGTCTAAGGCCTTGTACACACTGCAAAGTTATTGCGCGATAAAGCCCTTTATCGCGCAATAAGAAGCAGAGCGTACACACTGTACTTACAGTTTTTGCGCGTTAAGACCCGTCTTGTTGCGCAAGATGTAAACCACCAAAACGAGCGTGGTATCTCTTAACGCGGAATAGCTATTGCGCGACAGCCCGTGTGTGTACGCTTCTCGCGCAATGTGAACATTCCGGAAATGGCCCACAATTCCAATCCCGTCCCTTCTGCACCCCCGTCAGTACTCTATTGCCATGACGTCATTTTTCCCGACCTCCCCTTCTGCCCCGCGAATTTTTGAATTCCACACTCTCCCTTCTGGCTTGCTTTTCGGTGCTGCTGCCTCTGTGTGCTCCGTTCGCAATGTCTTCGCGGCGCAGCAAACGATCTCCGGCTTGGACGACAGCAGAGGTGATGGACTTGATAGGAATCTGGGGAGAGTCCGCCGTGCAGTCACAGTTACGTGGCAGCCGGCGGAATTTCGACATTTTCGGCCAAATATCTCAGTCCATGACTGAGAAGGGCTACGAGAGAGACACTCTGCAATGCCGGGCCAAGGTCAAGGAGCTGAGGATAACCTTCCACAGAGCCAGAGAGGCTAACCAGCGCTCTGGCTCCGCGCCAACAACATGCCGCTATTACAAGGAGTTGGAGGCGATCCTGGGAGGGGATCCCACAACCACCCCGACCTTGACTGTTGACACCTCTGCGACATCGTCAGAAAATGACAAGGGAGCTGAAGGCGAGGATGCTGTCCTGGACGAGGATGCAGAGGGGGAAGAGGACAAGGACGGTGACGACGGAGCCACTGAAATGGGGAGCCAGGAGTTATTCGCCACCCCTCCAGAGACCAGCTCCACGGATTCCTTAGGCACGCCTTCCCAGGAATCAGCCGATGACAGCTCCGGTAAGTTGGCCTTGCGGTGCTTTCTATTCTATCAGCTAAAGCTTAGCGGGTACAGGAAGAAAACGCGTTCTGTCCTCCTTTTTTCTGTCTTCTTTTGTGCGCGTAACAGATGTGGCGTGGGGACACTGTCATTACATAAAAACCGCGTCAATGAATGCCTCGATTGACAAGTACTCGTCCCCTCTTAAGTCACTGAAAGCGCTCTCCAAATATTTCCAAATTCTTCTTTTAAAATTGGATGGTAGAGCGAGCCGTCGCCCTCCCCCATTCATGGAGAATTTCCCTCTCATGCTCGCTAGCACTGCCGCGGGAAGCATTGCAGCGCACAGTCCTGCAGCGTAAGGTCCCGGCTTGAAGTCAGCCACATGCAGAAGATGCATTCTCGCTTGCATAGGCACTCTAAGCAGTGTCATATCAGCTTCTGTTCCAGCCATCTCTGACACAGGATCAGAACAAGCAGTGGCAATAGTCAACTGTCCCGTGGAGCAACTCACAGCAACCCGTCCCTTGCTTTGGACAATGGTCATAACCCCCCCGCCCGGTATGTACTCGCTGTAGTAGGCGAGGAATGTGTAGGGAGAACATCTTTCGTTGCACCAGACCAAGGTTTGAACAATAGCGGCATTTATAATGTTTCATATGTACGCAGGAACGACCTTCGATGGACAATGTACAGCTGCTGTGGGCCGTCTGAGAAAGATAAGGCGGAGGCCTCGAAGGAGCAAGGAAGAGATCTTCAAAGAGCTCGTGGATTCCCAGGAGGCATCCGCTAGGGAGACAAGGCAGTGGAGGAGGCAGTGCAGGCAGGACAGGAGAGAGAGCAGCGCAAGGAGGGAGAGGCAGAAGGATGCACTAATAGACATCCTTCACGAGCAGACAAACCTCCTGAAGACCATGGTTGGTCTGCTCCAGGCTCGCGCCCCCCCCCCCCACAGCCTCCTTTGCCTTTCCCTCCACCCACACAACATTCACCTCCAAAACAATACATAGAGCACCATGGACACCCATGGTATAATGTTACATCTACCCCTCCCCCAACTTATGTCGTGGAGTCCCGCACCTACACCCATCTTTAGACACCCCCCTCCTTCTGTGTTATCATTTTTGATTTGTTAATAAAGTTCAGAGATTGTTTAATTAATCAAGACTGTCTTTATTTTTATTTACAGTATGATAATGATAATTGAATTTCAGTAAAGAAAGAATAAAAAAATAATAGGACTGTATTTCCCTTAACCTTTGTACTTAAGAATAATATATGTGTACCATGAAGTACAGAAAGGGCGACGCTGTCCTTCAATCCCCATCAAAAAATGGTTTTTCAACGCCTCCCTGATGCGCACCGCCCTTAACTGTGCACCCCGGATACCCCTGGTGTCCGGTTGCTGGAAGGCATGTTCCAGACGTTCTGCCTCCCTTGTCCACGAGTTCATAAATCTCTCCCCCCTGTTTTCACAGATATTGTGAAGGACACAACACGTGGAAATAACAACTGGTATGTTGTCCTCATGCAGGTCAAGCCTGCCATAAAGCGATCTCCAGCGGGCTTTTAAGCGGCCAAAGGCACACTCCACAACCATTCTGCACCTGCTCAGCCTGTAATTAAAACGCTCCTTTGCAGGATCCAACTTCCCGGTAAAAGGCTTCATAAGCCATGGCATCAGTGGGTAGGCGGGGTCCCCAAGGATAACTACGGGCATCTCAACACCCTCCACTGTTAGTTTCTCGTCGGGAAAAAAGGTGCCCGCCTGTAGCCTTCTGAACAGTCCAGAGTTTCTGAAGATGCGTTCATCGTGCACCTTTCCAGACCAACCCGCATTTATGTCCGTAAACCGACCACGATGGTCCACCAGTGCCTGAAGAACCATGGAAAAGTATCCCTTCCGGTTAATGTACTCGCTGGCGAGATGGTCGGGCGCGAGAATAGGGATGTGGGTCCCATCTATTGCACCCCCACAGTTCGGGAAGCCCAAGTCCTGAAATCCCTCGATGATCTCCCTCACATTCCCCAGGGTCACCGTCCTCCTTAACAAGAGATGGTTGATGGCTCTGCACACTTGTGACAGTGCTACTCCAACGGTCGACCGTCCGACACCGAACTGGTTTGCGACAGAGCGGTAGCAGTCCGGAGTCGCCAGTTTCCACAGGGCAATAGCCACACGCTTCTCCACTGTGATGGCTGTTCTCATCCGCGTGTCCTTGCGATGCAGGGCAGGGGCAAGCTCACGGCACAGTTCCATAAATGTGGCTTTGCGCATTCTGAAGTTCTATAGCCACTGCTCATCATCCCACAGCTGGAGAACGATTCGGTCCCACCAGTCTGTGCTTGTCTGCCAGGACCAAACACGGCGGTTCAGGCTGTGCAGCTGGTCTGCAAAACTGATCAGAATATCAGTTCTGCTCTCATGGCTGTCATTCTCCGAAGTGGAGTCATCCGAGTCCTGCTCTGAGTCAGAGCCAAAGGCGTACTGCAACAGAATCTGGGCTGTGTTCACAATGCTGAAGGCAGCATTCAAGATCACAGCTGAATCCATGGCGATTATTAAAAGGCAGTGACGGAAAGACGGTTGCTTCAGTTTGAAATTAGCGCCCGTTGCTATTGGCGACTGCTGGGTAGCGTCGGTAGCGCAATGCACCACGGGAAATGATATCAGGGACTGTGGGATAGGTACCCAGAGTGCACTTTGTTTTGCTGGAGGACTGAGAGGAGGGGGGGGGGTTGTTTGATCCGTTACAGCATGCCGAGTGTGTACGCGGTATCGCGCAACAACAACCACGGAAGATTTAACGCGCAACAGGGTAAGTGCGCGATAGCGATGCTAGTGTGTACATGGCCTAACAGAACTAGACTATTATGGGGTAGCTCAGACAGTTCTGTCTGGCCTTGGAGAAAAATAAAGTCTGCTATATAGATTCATAGGCTATGTCTACACTTGTTAATTTAAGTCAACTTAGCATGTCTACACTTAAATTTTAAGTCGACTTTGGGGGGGACCCTACAAAGTCGACCTAGAGCGCCCACACTGGATGCCTAGGTCGACTTGTAGGGGCTAGGGGGACCTTGGACTGGTCCACAGTGGCAGAGGGGGCACCCCTTGCCAAGTGCCAGGGGGCTCAGCCTTTGCCCCATTGTATCTGAGTACAATGGGGCAAAGGGGGACAGGGACCCTGGCAGGGCATAGGGGCAGGGCTCTTAGAGTCGACTTAGGGCTACTCCAGGTCTACACTGGCTTAAGTCGACTTTCTAAAGTCAACTTAAATAAAAAAGTCGACTTAAAACGAGGTTTTAAAAAGTCGACTTAAGCAGCTTGCTTAAATCGACTTAAGGAAAGTGTAGTGTAGACGCAGAGTAAATTAAGTTGACTTAAGCAAGTGTAGACGCACCCATAGACTTTAAGGTCAGAAGGGACCAGTACGATCATCTAGTCTGACCTCCTGCAAAATGCTGGCTTCAAGACCTCACCCACCCACTCCAACAATAGGCCACCAACCTATGACTGAGTTATTTACCTCCTTAAATCATGACTTAAGGACTTTAAGATACAGAGAATTTACCGGTAGGTGAGCCATGCCCTGTGCTACAGAGGAAGGCAAAAAAAACCCAGAGCCCAGGCCAATCAGCCCTGAGGGAAAATTCTTTCCCAACCCCAAATATACATCTCCCTGTGTTCCTGTTGGCTGTTTTTTCTCTGAGTGCAAGTAACTTCTAAGTATTTTTTTTCCCAGCAGTGAACATTCTCTTTCAAGAAGACATTTTCTGTGGGGGGAAAAAAATGGTCAAAACCCCAGTTTTTCATCCAAGCAGTTTCAGCTAGCCCTATATATGGTCTAGGTCTTAAAAACGTGCCAAAGCCTTTAATATGGAGTTCCTTTGATACTTAATTTCATTGCATTATGTATCTAGCACCCTACAGTTATTTGTATTATCATGGCACCTTGGAACCCCAGACACAGAGATAGTCCTTGCACAAAAGAGATTATAATCTAAATATAAGAGGGGACAGTAGATGGATAAAAAAGACCAAAGGGAGTAGTGCAATGTAGCAATGTGACAGTACTGGTCAGCATGATAGGCTCTGGTCTTAGCACACCAGCAGCGTAACTTTTGTCAAGGCATCTATTTTTGTCAGCTTTTGTAGGCATCGTAACAAAGAGCATTTTAGGGAAGGTTTTCAAGAAGGCTAATGAGTTAGTTTCGTGGGTGTTCACAAGGGTTATGTCTACACTTGCACCTTAAGTTGACTTAACGGCGCTTAAATTGACCTATAGAATGCTGCATCCACATTGGGCGCTTCCTTAAGTCAACTTAACTCCACTTCTGAAGGTCGACTTAAGCCAGTGTGAATGGGGAGTGCCCTTAAGTTGACCTAATTGGCCTCAGGCCCCAGCGCGATATGGGACAGCTACCCACAATGCACCATTCCTCGGTCGACCTAGCAACTGTCAGTGTGGACATAAGCAGTCAACTTAAGTTTTTAGTGTGGACTCTCTAAGTCGACTTCACAAAGTCGACTTTAAGTCAACTTAACAGAGCCTCTAGTGTAGAAATAGCCAAGGAACTTTTGAGTTGTCTCTTGGTTCTCAGACAAACAGATTTAATTTGGAAAGTACTGATTTATAAGACAGTCACTGTGCAGTCTCATATAAAGAACTACCAGTTACGCCCTATCTAAAAATAGAGAATTTAGGGTTAGGCAAGTGCCCACCCAATATCTCCAAAGAGGTGTTCTGTGGCTCTTTCAACTCATGCAGTGTGAAGTGACAGTGGCACCTACATACAGGTGTGAGAGTTAGGGGGAAAATGGACAGATGAGTAATGGAGTAATAAAATTCAGTGCATTTTCCTGGCACTTGCAAAATCAGGGCCCAGTCCTGCGATCTTAACTCAGGTAAAACATCCATGAAATTCAAGTTTTTTGCCTTAGTGGGCAGCCTCACTGTGCTAAGTATGGCTGTTCTTTAGAAGTGGAATTCACTTTCTTTGTCTTGTGGGAGATGCATCTGCATCGTGTTACCATAAATTGCTAGTTTTCTTTTTAAAAAATGAATCTAGTGCCAGATAGACAAGTCTGATGATGTAGTTTAGCAACAGAAAACTGTTACAAAACTGCCTGAAAAATTCAGTTGAAGAGAAAAGCCATAACAAATTGCTAATGTAGCACATCTTGGGGAAACCACTGGGATTATAAATAGCCATTGCACTAAACTGTTCTCTGCAGCTAGGCATTTTTATCATGCCTGATGCATTAATTTTGATTTAACCAGTATATGCTCAGCTACAGAATTAAGGTCAGGTAAGTTGGAGTGAGGGATGTAACAATTTTGACACTTTCCAACAACATGAAAGGATAGAAGAGGAACAAGTCTGACTTCTTCAGTTTCTCTAGAAGAATCTGATTTCTGTGGTGGTCCAGTCTGCAAATCCCAGTTTCTCAAAGCAATCAAGTACACCACATAACATATCCCTATAAACATAAACACATTCAGTAGAATAAAGAGAGAAATCTATTAAGCCATATAACAATTTCAGAAATGAACAGGCTTCCCTCCCATTTTTAAAAAAAAAATATTTATATTACTTTTCAGTTAACATAAAATAGATACACATTATAAATTAGCATCTGTCTTGTGACCTAGTTGACAATACATAAGAGGAAAAGAAGAATAATTCATTTAAGGGGGAAATAGTATGGATGGTTAGTAGCAGAACTGATTAACCCTTCTTTAGCAAAACAGCAAAGTGAGGATGGCAGGTTTTCAATGGGATGTGGAATAATGTGTGCTCCTAAAACATTTAGGCAATCTTGAAAGTCCCACTCTGGAAACTCTTGTTCCTGTTGGTGTCTTTCCTTTAAGGGCTGGTGTCATGAAAGTCAGAGAAGGAAAAAGAAAGGCTTTCTTTTCTCCTATTCTGTCTCGATCTCCCCTTCCTTCCTGCCCCCTTCTGGCTTCTTTTGCACTCCTTAGTTGAGCTGGTACAGAATTTTGAGATATTTTTCATTAGAAAATGGCAATTCATTGAAACAATAATTATTTGCAAAACTGGGCTAGATTTGACAAATTTCTCGATCTGAAAAATGTCAAAAGTTTTTTGTGTGCTGTGTAGTCATCATAGTGTTCATCCCAGGATATTGTCTCTTTCACCCACAGAAGCTGATCCCATAAAGGCTATATTTCACCCATCTAGCCAGGAAAAATATTTGAAATTGTCAAAACATCCCATCATGATATTTTCTAAATGAAAAGTTTCAGGTTTTTGTTACACATTTGTTTTGAAATGTAACAATTTACACTTTTGAATTTCTTTTTTAAATTAAATGTCAAAATGTGAACAAAATATTTCAAAATTTCTAAATGATTTTTTTTTCAATTGATCTTCATTAAATTTTTTTTTCAGACAAAAGATTCAAGGAATTTTGACACTTGACTTTTCATTCCAGTTAAGGATGGTAAAAAACTTTGACTTGTCAAATTTTGACAAGATGGCAAGGACCGTTTCCCACCCAGTCATACTCTTAAGCTCCAATATACTTGTTCTCTCCTGCAATTTTCCCCATCAACATAATTTGAATAAACAAGAGAGGAAATAAAATGACCTCTTCATTTGTCCCCTCATCCAGCCTCCTTTGCTTGTATGTTCTAGCCTTTATCTTTGCCATCTCAAGCAACCCAGCACACTTTAATTTCCCTTTTTCAGTTTCACTGAAAGGTGTGGGCCTTGGGGTCAGTCAACAGCAGTTCTCTGGAGAGCCTGAGTGGACTGCATCAGTAGCCCAACCAGACTGAGCTGGATTGCTTCCTTTTATATCTGACTTTCAGGCTGAGCATGCCCAGCACAGGCAAAGGGGCATGGCCTCCTCAGACTGCAGTGCATCGTTAATCCTCTCTAGGCCAGGCCAAGGTAGGGCAGGGCAGGGCTGCTAGGAAGTGCCACAAGGAAACTGTTGGAGGCAAGGCTCCATGGCATGTACAATTGAGGGGGAGTCAGTAAACAGTTCTGGTGGAGGAGCAGTTGGGGTGTGAGATGTACAGCACTACAAGTGTGTTCTAAGTCTGTATTTGTAAAGAGCTGCACCCCATGTGCCATTTGCAGTGCACAGCACCAATAATTTATCTGTCCTTGTTGCATGGCTGATATACCTCGTAATGGGCATCAGGTTATGACTATGAGCTGGGAAGGCAGGGGAAAAGCCCAAGAGCTACTGCTTGGGTCTCCCATTCACAACCCCAGACTATCTCACATGGTAATACCACCCAATGAGAAAGGTCAATGAGGTGGCCATGTCAATTAGGGTGGCATATTCTAGTAGCCAGAGTGAAAAGATCCTTTAATTCAGGGCAGCACAGCCTAATGGCTGCAATCAACAGAATGGGTCTCAGGGTGGGCTGGCCCATTGGCTGTAGTCAATAGAGTAACCCTCAACTTGGGGTAGCCGAGTGGCCCATCTCAGCGTGATAAGGCAGTCTATTGGCATTTTGGGGTTGTGGGGTGCTGCCTAGGGATGTGCAGCATCCTGGGTAACAGGGTTCATGCCCTCCTTGCTCCTCTAAGCTCTGGAAGTCTTGAAGGTACACATCCCTGAGTCAGTGGGGCTCCTCCCAAAACACACTGATTAGATCTCCAATCCTCCCACCATGGCACCATCCCAATTCCCTGGGCTACTTCCTACTATGCTTCCTCTGGCAACAGTCCCTGATTGTCTAGGGCCCCCAACATACTCAGCTGTTCCTGCTCCTGATGGTTTGGTCCCTTCCCCCACTTCATGCATCAGTCTAGAATCCACCCGGGTTTCAGCATGGCTTTGGTCTGGGATCAAAGTCTGCAGCAGCTCCCTGGAGCACACAGGCACTCCGCTTCATTCCTCTTCAGCAGCCCATGCAGACTGAGCTAGTTGTTTCCTTTTAAACCTGATTTCCAGGCTGAGCATGCCCAGTGGAGGTGGAAGGGCATTGCCTCATCAGCCTGCAATGCATCGTTAAGCCTCGTTAAGCCAGGGCATTGGTAGTACACTTTGTCACAGTCCTACAAAACCCAGGAGTTATGCCACATGCTTACCTGTTAACTATTTACACATATAAGGAGGCACACTTATAATACTGAACCTGATGTTGGAAGTCAGCATTTACTCCTTGAACTTTTACCATATGATTGACCAGAGGCACTGAGACACTTCAGCAACGGCAGTGAGCAACATTCCACTTCCTGCTGCGATGCAAAGCCACGGGATGTTACAACTGGAGCTGCTGCTTCTTTTGTGCCCACGAAAGCTTATGTGATAAATAAATTTGTTAGTCTTCTGCTGAAATAGACTAACATGGCTACCCGTCTGGAACTTCTTCCGTGTGTCAGGTCCAAAGTGCGTGGCTGGCCAATTGGCCAAAGAAAACTAGGCAATCAGACTCCATGCTGAATGTAGCACTGGGGATGAACTAGAGCTGGTCACAAATCTCTGGATGGAAGTCTGTGTCATCAGAAATTGCTGATTCATTGAACCCAAGATGTCTGTCATGTAGACATCTCAGGTTTAATGATTTTTCATAGAACTGCACGCCTGCTTCTGTCAAAAACCTGTGTGGTTTCCTGTGGGGCTGCAAGAGACCCCCAGTCCACCACACTTCTTATCATGGAGCTCAAAGGCCTGAAAACCCTGCCTTGAGCAAGAGATCTCAGGACTTTCATGCTTCCTGATATGGAAGTCATAGGTTGGACTTCCAGAGTCAATGGCTCTCAGACAGCCCCTGATGCAGTTTGCTCCAGGCTGGGATCCCATGACTTCCAGACTCCTGGTCTAGAAAGCTTCCTGATTCCTGAAGCCTGATAAGCCAACTGCCCTAAGAGTTGAGGAGCCAGCTGGTTTGGGTGTCTAGAAGCCATGAGGCAATTGCCTGGGGCAATTCACGTGGGGCAGCTGCCCATAGCACAGACCCTACCAGCAGCTTTGTGAAATTGACATGATATTGTTTTACTTGCTGTGTTACTTACTACAGTTCAGTGGTGGCCACAATGAAACTGACAAGAATCATATCAGTTTCACTTAGCAGCTGCCAGGTCCAGGGAACACATTTTTCATTTCAGAAACACCATGGATTGATGCTTCTGAAATGAAAAATTTCCACATCCTCTGGTTTCCAGGAAAATTTTGAAAAGTGTGGGCTTGGTCTAAATCAGAACAAAATGAATTTCCCAAATGTTAGAATTTTCAGTGTGCAGGGAATTTTGAGTTTTGGCCAGCACTAGTAAGGACTTTTTTCCAATTGGTCAGTAGCTAACAAATGAAGAAAGATGGGAAGTAATTAAAATTTTAGATTCTCTAAAAAAGTACTTTTCACTTTAAAAAAAAAAAGGCAATGGGACTTAAAGAGACACATCAGGAGAAGCCAGAGAAGCATATCTATCTGGTGGAGGGGCCTTTTATGGCATTAAATTAAGACTTGAAATGCCTAATGAGATTGGTAGGCAGTAAGACTGTACTCTAAGGGGAAGAGAGCCAGGGCCTGCCATTCTAAAAGAGACAAGGGAGAACAAAATCCTCAAATGGGATATCAAGTAATTAGACCCAAGCTAGAGCTAGAAGTGGTACAGCTTCTGAAAACACAGACAGGGAGACACAGTTTGCATCTTGGGAAAACAAAAATCTGTAGAAGGCTGAGTGCCTGCAGCAGATAAAAGGCAACTTGGCATCTACAAGAAAGAAGGATGTAACTTCTAAAGAAAGCAAGCCTTAAAATAGCCCTCTGGGCTTTCTTCGCATGGTCAGGGGACACTTACTTATGACTGGGACCTGGCACTGCTGATGGAAACCCCACTTTCTCTGAAGGAAGCTAGTTACAACTTCAAGGTGTTTGGTATTGTTCTCTGTAGTACCAAACACGCTCTCCATTCTGTTCCTTCCCCCTCCCGCCACCCCTGCTACTGAACTCTATCTCCTAGACCTCTGCTGACCTGAAAGTTTTATGTATTTCCTTACACCCTCTTTCCTCAACTAATCTTATTTATTGATGTGCTATTTTTCAAAATAGGCTCTGCACAGTTTTATAGCTCTGAACAGCAATCTTATATTATATATTAGGTACCTGGTGGAAGAGCTGTTAACTTTGGATGCTGTTGTCTGTTTGGCAAGCTGGATCTACTGCAATATTTTTCTCTTCCATTTTCCTGTAATATACAAAATGATTAAAGACTGTAGCTAAAAATCCATCCAAATTTTCAGTGCATGGCACAGATAGACAGTCTAGAGGTAGTCTTTTTAGCACTTCCAATACTGTTCCTGTTTTTTTTACACTAGAAAAATCTTATTCATCTTCACTTCAGTGTAAGAAGAAAGTAAAATCATAAAAGGATTTATAGTATGTTTTGTGCTGTTATATATAGCACAAGTCATTTTTCCAAATGACATAAGGCATGCATTGTTCTGTGCATTTCATAATCTGTGAAGCCATATGGGCTGGAGGAAAAAAAAAACACTGGAGTACAAATTCCTGCAAGATAAGTGGCATTGACTTGGAAAATTGGAATATATAAGATGCCATTTATATACTGATTTGAATTAATGAAATCATAAGGCATACAGTTCTGAATGAATCTTCATAGATTTGTAAGATTACAGTAGTGCTGGTACTATGTCAGCAAAAAAGGGCTATAGGAATTTCTAATGAGGCAAAAAAGACTTCATTAATATACATACATATGAAATTGCAATGCAGCCTTAACCATAGTATTCACTGCATTGAATATTATGATATATTGTCGTGATCTATATGCCCTTGGATCATCTCTGTGAATTAGAAGAAAATTATGATCTGGAGAACATTATTGCACTTTCCAGTCCAGAAATATGGCCTTTCATAGATGAAAACTGAAAACAGTGAAAATTAAAATGTAAATGTATTTACCAAGATGGAAAAAAAAAATGAGTTTCTGAACTCTTTACTGCTTTTTGCATTTTATTCTTCAAACCTTAATTTTGATATTATTTAAATTTCAAAGACGCAACCCATAGCAGACTGAAATTTCTATTTAGACTTTATGAATAACAGATTTGCTGCTTGTTGCTGAGGTTCCAGAGGTCTGTTTTTAAATAGTAAAACAGTAAATAGTAAAATAACATTAAAGGGTTTTCTCCATCAAACAAATTCTTTGTATTTTCTAAAGATCAGTTCCCAGGTAAAACAGAGATTACTCTAATCTTTGTAGTGAAGAAACAGAGGAGAGGAAAGAAACAGTATACAAGACCCTTATTTTGAAGTGAATTCATCAGTTAATAAACTGAATAAACTATCTAGTTTTGTTTTCAACCCTTTTTTCACCTTTTATAAAAAGTGATATTGCTTTTTAGCTGGCATCTTGTCTTGACTGATAAGGTATTGGCTGTTCCAATGCAAAGAAAAAGCTTTAGGCCAGGAACGTTTGCAAGCATGGGTTGACAATACTTTAATTTTCGCAGGGGAAGAGTGTTAGAGAAAAATCAATAGACTACATCAGCAAGCAGGTGCTGCTGTTTAATGTAAGGAAGTAAGAGGGAGGGGTCACATTTGTAAACCCATAACACCTTGGAGATCTATTCAAGGACCCTGTTGTGCTAGGTGCTGTAAAAACACAGAACAGAAAGCCAGACTCATAGACCTGTACATTTTAAGGTCAGAAGGGGCCATCATGATCACAAGCTCTTTGGGGAAGGGACTGTCAATCTAGAAGGCAAGAGACGACAGGAGACAGATATGGAAACAGTGAGATAATTCTAGGTTAACATTCATAGATTCCCAGGCCAAAAGGAACCATTGTGATAATGTAGTCTGATAATTTCTATACCATCATTTTTTAGAAAAACACCTGAGCTTGGTTTAAAACTCTGCAGTGATATAGAGCCTCCACAGCCCTTAGCAGCGATAGGCAATGAGATGACCTCAATGTAAACTCTTTGGAGGAGGTACAAACTTTTTCTTCACAAATTATTCACATAGTACGTACAGCAACAGGGTACAGATCCTGACTGCCTCTGAAGAGTACTGGAATATGAATGACTAGGAATAGCATCTTGTGATAGTATGAAAACAACCAGACTGGCAATTTTTTTAGGTCAGAGAAACTTTTTTTTTTTGGTGTCTTTATAAGTTTGTACTTGCTGCCTTCAATGTGCTTAATAAATTTTAACTAGTTTTAAAAACACTGCAGTGAAGTAGATGAGGTGTTATTTCCACGTACCTGTTAGCTGGCTGTCGTGCTATAAAATAGTGAGTTGTGGGTTGATGGTTTGGGCAAAACACTGAGTCTGGTGACAATATTTGTTTCTGTTGCTTACTTTCCAAAGTGACCTGGTTAAGGCATTCACAGAGGCCAAAAATATCCACTTATGGTGGATGCCTCTTTTTGTGTGGCCAACTTTAGACAGCTCAAATTGGGCACCAAAAAGTAGTGGACACTTTTGAAACTTTTTGTTCTTAACCACTCCCGTGTTTTAATTCCAGCTCCTGTAATTGGGGGATAAGCATAACTATCTGACATCCTGAGGTAAGGATAAATTACAGATGTTAAAAGGTTTTGAGATTCTAAAATGGAGAGCATAAGTGAGCTGCAAAGTCTAAAGAATACTCTGGTCAATGTTAAAAATTATCCTTGACCAATGGCTATTGCATTATGGTATCTCAGACACAGAGAGGATTAAAAATTTCCACCTTTGGGTTTTTTGGGGGTTTTTTGTTTTTGGTTTTTTTGGATAGAAAATAGCTTTTAACTAAGCAATTTTTTTGTGGAAACTTTTTCAGTAATGTCAAACTTCTGTGGTGTTTATTGGGAAAAAAATGAAAACCCAGTTGCTGAAAAATGAAAATTGTGGGGGGGTGGGGGGGTTTCAATAAAAAAATGTGCAGAAAACATCATTTCTCTTTCATTTATTTTTTTTCAAGAAAAAAAATATTTTCTGATGAACTCTGCCTAAATATTTAAGATATTTCCCTGTAATTAAAATGAGAAATAATTTCAATATCTCAGCTACTGTTGCTTAGGAAGTAGCTGATGGATGGTAAATTCTGTTTTTTAATTGAGACCACTGCATTAATTCAAATGTGTGTTGACACAAAAAGCTTCTGATAATCACATAAGCTAATATTATTGCTGTAGCACCAGAGATTTACTGGGCATTTAGCAGACATGTTTTCAGCACATATATTTACTTCTTTCCTATGATCTAGGTATGTCTTATCCTGATTTCGTCATTCTCTTTGCCATTTTGTTACACTGACTCACATGAATTTTATGCTTACCACACATTTATGCACAGATCAATGTTCATGCGAAGTTGACAGGATTTTGAGAAATAAAATCTTGTGTTTTGAAGCCACTGAATGTCATAATTCACAACTTGTCTCATCTTCCTCTAAGAAACCTTTCAGGCAAAAGTAACAACTAAACTAAACTAAACGTTGACCATAAATGATGGACTTGTTATAAGCAACAGTTGCCTACAAGGTATCTTAATTAGCACCAGGGTATAATTGAGCCAATTGATAAACGTGGCAGAAGAACAAATCATTCAGGTCTTAATGAGTTTAGTTCTCTTTCCAGTAGTATATCATCTCGTTCAATGCCACAGTCCATGACAAATGGAGAACAGAGCATTTGGACCAAAGACCTGCCAAGGACTAAATCATGCATCTTCATTTGACATGAATTTCCCACACTATCTGTGTTTTCTGCTAAAACCTTATTCCTCTTTTAAGGTGACTAGAGGACACCCAGAGTAGCAGGACTGGGAAATAAAATATACATTTGAACAGTGATTTCTTATAAGTTATGGAAAAAAATAAAAACCAGTGTGCTGCCTTGTAAGGGCTATATAAATGAACTCCTCCATATTGGGATGCATTCAACAGGGGAACAGGAGCTAGGTTTGCCTTCTCCTGTTCAGGAGTGCTAGGGCTAGCATTATTTTAAGGCTCCCAGAAGCAGCCTTCACATTCCCTCGAGCCCATCTCTTGGACAGGCAATTGGCACAATACTCAGTCCCTCACAACTAACCATATCCTGTGGCTGATAACAAGGCTAGGCAGCTGCGGTTCTTTTTTAGAGAAGGCCATACCTAGGTATAGGTTTATGCACCCAAATACTCACCTGCCTGTAGCAGCATGGGTGAAATCTGCCACCCAGGCAAAGGAAACCTGCACTGGCCTAGTCACCGCCTGCCTGTTATCACATCCAGAGGAAAAATGTTGATATAACCAAATGTCAATGTGTGCCACAGGGATTCATGCACTGTGCCACAAGCAGCCTTTAGAACTGCATGTAGTTGGTAACGAGGAGGAAGGGTGAGACCAAGATGGTAACTGTGGAGATCATTAATTTCCCACTTTATGGCTAAACATTCCTTGTCGATAACGGAATACCTTTTGTTATGGGAAACAGCTTATGGCTGAAGTACATGACTGGATGCTCCATATCTTGACACCCCTGGGACAAATCAGTTTACAGGCCCAACCCCAAAGTATTAGCATGTAGGTTGAATGTCTTAGTAGTGTTTAGGCATTGTAGCGTAGGTTGGGAACAAACAATTTTTGTATGTTGCATAAATATGTGGTCACAAGCATTTGAGCACCACTCCTGCTTTTTTTGTGGCTTGGTGGAGGCAGTCACAGTGGAGTAGTTCAGTCACTTGTAATATCCAAACAAGGAGTCCTGTGGCACTTTTAGGCTATGTCTACACTTGTAAAGTTAAGTCAACTCTGTTAAGTTGACTTAACAAGGTCGACTTTAAGTTGACTTAAAGTCGACCTTGTTAAGTCGACTTAACAGAGTGGCTACACTTTAAGTCAACTTAAGTCGACCTTGTTAAGTCGACTTAACAGTATACATAGCCATCCACACTGGCTTTAAGTCGACTTAATAAGGTCGACTTAGCGCTATTCCCCATCCACACTGGCTTTAAGTCAACTTCTCGACTTAAGGCTAAGTTGACCTTCAGAAGTGGTGTTATTAAGTCGACTTAAGCTGTTAATTAAGTCGACTTAAGGAAGCACTTAAGTCGACATAATAAAAGCCCAGTGTGGCTGCGGCTTTGTGTAGGTTGACTTAAGCATCCTTAAGTCGACCTAAGTTGCCAGTGTAGACACACCCTTAAAGACTAACAAATTTATTTATTGCATGAGCTTTTATGGGAGAAAATCCCACTTGAAGATCTTCAAGCATCTGACAAAGTGGGATTTTCTCACATGAAAACTCATGCAATAATAAATTGGTTAGTTTTTAAAAGTGCCACAGGACTCCTTGTTTGTTTCATTGAACTGGACTAACACGGCTGCCCTTTTGGAACTTGTAATATCCAGTGAGTTTGAGGGAAAAAAACACCTGGACACTCCAGCATAGTTTGTAACATGCTCACAAGGGGTTTAACTTGACTGTTCTGCAGGCCAATAACGTAAGTCTTTAGGTTCTATTCTGCCATGGCACACTTTGTTGGACTGGCCAGGAGCCCTATATGTAAGGAGGCACACAGGGCTGGATTTAGAGACAGGCACCCCAGGAGATAGCCTGGGGTGCTGGGCTTGGGTGGTGCTGGGCTTACGGCGCTATTTTTGTTGTTAGCAACAAAAGGGAAAATAAAATGTTTGAAGTAAAATGTTTCAAGTATTCCATATATGGATTCATTTTCCACTAACCTCCTTAATCTTTATAGAATTTCATGGAACCTTCCAAATTTTCTGAGAGCTACATTTCCCACAAATCTTCTAGCATGTTGTCAGCCATGCCGTTGCAGGTATATAAAGGGGTGGGTGAGCTATAAAACAAAGTGAAGAGAAGTGAGAGCCCAGCTGCAATATTGTGAGCCTTGTTTTATTGTGTAATTGTGAAGTTTACTTGTGTTTTAAGACTTGAAGAATATAAGTAATGACTAGTAAAGGCCATATTTAATGAGATTCTGTCACCTACTCTAACACTATTTAATAATGGTCTGCCCAATGTCATTGCACAGTTCAATTTCTTAATGTTACAACATTTCAGCTATTCTTCAAATTAATAATTTCTGTGATCTTAGAAGAAACAAATTGTTTTTATTTGCTTACACACGGCATGAATAAAGACAGATTCAGATCCTACCATGCAAATTTATCACCTGATATGATAAGGATAAATCATGCATGCAAATCACGCACCAAAGAGAAATGGAGGAAGCATGCCAAAGACGCTTCTCAGGTGCCATTTGGTGTCAAGCCGGCTTTGGAGGCACCATTATTGAATAAATATGGGATTTCCAGTTGACACTAAAGGTGACTATATCACCTAAATAGGCTTCTTTATATTCCTTAAGAGTCAAATCCTGAAATGGCCTGAATGAGCACAGAAGGCCCAAGGCAAGAGGGGCTTGCAAGGTACACCCTGGCTATATGTGAGTGTAATGAGGAGAAAACCAGTGGTGGCCATGGTGATAGCAGCAGGGAATAGCCCAGTCAGTCTGTGGCTGAGGCTCAGCTAATCTGCAGGGGATAGAGAGGGAGTTGTGGATTGCAACTACTATTGCTCCTCCTTCTCATCCCTTGCCCTGTAATAACAACCGATGCCTGAGTACATGGACAACCTGATCAATCAGAGCTGAAAAATTTATGTCTCAATCCCTCGATACTTTTGTTCAGGGCTTTTATTTGGGCTTGTTTCTGTTTTCTGGAATTGCATCTTGTGTGCCTTTGGTGTGGGGCAATTCCCAATATTGTGACAAAAAATCTGTAATTTTTCATGTGGCTAGAAAATGAATGAGAAATTCAACAAGGCCATTGTTTATCACATTATATGCACCTTCAGAGTAGTGCCAACAGCAATGTTATCACTGTTCTGTGGGTTAATTCACAGCCAGCTCCAACCTGATGAAAGCAGGATCTTCATAAAACATAAGATTTATTGTTTGAATGTCCTGTCTTGACTCTTGATACACTACGTTACCCATTGCCTGTAGGAGTTACAAGACCTTAAAGCTTCAATTGCTAATCTCAGTACTGCAACACAGCACCTCTTGTGCCTCTCTAACAAATTTGTTTATAGGGACATTCACTAGTGGGCTGGCATTGTTTTCTCTGTTTTGTCAAACAGATGAATATCATGGCAGCCAAAGGCAGACTAAGGTTAGAAACGTTATAAACAGAAGTCTCTTGCTAAAATAATGTAAAACCAATTTTTGCAAATGTATTTTTGAAGGAAGTGGGCAAGAGATTAGAGCTGGGATTTTTCTAGCAGTGAAATGTTAGGTAGGTTTTTTATCAAACTCAACTCATTACTTAAACTTTAGTCTTGCTGTTTGAAACTATGTAATTCCATCTTTTTAAATGATTTGCATATGAAATGCAAAAGAATGATTAACTGGAAACTCCCATCCCAAGACATATGGTAAAGACAGCAACAGAAATGATGGATGTAGTGGATGATTGCTTGCTGAACCAGGGTGTGAGAGACTCTGCTTGGAATAATTTATGTCTAGATATGGTCTTAACTAACAGACATACTAAAAGCAACATCTTGACAGATTTAATATCTCACTTGATGCACAGAATCTGTGACTGCTAAAGCAAGGGGTTATCTCAAAATATGATGCTGCAGTAGAACCTCAATTTCATAAAGCTCTCAAGAGATGCTTGAACCTAATATAAAACCAGGCTTTCACAAAACAGGGGAACATCTAACCTACAGTTAAGCTCGGGGGAATCTGTAGGCTGATTTTGATTTCATGGTGATATAAATCGAGAGTGACTCCACAGAGGTAAATGGAAATGCACTGGTCTAAAACTGACACAAGTAAAATCAGAAAAAAGACATGAAAGTGGTCTGGTGGATAAAGCACTGAACTAAAATTGAGAAGACCTGGGCTTTCTTTCAGGCTTGGCCACTGGGCGAGCTTGAATATCATTTTACTTCACTGTCCCCATCTGTAAACTGAAGATAATGATATTTGCCTGCTTTGTCAGAGCTTTGAACTCTACTGATGAAATGTGTTATATAAGCTGGGTGTTATTAAACTGTGTTTCATATAAATAAGAATTTTACAGTTTTAAAATGTTGAGACCCATGATGCCAGAAGATATCCCAGTGTCTTTATTTCTCAACATGCACACTAGACTCAGTAGTGTTTTCACTATGTCTGACCTACATATCTTTTACATGGGTTTCAGTGGAGGTGAAACCTTATAATAGGTAAGAGGCAAAAACTTAAGTCAGCCAGTGCATAAAGTATAAAAAGCAGATGGTGTTAAAAAGTTAACGTTGCATAATTCACTGCCGGTAACTCCCTCTTATATGAAGAAGAGCATTTACGAGTAACATCTAAGCTAAAATGACTACTTATTTAGTTGGAAGACCTGAAATAAGTAATAGTTACCTACAAACCAGCACAGTTTTATGCCTTTGTACAAATAAACTGATTAGTAATGAGCAATTAACACAGGCAGGCACAGTGGGGTCAAATGGGAGTCAAGAGACCTGGATTCCATTTTTTTTGGCTTTGTTACTGCCTCGCTATGACTTTGGGCAAGTCACTTCACTTTGCTGTATCCCTCTGTCCTCTCTGACTTTTCTTCCATCTTGTCAGTTTACATAGTAGGAGACCATTGCTTCTCCAAAGAATTTACAGTGTGTTTTTACTGTGTGCCTAGCATAATGGGGCCCCATTGCTGGAGTCTCTGGACAGTAGAAAAAGACACATACTTCTACTAATAGTAATTGTAATTAAAGGGTATAAAGAGTCTAGGTTTTGTTCCTAAGAGTATATCTCCTCACTTAGGGCCTGTTTCCATCAGTACTGAGACAGAGAGAATCTGGACCAAACAGGTGTGATGGAAAAATAACTTCTGTTTTGTTGTGATTGCCCCTATAGATGCCCAAAATTTTCAGTCCCATGGCAGTTCGGATAAAGACAGCCATTCTGATTCTTATACCAGTGTAAATGAAAAGTACCACCACCGAAGTTAATGCAGTTATATGTGTGTAAATTCAGCATAAATGAAAGGAGAATCAACTCATGCTTCTGAAGTGAAATTAACTTTGCCACCTGAGAAAAGATGTTTAACACTTTCAACAGCAAACTACTTTAGTGTAGCTGAGTGGCCACGTGATCTAATATATCTGGTGATATATTAAAAAAAGTTATAATAATAATAATAATAATAATAAAAAACACTATAGAGATATATAGCTTGTAAGAATTTGCCCTGTTTAGTAACAGTGAAAACATCTGTTTTTTTCAAGTGACCCAATGTCATCAGTTTGACACAGTAAAGATTCTTGTGGGTTTATTACATTCCTTTAAAAGCTTGTGTGGAAGGACATTTGTGTCTTTCCATACATTAGGGAAAAGACAGTGATTTACCTAGAGATAGCCATGTTTCTATAAACTGAGAAAGTCATAATATAAGCCCTACTATAATATTCAAAACTTCCAGTACCATTTTATTGCCAGCATTTGTCAATGCTCTTTAGTCTTGAAGTAACAATATCCAGAGAATAAAATGGCAGGTAAACCCATAGTATTTCCCACCTATAATATAACCTTCCCTCTTCCACATTAAGTCACAATTACTGACTCTTGTATGCAATGGTGATTGTTTCTGCCAATGGTCCTCTTGTCAGCAGCTTCTTATTAATACTAATAATCATGTTCAGCGTCCGACCTTTCACAATTTAAGGAACCATGTATTTCTGTACAGAAACTGCTGGACAAACCAGGACAAGACAGAACAGTTTCAGTGATCCTGAACAAAATGTCTTTGGCTATGTTTACACTGGCAAGTTAGTTCGAATTAAGGAGGCTTAATTCGAACTAACTAAAGCCATGGCTACACTAAGCTTTAGTTAGTTCGAATTAAGGGCTTCCTTAATGCGAACTAATACGTTCGAATAGGGTATTCGAACTAAGGGGTTAATTCGAACTAACTAGTTCGAATTAACCAATGTGGCCATGTTAATTTGAACTAATTTCTTAGTTCGAATTAACCGGCCATTGAAATGAATGGGAATCGCTAATTCGAACTAAGCAAGTGCTTGCTTAGTTCGAACTAACATTCCAGTGTGGCCATGCTAGTTCAAATTAAGCTAATTCAAACTAACTAAAATTAGTTCGAATTAGTTAGTTCAAACTAACTAATTTGAACTAATTTTAGCAAGTGTAGACATAGCCTTTGATGGCAGATGACTAAAACTGTCAGACCTACTATAAATCAACCAGTCAACTCACCTGGATGATGACTTAAGCATGAGGGGTCCAAACAGATAATAAGCTACTATTGCTAGATACATAACAAGTGATTTAAATAGTTATTGACCAGGAATGAAATAGTAGCAATCTAGCCACACTGGCCAAGGAAGCCCAAGCTTTAACACAGTGTCTTCAGCATGCTTCCTGTCATAAAAAGGAGCAAAATATTTGGTTCCACAAACCTCACTAAAAAAAAAAATCAACGTTTGCACTCATATAAGAGATGAAAACTAGTTGTTTATAATTTTTAGAGGGAACTTGGACAATTAAACATTGGAATCTACCTCTGTAAGGGAATATCAATGTATCATACATTTTTAAGAACTTAATTCAGTGAAACCATTTTTTTTTATGTTTCTTTTGGAAATTACAAGACTAATACATAAGGAAAATAAATGAACAGAAAGGGCCCATTCCTCAGCTGGTGCATACCATTGGGTTAGCTCCATTAATGTCAATGGAAACTGCATCAATTTATACCAGCTAAGTATCTGCTCCTAGATTAACTTCAAAGCAGCAGGAGGAGAAAATTTGGTTGAGGACAGAGGGAAGCAAAACAAAACAAAAATTGCTCTCCTCTCCCCTCAAGACATTAAAGTAGTGCCAGTGGATTTTACAGAGAAAACATCCACTGAAACTTTTTTTATGGGCTAAATACCATGTACACCTTGTTTCAGTGGCCAATGTAGCTTCTAAATCTGGGATTAGTTAAATTAAAATTTAATCTTTGCATTTTATTTTTAAAATTATGCATGTCACTGTTCACCTATCTTAGTGTAAGTTGTGCAGTAGCTGGATCATTTCCTTCCTCCTAGCAAAAGTGGATTTGATGCCTTTTATTGCATTTCCTCCCCTAAATTTTACAGAGTGACATATAGGATGTGATAGCTCTACTCCTGCCCTGGAATTTTAATTTGCTAAACTTAATCTTTGTAGGCACATGAGCAAACTGCAGAACTTCTCATAAACTGAGCACTAATGACCCAAGATAAAGGAGGAGAGCAAAACCTTTGAGCTGGGGTAGATAATTTGATGCCTTCTTGTTTAGGATCTAGATATCATCTCAGAAGGCCAGTCTGTGCACAAACATTGCTCTATTACACAGGCAGATTTAACAAATCAATGAGTGTGTAGATCAGCTGAAACTAAACTCAAATAAAATGAAAATCATGAACTAAACCTACCAATATCAGAGCAATGAAAAAAGCACCTTCCCATTTAGCTCCCATTCTCACAGTGAGAGCCTTGTAAATTTACAGTTAAATTTAAATGGAAAAGTGAGCTGAAGAAAGTCAAAAGTGTAAAGAAATAAAACTTATACAAATGGTATGAGCTGTCTAGTTAATGCATACAACAACGTATCGTACCTTAAAGCAGACAGAGCTCTGTGAATATACTGTGTATGCATTCTTCCAATATTAGAAAGATATAAAAATAATGCTTTGGTATTTTTCAGCAGTCCCACAGGATGTAATGCAAAGTTGAAGTACATCAATAAATATTGAATTAGATTGACAGCTTCTGCACTATTATCTAATTATAACATGCTTGGAAATATATGGTAATTTATCATTAAAGAGAGACACATCGAACGTGTTAGTCATAGGGTTAGCAGGGAAAGCAATTTTCATTAATCAAACATCTAGATAGTCATCCTCACTACTTTAATTTAAAATGAAGGTAATCTGGGCTTCAACAAGAGTCAGTTTGCATTAGTCTCCATCCAGAATGTATATGAGTGGAGTAAAAACAAAAATCGATGCCGTTTAACAAATGCAGTCCAAATTCATGCCTGGTGAAAGCCTGTTGACTTTAAGGAGTTTACAGCAGATTAGAAATTGGCACTGATTCTATGTAATCTATTTACAATCTCAGAACACTCATCCTGCATTTAAAGAAGTATGTATCACATAATCATGTTTCATACTGCCCATACATAAGTGGGGAAAATAAAGTTTCCCTAGGTATCCTTAATTCTGGCATTTTGAAAGTTTTGAGTGTCTAGCTTTACAGTCTTAATGTTCTTTTACAGTTTGTTTGTTCTATGACAGCAAAAGTATCTGTTTCCCGTGATTTTAGTGGCCAAGATCACTGTTAAAGACTGGATGTTAGGAAGCGAATTAGCCAGGGTACAAAAATATCAGCAGTCAGTGCTTCTTGTCACTGTGCAACCAGACCAGCCAATAAAAACCTTACCCGTATCTCTGATCCGATTGCTGTGATTTTTCTCCAGCACCATTTCCATGGTGGCAACCTTCAAGCTTGTGATCTGTATCAATGACACATACACAGCAAACAAAGCTAAAACCAAAAGACGGTAGTGTAGCTGCTGCAGAAGGTGAATGAAATGGTGATATCAGGGGGTACGTCCACGCTGGAGACTTAGGTCGACTTAAGGATGGTTAAGTTGACCTACAGACTGCTGCATCCACATTGGGCGCTTATTAAGTCGACTTAAGCACTTCTTTAAGTCGACTTAATAACACCACCTCTGAAGGTCGACTTAATGCTTAAATTGACCTTATTAAGTTGACTTAAGCCAGTGTGGAGGGGGAGTGACCTTCAGTTGACCTAATTGGCCTCCAGTCCCTGGTACAATGTGGGACAGCTACCCTTAATGCACCACTCCTCTGTTGACCTAGCACCTGTCAGTGTGGATGCTGGCAGTCGACTGGAGTGTTCAGTGTAGACTCTCTAAGTCGACTTAACAAGGTCGACTTTAAGTCGACTTAAAGTCGACCTTGTTAAGTCGACTTAACGGAGCCTCCAGTGTAGATGTACCCAAGGAGAATAATTTATTTAGGATGCAGAATTTACCCTTGTAATGAGGATTTGTCTGCTGATTGTCATGGCATCCATCAAATATTTTTAGCCCTTAGGCAACAGCCAGACTGTTAGCCTGTTAATAATTTTAGTCTCTCTTCTTCCACTTAGTTCATTGCTTTGTTTTGCTCCATTTAGTTTTAGCACATAAAAAGAAGCTAAGTTGAAATGAATGTAAACATTTTATATTTTTGGTGCCCAATACATGGCAACTAACCCACAAAACTTAAAGTGCCATTGCTAATTTGGTTTTTGTTACCTATTTTCCAGGTAAGGGTTGGGTGAATGAAAGAACCAATCTGTTCCCCTTCAAGGTATCAACATTTTCAGATGAAGAAATGGTATCTCTAAATTGGGTATCCTGAAAATCAATTTGATCTCTATCGCCCTCTGCCCAGGACTTTTCATTAGCCTCTACTACCCAAAATTTTGGTATCACCCTTCACCTTGAATTTTCCTTGTCTTCCCACATCTCCAGGGTATACAGATCTGCCTATTACCACTTTTTAAATATTGCTCATCAACAAAATTACCCCATCTCCACCACTAATGAAATCCTCATTTACACCTTTATACTCTCTTGCAATGATTATTGTAACTCTTTTCTCTATGCCCTCCTCAATCCTGTGTTCTCAGGACTCCAGCATGTGCAGAAAGTCATATGTATTTCATCCTTATAGAAGAATTATTGGGCTTCTTATTCACTTAACAATCCAGTTTAAAATTGTTTTCCAGGATTGAGATCATGAACCCACTGAAGTCAATAGCAAAAACTCCCATTTACTACATTGGAGCCAGGATTATATCACTTATTCTTGAAACATTTCATGGGTTTAACCTAGATACTTCATGGATCGTATTGAACTCTACTTTTGTTCCTGCTATCACCACTCATTCAGCCCTGCCTCTTCTCTCCCTTTGCAGGAGCCTGACTCTGCAGCCCAAAAATGTGGATGAAGATGTGGAACCACCAGAGTAGGAACCCACTCTGAGGTTTTATGTGCACTGAATGCTAGATAGTAACCCATCTAACCATGCGACCAAGTATATACTTGACAGGTCACGCACACATTTCAGACTGTGCATACACCAAGTCACTGTGCAATTGCGCATGCACCTCTTTGACTGAATGTCAGTCCAGCAATCTTGCCATATTGGTGAGAGAATTTTCTCTTTCATTGTTTTCATGTTTGTTGTATTTCACACACCAATGCAACACTGCCATCCTGTAAAAAAAGTGGCAGCCCATTAATCCTATTAAGGTGGTTACTATAGAGCCAGCTGTCATGTAATATCCTTAAACTTTGTTATTTATTTTGCTAGTTTCTTTGGGTATATACAATCAAGGTTTGGAAACAGAACTGGTCAAAAATTTCCCAGTGTAACTTTCCTTCCCCTTCTTTTGGAAAATACTGATTTAACTAAGCTAATATGTTTCACAGGAACATATTGCTTTTTTTGTTTAAAAAAATGCATGGGAAGTTATCTACAAATTTTGTTTTGATCAAGTTGAAAGGTTTCAATAAATTCAAAATGTTTCATTTTGAAATGTAGTGTTTCTATTTTATTATATTATGCTTGTGTTATAAGATACAATTTGACATAATATATGTTAACATAAATATTGAAACAGTATTTTCAAAATGCAACATAACATTTTGACTTTATCAAAATGAAACATTTCAGAATATGTCACTGCATGGAAAATTCAGAGAATTTGACTTTTTGTCCATTTGTGGATAAAATCAATTTTTTTTTTGAAATCTCAGAATTCATCATGGGAATCTCTAGTTGGAAAGTTTATTAATGTTGAAAAGCAATCATCGGAAGATGCTCCAGTTAAGGAGTGAATTCTAGCTGGCAAACACATATAGTGGGCCTGATAGGACACCCTTGCCATTTCTCACATTGGCAACCTGTCACAGTACCAGCATGATAGTATTGTAAAGAACAATAATGTGTATTTTTGAGCTACCAAATTTCCCCTCCTAGCCACCTGCTTTCTTTTACAGTCAAAACGAGAAGAATCCATAGAACTGTTTTGTCTTCATCTAAACATATATAATTTTTTAGTGTGTCAAATACAATTGCATTGCCTAAGATAGGGTTATCTGCCTCAGGCCTTGTACACACGATCAGATTATCGCGCATTAAAGCTCATTACCGCGCGATAGCAACAA
>ML685851.1:2310571-2331492 GCA_007922175.1 Pelusios castaneus | reverse complement strand
GTGTGTGTGTGTGTGTGTGTGTGTGTGTGTGTGTGTGTGTGTGTGTGGAGAGAGGGGATTACAAGTAACCAGTCCAGAGAAGCATCATCCCTAAAGAGAATTGTATCACTTGGTTCAAACCAAGTCCCAGAGATCTCAGAGAACAAAGAAAGATTTTTGGCTTAAAAGTGACGAGGGGCCTTCATTTTTTCTCCAACCAGTGAACATGGACCTTTGACCAATGGAAATGGTGGGGGCAAACACTGCTGAAGACGTGGATGGACTTTGACCTACTAGACTTCCCATGTGGAAGATGAGCAACTTCTGGTATGTTCACTATTCACTTGGAATGCTTATTGTTTTATGTTTTCTCTATAAGACTTCTGTGTTTGAGGAAATGTACTCTGCTCTGGAAAATCTGGTTGGCCGTTGAGATTAGATATCAAGCCCTTGTCAAAGAGCTAATTGCAGGTGCTGGAGTAAGGTCAAATCTGCTGGGGTAATCACAGTAAATTGAAAAGTTTAGGCTGCAGCCTAAACCATAGTAAGGAGGCAGAAGAACAGGGGTCCCCAGAGAGAAGTGGTGGAGAGAGGGCTGAGAACTAAGAAGGCATTCCATGGGTAGACCACACAGAGGGTAGAACACAGAGCATTACCCTGAAACTGCAACTGCATTACCCTGAAACTGCAACTGAAACCTGCAACCTTTCTTGATTCTGCAGTAGCAGACTTTGTTGCTTTGTGGTGTTCACCTGAATAATCTTTTTAATCACAATTTCATTAATTTTTCTGCTGTCCTGATATAGGGCTGATAGAAAAAAAATCAGGGAACTGAGTGCAAATGTTTCTGGTGAAGATGATTATTTGCTGGGACCAGACCCATAACACTGGGGCATGGCCAAATAGCTGCATAGAAATGTTTACATTTGTTACTTCCTCTCTTTTCCTTCAGCACATATATCATTCTGCTTCTCTGTTGGCTATAATGGTATAATACTTCTATGGTAAAAATTCTTAAATTCCTTGCTATGGAAAGTTGGGCCATTATCCATTTACAATATGTTTGAATTCTGAATATTGAATACATCGTATCCCACCACAGGATCACTGTAGTGACTACTACAAATGATTTATTTCCACTGGCAACTCTTGTCAGTTTTGACTAGTATTTAGTCATACATATTAACCCCTCTAAAACATTCACCTCTTCCATGATGCCCATAAGATATAAGCCAAAAATAGTTATAATAAAGGAACAACCTCCCCACACAAATAATTTCCTCATCTGGGCTACCCAGTGCATCCTGTGTTTAAAATGATATGCTGTTTAGGGTAGAGTCAGTCTGCATTTTTTGCCTTTTATGTGGCAAGCACATTGTCGATGCTTAATTTATAATTAGAATCATAGAAACTGGAAGGGAGCACGAGAGGTCACCGAATACAGTCCCCTGCACTCATGGTGGGACTAAGTAATAATAATAATAATAATAATAATAATAATAATAATAACTAGTGTCTCAAGGTCCATAAGGTTGAGCATCTTCATCTATTTTCATAACTACTAAACAAATGAGTGGAAGCTGCTGGATGAGCAGCACTTTTGAGAAAAATCAGGCTATTTATTTAAAGGCCTAAATTTGG
Organism: Pelusios castaneus; assembly: GCA_007922175.1. NCBI lineage: Eukaryota > Metazoa > Chordata > Testudines > Pelomedusidae > Pelusios > Pelusios castaneus. The sequence continues at coordinate 2,329,872 of ML685851.1, read as the reverse complement.
GTTTAGGTACCTAATGTTAGGCATCCATTTTTGAAAGTTTTTAATCCATTTTTGAAAAATTTGGCCTTATTCTTCATTTCTCAGTCCATGAAAAAGGCTTTGGAGATGGTTTAAGACACTGGTTTTCAAACTATGGGTCGGGATGCAGTACTGGGTTGCAGATCCTCAGGCGTCCCCTGCTGCAAGACTGGAATGCATTGCTCAAAGATGTAATTGTTGGGTCGTGGCCATACAAGATTTTTTTCAACTGGGTCCCAAGAAAAAAAGTTTGAAAACCACTGGTTTAAGATGATTTCCAGTGGTTCACAGCCACTGAGCAAAGTAAATCTGTTCCCATATGAATGTGAATGGGAAGGTTTTCCCCTATGCTTTAGTACTGCTAGATGTTATACACTTATATTTAAGTGATAGGAAGAAAGCAGAGATGGCACGTAACTGTTGATGATTGGGCAGGGGCTACTATTTCAAGGTTCTGGTGGTATGCAGTGGGGTTCAGGGCATTGCATATAAACCCTGGCAGAAATCTAGAGAGAGCACATGAGCTCATGGCCCTCTCCCCCATACACATCACTTCTGGAAAAAAACCATGATATGAATAGAACTGGTTCGAAAATTTCTGACACAACATTTTTCTGTTAGAAAATACCAATTTGTCAAAAGTGAAACGTTTTGCAGAAATGTGTCAATTTGGAATAAATTTTGTTTAAAAAAATGGAATGGAACAACCAATCTAACAAGGTGAAAACATTCTATTTTGATTTTTTCAGAATAAATCATTTTGATTTTCCATCTCAATGTAACTTTTCATTTCAAAAGTTTTATTTTATATAATATATTCCAGATTTATGTCAGTGGAACGCTGTTGGCATATTACTGATGTAAATAAAGTACTGTATTGCAATCCACATTCAAAAGCGATAGAGTGAGTTCTACCTTAACTTTGGCATTTCCTGATTTTGGTGCATTGATATTTGTAACCTTAGTGTTACATTAGTATGAACTTTTTTATTTTACATTACTCTAAATTTTATATGGCAAATTTTATTATATCTACAATAACAATGGAGGAACATCAAAAAGCAACACAGTCCATGTTCAGTTCAGAGAAGCAGCACACAGTAGTTCACAGACTTATCCAAAGTGGGTCCAAACTACTTAAAACTCTTGTGTCTGCAAACCTCAGATGGAAATTTCATCAGTAGAGGTTCTCTCATGAGACTGCTGAGACTCGCTAAATCTTGTCAAGCTACAAGAAGCATTGTAGCAGCCTTTTCCTATTTTATTGATTTCTCTCCTAGCCTGTGATGTACAAAAATGGAAAATAACAGGAAGTAAAGTTGGTCAAAAGTTTGATTTTTATAGGCAAAAGTTCAGGGAGTTTCATTTTGTTAGAATTTATTCTTCCATCTCTAATTTATGGTGGTTGACGTCTGAGCAAGCTGAGTAAGCTGTGCTAAGAACAGTCATTACATGTCTTGAATGGCTACTGACTTGGAAAATAAAATTCCAGCACAGTATCTAAAATCAGACAGCTCACAATCTAGCTATTTTTTTCTTTTTTTGCATAGAACAGGGACTGAATTTTGGATTTCAGTATATGCCACTGTGAAAGTGCCCATTAGGATGTTAGAACAGCTCAGTGCCTGAAGAGATTAAGTTCAGTAAAGATCTATAAACTGTGATTCATAGAGACAAATAGTCATCTGTATAATCACTCAATTTTAAAGAAACAGCAGCACCAATTTTTGTGTGTGCCTGCATTCTTCTTCTGCAAAATGTATGTTTCATCTTAGCAGTAGGAACTGTCTGTTACTCTTCATATAACAGAAATACCCATCTGTCTCTGCAACAATAAATTAGAGAAGAGATATCAATCTTTGTACACTGATGTCCTATTCATCCAACTGTTTTATCATCTCAAAATGACTGACAGCATCAAAAGCTTTGGGGAATTCTGTCATTACTGAGGCAGGAATTTGATTTTTATCCAATACATTTGTTCATTTATTTTTGTGCAGCTGAACTGCACAGTATTGAGTTTAGGGCTACGCATATATTTACTATCACTTACCCATCTGTACTACACTGTTCTTTCCCCCAATGACCTAAATAAAACATTGTCAACAAAATAGAACCACCTAGATGAGAGGCAGAGAGCTTTCTTCACCAAAGCTCTGTTGCAAAAGAGTCAGCATTGACATAGGTGTATGTTTATGTTGTGTTATGTGGCCTTCAGAAATGTCTCACAATGCGAATCCTGACCACTCTGGATATCTGTTTGCACTCTGCTGCTATGCAGCCACCTGCCCCTCACTCTTTAAAGTCATGGGAAGTTTTGAAATGTTTTGGTTCCACTTCTTGATTGGTTGGCATGGACAACTTGCATCTCATCTGCCCAGGTGACCATATTGGCTCTACACCGAAAATGCTCTCTGGCCTGGATCACAGTGGAACTGTAGGAGCTGGTTAATATTTGTGGGGAGTCTGCCATGCAATTCAAGTCCACTCTAGCTATAGGAACTTTGATACCTATGGGCAAGATTTCTGGTGCCCTGAGTGAGACACAGTGCAGTTCCAAGCTAAAATCAAGGAGCTACAGCAGAACTACCACAAGACCTGGTACAGAGCCAATGACCTGCCAATTCTACAAAGAGCTGGAAGCTATCCTCAGCAGGAACCCCACATCTACCCCAAGACTCCCACAGACACCTTCGTAGTCTGAGGGATACTGAACTAAATCCCAACAAAGAGGTCATCGATGAGGAAGTGGAACTGAAGGATAAACCAGAGCTGGGAAGCAGTTCAGCTGAAGTTGGAAGTCAGGAGCTGTTCTCTGCCCCTGAACGGTATAGACAGTCCCAGCCCTTCAGCTCTGGAGCTCAGGATACAGGAGGGAGCTCTAGTAAGTGGCTGGAAGCTGATGCTGCTTGTGTACAGGAGGCATGAGGTGCATCTGCTTGTCTAAACATACAGGTATTGGAAGGAATAGAAATGTACAGGAGTAGCTATGTTTGCATGTCCCTTCCTATTGCCTTGCGCAGCTAGACAGCATTGCTGAGAAGAATATTAATTCATGCTGAGATTTCGTGAGTGTCCTCCAGTATGAATTCAAGGAAACTTTCCTGGTGGTCCTCTCCAATTCCTCAGATTCCTCGGCAAAACAGCTGTGTTTCTTCCCCTGTTGTAGGACACTTTCCTTTGTCACATGGAAATCATGTGAGTGGGGCCCAAAGTGGCACATGCCCCTGCACTTGTACAAACATTTCATAGGAATCACCCTGAAAAGCTTGGTCACATGTAACTCTGAGGGTACTCCTTGAAAGGGGATGATGTGAAGGACAATGGGTTTTTAATGCTTGAACACAGGGCTCCTTTAGAGTTAGTAAGCTCCAACCTGCCCATGTGTTAACTGTTGTCAGAATAGGAGCTGAACTCAAAAAGAGGACCCCAGTTCTGGAATCCAACTGGTAAAATGCTGGGGATCTTGTATGGTTCAAAGCTTTTATGTAAACCTAGCATATGAACAGGAAGTTTTCCATGCAACTGGTCGCTGCCTGTGTTGGACTGCTTTCCTGCGATACCTGCTCCTCCTGCCTGCCGCTGATCTCCTGGTAACATTATCCTGCCTGTCTCCTGACACCTTGGTTTGCCCTCTGGCCTGTCTCTGGAGTCGGCCCACTTGGTATCAGACATAGCCTGACTCCCTGTTCTGACCACTAGGTCAGACCACCTGTGTACTGGTCATGTCAAGAAATGTAGGATGGATTTTCATCTCAGACAAGTCTTAGACCAGTTTAGTTCAACTGACTTCAGAATTATTCCTCCTGCTTTATACTGGCCACAAGTAAAATCAGAATCAGGATTGTTATGAGCCAGTAAGACTCTAAACTCATGGCGAACATGGGAGGTCCCAGTTGATTCGAAAAAGGAAAATATAGTACCTATCTTCAAGAATGGGAAAAAGGAGAATCCAGGGAACTACAGACCAATCAGCCTCACCTCAATCCTTGGAAAAATCATGGAGCAGGTCCTTAAAGAATCCATTCTGAAACACTTGGAAGAAAATAGACTGACCAGGAACAGTCAACATGGATTCACCAAAGGCAAATCGTGCCTGACCAACCTGATTGCCTTCTATGATGAAATGACTGGATTTGTGGATGCGGGAATAACCATCGATGTGATAAACCTTGACGTTAGCAAAGCTTTTGATACGGTTTCCCACAGTGTTATTGTCAGCAAATTAAGAAAGTATGGGTTGGATGAATGCACTGTAAGGTGGTAGAAAACTGACTAGATCATCAGGCTCAGCAGGTAGAAATCAATGGCTCAATGTCTAGCTGGCAACCAGTAATGAGTGGAGTGCCCCAACAGTCGGTCCTGGGGCCAGTTCTGTTCAACATCTTCATTACTGAGCTGGATGATGGGATAGATTGCACGCTCAGTAAGTTCATGGATGACCCCAAGCTGGGGGGAATGGTAGACATGCTGGAGGGCAGGGACGGGATTCAGGGAGACCTAAAGAAATTGGAGCATTGGGCCAAAAGAAATCTCATGAGGTTCAACAAGGACAAATGCAAAGTCCTGCACTTAGGACAGAAAAATCCTATGTACTGCTACAGGCTGGGGACCTATTGACTAAGTAGCAGCACTGTAGACAAGGACCTGGGGATTATGGTGGACGGGAAGCTGGATATGAGCCAACAGTGTGCTCTTGTTGCCAAAAAGGCCAATGGCATATTGGGCTGCATCAGTAGAAGTGTTGCCAGCAGATCGAGGGATGTGATTATTCCCATCTATTCGGGACTGGTGAGGCCGCATCTGGAATATTGTATCCAGTTTTGGGTTCCCCATTACAAAAAGGATGTGGAAAAATTAGAAAGAGTCCAGTGGAGGGCAACGAAAATGATTAGGGGGCTGGGGCACATGACTTATGAGGAGAGACTGAAGGAACTAGGCTTAGTCTGCAGAAGAAAAGACTGAGGGGGGATTTGATAGCAACCTTCAACTACTTGAAGGGTTGCTCCAAAGAGGAGGGAGCTAGGCTGTTCTCAGTTGTAATGGAGGACAGAAAAGGAGCAATGGTTTCAAGATACAGCTGGGGAGGTCGAGATTGGATATTAGGAAAAACTTTCTCACTAGGAGTGTGGTGAAGCATTGGAATGGGTTACCTAGGAAGGTGGTGGAATCTCCATCTTTGGAGATATTTAAGGTTCGGTTAGAAAAAACCCTGGCTGGGATGATTTAGTGGGAGGGGGTCCTGCTTTAGCAGGGAGTTGGACTAGATGACCTCATGAGGTTCCTCCCCAACCCTTTGATTCTATGATTCTATGATAAAGATTGTCATAGGGACACAGAATTTGCCACACTAGACCGCTGATCTGTTAATTTCAATACATCTCTAAGGCAAATTCTGAAACCTATAGTTTGTTTTTATTCAAGCCTTATCCAGACAAATTCCTGATGAAAGTAGAAATTTACCACAGTAAAGAGTGCTTAAATGCTAAGCAAAAGATTTCAGGATCTTGTCCCCTAGCAGGAGCCAATAACTAATACTTCAGAAAAAGCTGGTTTAAAAATTCACCTGCACAATTATGCAGTGCTGTGCACAGGGGAAATATTGTCTCCTGACCTCTGTGCTAAATAATTTATGCCCTGAAGGATTTACTTATTTATTTAGGTTTAAAATAATTAAAAAGAGGCCTATCCAAGGCTATGTCTACACTACAAAAAGTCAGGTCGACTTTGTTATGTCGACCTAAAGTTGACCTTATTAGGTCGACTTAACAAAGTGGTTTCCCTTAACGGGGATTTAGTAAGTCGACCTGACTGTCCTTAGGTTGACCTAATAAAGTGGACTTAGGCATCCAGACTGTGCTTAGGTTGACCTAAGGAGTCGAGTTAAGGGTTTGGTCAACCTAACCGGCAGTTCTTATAAAGTCGACCTAAGCTTTCATTAAGTCGACTTAAGGAATTTCTTCAGTTGACTTAATGAAAGCCTGGTGTGGACAGGGACTAAGTTAGGTTGACTTAAGCCACCTTAAGTTGACCTAACTTGCAAATGTAGACATAGCCTAAGTGCCCTAACACAGCGTTAATAATAGTAAAATCCCAGTGGCATTAAAGTAATCTTTGCATCAGGAACTCAGCCAGAATGCTACCTACAGACACTTCATTCCACCCTTTCATTGTGTAGGGCACATACCCTGAGCCTGTTCCGAAACCCTGATCAAATGGATGTCTTTTGCAGCATGCCTGGCAATGAAAACTACTTCAGAGCGGTATGTGTGGGACAGCAAGTTCCAGAGTCTTTGGGCCTTCATGGAGTGCTCCTTGCTAGCCACCTCCTGCCTCCTCTTTTAGAATGAGGGGATCCAGCGAGGGTGCCCTGCTGACTACAGCAATGTGGCCCATGAAGAGAAGTGATCCATCAAATATATTTGTCTCAAGTGATTTAAGATATATAGGTCATAATCAATGGTTTTCAAACCATGGGTTTGGACCCAGAACTGGGCCACAGATCCTCAGGTCCTGGGTCACAGCATCCCCTGCCGTTGCCGCCAAAAGACTGGAATGCACTGCTCAAAGATGTAATTTATGCATCAGGGGTACAAATGACTTTTTTTCAGCTGGGTCTCGAGGAAAAATGTTTGAAAACCATTGTCTTAAATGTCACTTGGAAACCATAGTTTACCTTTACTTTGGGACTTATCATTGCAGCTGGTCAGTGTTTTAGCACAAGAGTGCACGTTGGGTGTGTCTGCACTTGTAAATTAAGTCGACTTAAGCTTGCTTAATACGACTTAATTTACTCTGCGTCTACACTACACTTTCCTTAAGTCGACTTTGTTAAACCTCGTTTAAAGTCGACTTTAGGCTTAAGTCGACTTTCTAAAGTCGACTTAAGCCAGTGTAGACGTGGCGTAGCCCTAAGTCGACTCTAAATCGACTTAGGGCTCTCCAGGACTCCCCCACTGCCCTCCCTGCCAGGGGGGTGGCACAGGGAGAGCCTGGCATGCCCCCCCAAAGAGCAGGGCAGAGCCCTGCCCACCCTGCTTCTATGTCCTGCCAGGGTCCCTGTCCACCTTTGCCCCATTGTACCCAGGTACAATGGGGTAAAGGCTGAGCTCCCTGGCACTTGGCAAGGGGTGCCCCCCCCGCCACCGTGGATCTGTCCAAGGTCCCCCTAGCCCCTAGAAGTCGACCTAGGCATCCAGTGTGGACTCTCTAGGTCGACTTTGTAAGGTCCCCCCTAAGTCGACTTAAAATTTAGGTGTAGACATGCTAAGTCGACTTAACAAAATCAACTTAAAGTTGACTTTGTTAAGCCAACTTAGCAAAGTTGACCTAAATTTACAAGTGTAGACATAGCCCATGATAGTGCAATATTCTGGCTTTATTCCTTCCTCCACAGACAGTCCTCTCTCATCAAACACTTCATGAAGGTAGAGTTCTCATAACTAACCATAACTAGAGCCCTGCAAATCTGCAGATATCCGCCTTCCTATCCATTGATATCCACATCTGCAGACCATTTTTGAGGATCTCGGATTGAATGTGGACACAAATTTTGTATTCACACAGAGCTCTAACCATCATACTACAGTGCCCCTTATTGGAAAGCAATCTATCATAACAGTATCAAAGGGGTAGCCATGTTAGACTAATTCAGCAAAACAAACATAAAGACTAACACATTTTTTTATTGCATGTGCTTTCGGGATTTTCCTCCCATGAAAGCTGTTGCGATAAATAAATTTGTTAGTCTTTATAAGTGCCACAGGACTCCTTGTTTGTTTCAGTAACAGTAAATATTGTTTCTCAGATTATGTAACCTTTTTCAAAATCCAACTCTACTAGCTTATTTTTCTCTCTGACCTCCTGCAGTAGTAAACACCACAGAATGACTGCAAGCTGGATGAAGCTGCATTTCCTCTTTTTCTGGTAAGTTTACCTACCATTAATTTGAGCCTTTATTAAATGACTTTTCCTGAATAATGGGACAACATACAAAGGAGTAAGTGATCAGTTTTCACTACCCTCTTCACAATCTTATAAGCTAAAGATCCTTCCAGTGCTTTTCCTTTCAGATATGGATAGCAATTCTTCTCCCATCAGATGCAGATACTGAATGACTGAAAAAGCCTCTTCTTGTAGTGTTTTAAAAAGTGATTGATATGTTGTTTGGCTTGTAAATCTTTTTTTTTTTCAGTGGTATGTAATAACTAATGCATGACCTAACTGAAATTAGAAATTTTATCATATTGATATCCTTTCCTCTATCCATATTACAGAAACCAAAACTCTTTTCTTCTGAAAAAGTAGCCATGTACATAAAATCTGTGGGTTCGTCTACACTTATAAATTAAGTTGACTTAAGCCTGCTTAAGTTGACTTAATTTACTCTGCGTCTACACTACAATTTCCTTATAGTGTGGACATGCTAAGTCGACTTAACAAAGTTGACTTAAAGTCGACTTTGTTGTCGACTTTGCAAAGTCGACTTATTTGGCCAAGTGTAGACATAGCCTTCAGTGCTAAACTAGAGAAGTTTTTGATCAATCTTAACATAATACGCAATTGAAATAAATAAAGGTTGTGAATGCATGGAACCATCTGGGTGGTATTAGCACTAGTATTAAATTAGAAGAGAGGAAACAGTGTAATGTGACTATTGAGAATAATATGATGCAGAATCCCTCATAAAATCAGACTTTTCTGCAATAGTTATTCATAACTCTTACTTGTTGCTTGAGGAAGCAATGAAAAGCAGTTTATAGATTTTAAAAAATAGGTTCTTCTTCATCTGCTACTGACATGTAAAAGTGTAAATAAAAAACGATTGTATTATCCCAAATCTTTCACAAGGGTAGAGCAATTTTGGAACAATTACAAACTGCTATATTTGGGCAAAATTCAAGAGGACACCAACCATATTTTAGTACCTGATTAGGTCTTCTAACTTGCTATTTATCTCAGTGGGTAGAATAGAGGTAACAATTAGAGAATTAAGCCTTGCTCACTCAGTCATGAAGTACACAAATTCACTTACTGGTTCATAGTTATTTTCAAGCTAGAGGAGTTTAATTTGTTTTGCCTTCTATGCCCACACCTGACCAACAAAAGATACTCCTGTAGGTCCCATTAAGCGCTGCCATTTAATCCCTCTCTCTCTCTTCATATCATATTGCAAGAAAGCAGTTTCTTCTAAGGTGAAGGCCAATGCCAATCCTGGTCAGATATAACCAACCACAGGCTTTGATTTAACAAATGCCTGTCAGCGTTGTTGATTTCTGTGTTTAACTGCTATCCACAGTGTACATTCACCCAACCTGCCAAAGAAGTGAGACACAAAGGGTACATCTACACTGGATCCTTAGGTCTACTTAAGGAAGGTTAAGTCGACCTACAGACTGCTGCGTCCACATTGGGCTTTTATTAAGTTGACTTAAGTGCTTCCTTAAGTTGACTTAATGACACCACCTCTTACGGTTGACTTAATGCTTAAGTCAACCTTATTAAATCAACTTAAGTCAGTGTAGATGGGGAAAGCCCTTAAGTTGACTTAATTGGCCTTCAGGCCCCCTCCCAAGGCTACCCACAATGCATTACTCCTCCATCAACCTATCACTTGCCAGTGTGGATGCAGGCAGTCGACAGGAGTGTTCAATGTGGACTCTCTGGCTATGTCTACACTGGCAAGTTAGGTCGACTTAAAGAGGCTTAAGTCGACATAACTTAAGCCTTGTCCACACTAGGCTTTCATTAGGTCAACTTAAGAAAATCCTTAAGTCGACCTAATGAAAGTTTAGGTCTACTTAATAAGAACCTCAGGGTATTTGAACTAACCCTGAGTAGGTCGACCTAACCCTTCCTTAGGTTGACCTAAGGCCAGTGTGGATGCATACGTCCACTTTCTTAGGTCGATCTAAGGGAAGTTAGGTCAATTTACTAAGTCCCGGTTAAGGGTAACCACTTTGTTAAGTTGATTTAATAAGGTCGACTTTAAGTCAACTTAAAGTTGACCTAACTTTTCCTAGTGTAGACGTAGCCTCTAAGACGACTTAACAGAGCCTCCAGTGTAGACATACCCAAAGAGTGGACCTCAGTCTTAAGCCCCCAGTATTGCTGCCTGAGACTGATTTGAGTTTAACAACATGTAAAGCTTCTTCATACCCTTTTACTGTCATAATCTCTTAGGGTGCATCTACACTTACAAACTAAGTCGACTTAAACTTGCTTAAGTCGACTTAATTTAATCTGTGTCCACACTACATTTTCCTTAAGTCGACTTAAGCAGCAGCTTAAGTCAACTTTGCTGGCTAAATCGACTTTATGAAGTCAACTTAGCCAGTGTGGACGCAGAGTAGCGCTAAGTCGACTTTAAGTTGACTTAAAGGGCTTCAGGGCTCCCCCACTGCCCTCCCTGCCAGGGTGGCTGGCACAGGCAGACCCTGGCATGCCCCCCCATAGGGCAGGACAGAGCCCTGCCCACCATCCTCCTATGCCCTGCCAATGTCCCTGTCTGGCTCAGCCCCCATTGTACCCAGGTACAATGGGACAAATGCTGAGCCCCCTGACACTTGGCAAGGGGTGCCCCCCCCTGCCACCGTGGACCTGTCCCAGGTCCACCTAGCCTCTACAAGTCGACTTAGGCATCCAGTGTGGACGTTCTAAGTCGATTTGGCAGGGTCCCCTTTAAGTCAACTTAATTTTTGAGTGGGGACATGCTAAGTTGACTTAAATTAACAAGTGTAGACACAGCCTTACTGTCAGATTCATTGATTGCAGTCATTCCACTTAAAAATCTCCAACAGCCATTTCCCAACAAGCTGAAATAGTAATACATCACTATGTATGGATCATATTAATGAACAGTAAAATATGCTCTCCCCTTTTTCTCTCTGAATCCAGGTGTTTTCTATGGTCCCTGTAGGCAAAGTGATGTCTGTGAAAAAAGTCCTTGCTAACTATCAGAAGGCAGTGTTATACTGTGAATGGTTCTTTAAATATCTACAGAGCTGTAGAGATTAAATGTTCTCCAGGGAAACACAGGAAAAGTAGAATGTCAGCATCACCTTTTGTCCAAGTGAAAAGTCAAACGACATTTCCAGAATATTGATTAGAACATCTTTGAGTGGCAAACTAGAATTATGATTTCAATACCTTCAATGGAATGCAAATATTGAAGCAGGAACTAGCAAGGATAGATAAGATTTTATTTCAGAAAGTTCCAAATTGGTGATCAGAAAATCTTTCCCACTATGTGTGAGACTCATGATGAGTGAGTTCAGATGATGGGATGTCAAATCTCCACCCTCTCTACTCTCTTCTTTTAGCCCCCAATGGTTGGAGACCCCAAGCACCTGATTGTGAGATACCTCTCCCTCTGATCTACCATGTATAATGGATTATTAACTTGGAAGGTAGAATGATGGGACACATGGCTTCAGCTAATACACCTCAATCCCACTGTAGGAATTACCTATAAAGGGGGCTTGCCTCATGATGTGTATGAAAGCCAGAATTCTCAAAAATACTTCCCTCTGGTTTGAGCCCGCCCCCCCCGCTCTGATGTAACTCTGTCATTTCACTCCTGCTGCCAACACAGGGGAGTTGTGATTACTTTACAGGAGTCGATTTCTGCACATAATCTACTATAATCCTTGTCATGATATGGAGTAATGTATTAAAGGAAAGGGCAAAAGCTCTTTATTTAACATAACTTACTTTATATTGTATATTTCATACAAAGAATGTTCTCCATATGCTTTATGGAATTAAACAGAACTACTCAGTTTAAAAAATGACTGAGGAAGGAAGACATAAAGTGGCAGAGATAATGGAGAAAATACAGGCAGGATTTTCAGTTGGTATAAATGGGCATAGCTTCACTGAAGTCAACACAACTACATTGACTTATGCCACCTGAGAATCTAGCCTATCGTATTTTAACCTGAGAATTGAAAAGTGCTGCAGCAGAGACATACAGACAGGCTATGTATCAAATGTCAGAAATTGCAGGGCAGAAGGCTCTTGCACCAAAATGTATAAAATTTTTGAGAATGGACAGTCAGAAAGATAGTGCTAAAAAAGCATTACCAGCCAGAGAAATAGTCAAAGACAGAGGAAAGAGAAAGGCTGGAGTAAGTCTATAAAGTAAGATTATTTTTCAACTACTTTTAGTGAGTGCCTTGTCAAACAATGAATATAAATTTGTCTTATTCTATCTAAAGTACAATAGATATTGCAACTTTGAAATAGTAAAATTGAAACAAGTACAATTAAAAATACAAAGAAATATTGTGCACTTTCTGACTTGTAAGTGAATTTAACCACATTATTAATTAATAAAATATTCTTAATCAATGTTCTGATTTCCTGAGTCTCTACAAAAATCAATAGACAATTATCTGACCACTCTGCATTTTTCAGATTATCTCCTGATTTCAGCTCCCAGGCTCTCATTTGAGCTCTTTGACCTTAGTCTTCACACTCAAATCATCATTTCACTCCATCTGGTCATAGCCTGTGAAGGGAAAGGGGAGAAAAAGTTTATCGCTTGTATCACTTAATGTCTTTTATTATCACAGAGAGAAATTAGGCTTGTAAAAATCTGTATTGCACTGATCTCCTCCTGGAATTCAGAGTTACAGATGTTCTGATTCAGTAACACTTACACCAGTGTAAGTCAGCAATGCCTGCGTGACAGCTACTGGTGATATAGAAGTATTAAATTGGTGTAAGTGAGATCAGAATAAGACCCATTGGCTCTTTAGCAGCAGTAACGTATTTCTATTGCTGTAGCCTCCTCTTTGTTGATATGATGGACATGATTTGTAGAACAAAAATAACTTTTCCAATTCTTTTATTCATATCCAGCAAAATTCAAGCTAGCAAACCATTAAGCCATTTACTTAAATTTTGGGCGGACTCTCTCCTGCAGGGGGATGTGTTCTTGACAAAAGAAAGGATTTGGGATGTGGTGTAAAAGGGCATTTTTAGCCTGGATAGATGCCATTTGTTTGTTTAATTTGGTTATCTAAGACCAGCCATTAGGCTGCTTTTATTAGAAGTACAAATTATCTATTTATGAAATGGAGGGTATGTGCAAGAAATTCCAGCTGAAAATGCTTTGATTTTCTGGAGTGGATCTTAGTGCCCTGAGACCTTGGGAAAGACAGAATATAAACATTCCTAGAGGGGAGTTGGCTAGCTCAGGTGACTGGCACTGGAAACAGATCTTTCATCTCTAGTTCGTTGACAGCATTTATAACAGAGCTAAGCCTGACCAAAGACGGATCTGCCTCCTAAACTTTGTGGGTGTTTGAAATGTGAACATGGCTTCACAGCTGAACTCTGCAATAGGAATTGATAGACTGTGTGTGACCCCTAGGGTTTGGTTTATAAAAGTAACATAAAACAAAGCCTGCAGGGTCTGGGAGAGGACCACTTCTTGTGGGTTTGCTTGGATGCTTAGAGTTTACAAGGGCCATCAGCCCCAAAATAAAAGTAGTTATTAAAATCTGTGCATTAGAAGAGCCCACATGGAACAAGACAATAGGGAGTAGGATGAAGAAAAAGAAAGGAGTAATATCAACAAGATCAGACGGTTCTCAATGAAGTAAGTGCTCAGTAGGATGGTGTAAAGAAGGCAATTTTGTTGTTGCTGGCTTAAATAAATAAAAATTTGTTCTTGTTGGCTTAACTGAGTGTCTTAGTTCAAGAGTTTCTTGTGGCAATCCTGGTAGTAGTGGGTCGTAAGAAGGTTTTTGGCCTGCTCAGGAAATGTATTTCATGAGTAGGGGGTAGCATGGAGAAAAAACAAAAGGAAAGTTGTGGAACACTCACAAAAATGGGATGTTAAAGTTGGCATCATTTCAAGGGGGCAGGGAGGGAGAGAATATATTATTAAGCTTCTTGAAAAAAACCCAATCAGAATATTGGTGTTTCTGTAATAAAGAGACTTGAGTCTCTAGGAAGCATTTGTACAACTATCATAGCATCATCTACACTATGTATTACTTTCCCCTCAGCACATTCTACATTACTTTGGACTTGGCAGTATTAGCCAGGAGAAGAATCAGAGATCAATGGTAGCACAAAGCTTTTACACCACAGAACATGCCGTGTAATTGTCTTGATACCTCTTTATTACCACTGTGACGCCCTCATATTGCATTTGCTTACTGCTTTGTTAGGAGATTGCTCTCATGTGCTGTCCATCTGTACACATTTTACCATTGCTTCCTTAAACAACATGCACTGTAATTTATGTTGGAAGTTGGATTTTATCTGTTGTCAGATAAAAATAGCAAGTACTCAGGCAAAATTTGTGTGGCTGTAATTCATATGCAACCAGGGCAATCAGTCTTTCATTGGATTTTACCTTTCTATAGATTCACAGACCTCAAGGCCAGAAGGGAGCACTGTGATCATCTAGTTTGACCTCCTGTGTAACACTGGCCATGGAACTTCCTTAAAATAATTCCTATAGCATCTCTTTTAGGAAAACATCCACTCTTGATTTAAAAATTATTCTACTTCTTTGTGCCATTATAGCACAAGGTCAAGATTTTAAAAATGATTCACACAGTTCACCCTCCTTAAGGGATCCTAATTTATTGTGGGTGATAATTGGTCCATATTAAAAACTGCCCTTGTAAATAAACGCTCTTTTCATTCTCCCCACCTAAACTCACCATTTGCTATAAATAATGATACATATCATTTGCCCTATGGATTCTTTACCTGATGCTTATTAAATAGACTAAATCAAGAACAGCCATGCTTTTTAGGTGAAAAGGCCATCTTTAAATAAAACAAGTGACATAAAAGGTCTTTCTCTTACTAGGTCTATTCACAATAGTTCCACACAGCCATTTGCTACCGGTATGTTTTTCCATGCACAAAGAGCAACCATGTTCTTTCAGTCAGAACCATCTTTCTAGTCCATTAAGAAAACAGCAACACAAAGAACAGTCAAATTTCCATGGGAGAGCACAAAGGCTATGTCTACACTAGCAATTTAGGTCGATTTAAGGATGCTTAAGTTGACCTAAATTACTCCACATCCACACTGGACTTTTATTAAGTCGACTTAAGAAATTCCTTAAGTCGACTTAATGAAAGCTTAAGTCGACTTAATAACTACCACTCCTTAGGTCAACTTAAGCCTCAAGTCGACTCCTTAAGTCAACTTAAGGCCAGTGTGGACAGGGAGTAGCCCTTAAGTCGACTTAATGCCAGTGTGGACAGCTATGTTCAATGTTAAGTCAACTTAATAAAGTTGACTTAAGGGTAGCCACTCTGTTAAGTCAACTTAATAAGGCCAACTTTAAATCGACCTTATTAAGTCGACTTAACTTTTCCTAGTGTAGACATAGCCAAAGTGTCTGAACTCTGCAACATGCTCCATCTCCATACAAACCGGCAGCTGTCTCTGTAGCGAGGTGGCTTATTCAATCTTTCCATTTAAAGACCTAGAACAGAGAAAAATAGAAAACTCTGGTAGAATATGAGTAAATGACAACATGTCCATAAAATGTTTACACCAATTTATAGAATTATAGGACAGGGATCTTACTGTCTATTAACTTCTGTGGGGATGATAGCAATTTCTATAGAATCCCTGTTTGTTTGATTCCTATTCAATTCTGTAAGACTTTTCCATCAGTGAAGACACAAAAGATAAACATTACTGTTCAGACTCTTCTCAGTCTTGGTCCCTTAGGCTTAGTCTCTACTGCAGGGGTAAGTCAATGGGAGATATACAATCTGTGACATGCAGATTGCATATCTCCTGTCGACTGACTTCTATTTATTGTGCTGTCTTGACTGTGCTGCGTCACCCAGCAGGGCTCTTCTGTTGACACAGCATTACTCCACTTGGGAGGATGGAGTAACTGTGTTGAACAGAGACCACTTCCGGGATCGATTGAGCGGGTCTAGATTGGCCGCTCAATCGATCCCACTGCGTCGATCCATGAGGATCAACACAGTTTTCTCAGTATAGACAAGGCCTTTCTTCTGTAACATAAAACTATTGTTTGCAAAATATTCACAAAGGGCCGGATCCTGTAAAGTGTTTTTAAAGTATTTAGGCTCCTAAAGCAGCAGGCAATGTCCAGTGGGAAAACATTGATTTCAATGGGTGTTTGGAATCTTGTGGAATTTTTCTATCTGCATCTAGAGGCTTCTAAATACCTTTACAAATCTGGACCTTGGGGTTCCATTAATTCCCATTGAATGTACAGAAATTGAGGGAGCTCAGTAGCTCACAAGAAGCACAGAGTACCTTGCTGGATGATGTCCCTGAACAGCACCAATAAGATACTGAAACAGATATAGTGTAAATGCATGTTCTGCAGAATAAAATAATACATCACAGTGTAATACATACAAGGCCCGAGTCTCATTTATACTAGAATCACTTTACACTAACAGAATGTTGGTGCAAAGGGACCTTAACGAGGATCAAACTGTAATTTATTCCCACTTTAAAGCATTTATATACTGCCAGAGTGGTGTAAAGTTGCCTTAGTGTAAATGAGAATAAGGCCCATTGCACTGTTTACTCAGTAAGGACAGTAATTGGTTTTCTGTGACAATAAATCTATCAGACCCTGAATACCACGTTTCCCCACACCCTCTGTTTCATCTGAAGCATGACTCAGCATTACCAAACTAGTGCTTTACACAGTCTATAAGACGGATATGTTAAACTATTATCATTATCTTAGAATGTGGGATAAATGGATGCAAATGGTGGCAGGCTCTGCTGCACACTGACACTTACCTTCCACCTGTAGCTACGGTAAGACATGAAATTAGGTAATGACAAGAAACAGCTGTTGTAGAGCTTGTAATATACCGAGTTAAGAGTCATTGGCTACAAAGACAGATTATCAGAACAAAAGCAGAAATATATATGCAGCATTCAAAAGGAATAGACATGCCCTCCTCCCACTCCCCAAGTTTGGGTGAGTTTTCTAGTTACTAAACATAAGAAAATTAAGATAAACTGTGACAATGTGATCTGTAACTGAAGACTGTAAGTGGAAAATTACTAGCATTAAATCACAAATGTACAGACAAAGACTTATTTATTGTTACTGACTACATTAAAAATATGCAATGTACACAGAAGCCAAACTTCAATTCCTGTCATGCTTAATAAAATATTGAACTAAGCATAAGTAAAACTACCTGCAATATCTATAAGATCGTCTCAATGCCCTTTCAGTGTTTTATTTTAAGACCAAGTACAAAAGGTTTTCACCTTAGCGTAATTAACTTTTTATCATTAAGATTCAGAAAAATTGAATTGTGTTGGACACAGGTCATCATAATGAGAATTTAATGGATATATATTACTCTGGAAGTTAAGCTTTGAATGTGTTCTAAATGCATTACATTACCATTGACCTATGCAAATTTCTATCCCTGCGACTCTCATTTTTCACTGCTGCCGCATTAAGACCCTCTCTTTCCCCTCATCTCCTTAAACAATGATTTCCTCATTTTCATATTAATTGCATCAGTTAACTGAGATAATGCTCCTGCTGAAATGAGCAATAGGATGAATCATTGAAATGGTGCAGTTATTCTTTTTGCTTAACCAATTTCACACGACCCACACAAAGAACTGCCTTAATTTGACTTTATATAATTGCTTATCATTAGGCCCAGCAGCCCCATGAAGTACCTTTATTTATTTAAGCCTCATCTCTGATTGATGGAAAATTAGTCACTTGCATATCTGAGGAACACAGATTGTTCTGCTACCAGGCAACTTGGTTGTAGAATACCCTAGAGAACTTCAAAACAAGCAAATGCTAATGCATTCTGAATATAAAATACGAGGAAACAAAGTGCAACAGCTAATGACACCCAGGAGTTCCTGTAGTACAACCATGTTGTCACAAAATTGCTTTACCTGATCCCTGCTATATTTCCTGCATGAAAAAGGGGAAAAAGGCAGATCTTGTTCCCACAGAGTATATATATCTAGCTGGAGCTATAAATATAGATTTTACTGTACATGTTTTTAACACAAATGATGACTCTCCTTTACACAGCATGAGCACTGAAGGTTATAACACGCCTTGTTTTAAATGAACAAAGTAATCTACAGGGTTTGGAATTCAGTTAATCCACTTCTCCTTTTTAATGTTCTTAAAGTATTTATTCAGGACAGCTCAAAGGAAATATTCATGTCTTTTCTTCTTTGTAAGGAAGGGGGGGGGGGAAAGGAAATTAACATTTCTAAGGCAAATTATGCTGTTATCACCAACTGACATACTCAGAAAGGATCTGGAAAACATGCCACCTCCAGCATAAAAAGAGCCATAGCACATTATCTATCATGGGATTTGGACTGAAGGATTGCCTTCAGGTCTGCTCTAAGCACAGCGTGTACTTTGTCTCTCTGTGGATAAGAGTACCTGTCACTGAACTGGATATCAACAGTCATTAAATCCATATAGTCATAATGTTGATTCTCCCAGACATCAATACCGTGATTCATTTTTTCCCCTTACACTTGCTCCTCCAAAAAATCTCTCTCTCTCTCTCACACACACACACACACGCACACACACACACACACCATCTTTTAACCTCTTAGATACTGTTGGCTTATTGCATCTGTCTACCGACAGCGTTTGAATGTCTCCACAGATATATGCTATGCATCATCTCACTCCATTGGCGCATGATTCAGAAAAAAAAATAATGAAAAATTGCCTTCAGTAACACAGAATTATTATTTATTGTTTGTTTAACATGCAGTGCTTGATGCACCATGAAACACAAACTGAAGTCTCCATGCCTCAATGGATTTATAACCTAAGACCTCATTCCTGCAATGAAGAGTGGGAATTTTGACAGTGCACAGTGTTCGCTTAATTCTGTTTCCATTGAAAACTCCCTTTCATTTCAATGAGAGGAAAGATAGCTGAGCATTTTGAAAATTCTAGTCAAGATACATGTGGATCCTTGCCCCTCTGCAGGCGCCTGTTGATATTACTGGCCTACACTGATTCAGGCCATGTATACACTTCAATTAGACACTTGCAGACACATGCTCACGGGGCCTAAACTAAGGGGATCTTTAATTGTGGTGTAGATGTTCAGGCTCAGGCTGGAGATGGGCTTTAGGCCCTGCAAAGTGGGAGGGTCTCTGAGCTCAGGCTGCAGTCCAGGGCTGAATGTCTACACTGCACTCAAACAGCCCCTTAGCCCAAGCCCTGTGAGCTCCAGTCAGCTAACTGTGAGTGTCTGATTGTAGTGTACGTGTT
>ML685851.1:2252495-2310561 GCA_007922175.1 Pelusios castaneus | reverse complement strand
AAAAGTAATACATCTAAGAAGGCCAACATCCCTGAGGGTTATAAGAGTATTCGCTGAAGCAATAGAAGAGCTGCAAGCTGGAGGAGACTGGATCAGAGGGTATATCTACACTTAACAAGGTCGACTTTAAGTCGACTTCAAGTTGACCTTGTTAAATTGACTTAGAACATCCACACTGAACACTCCAGTTGATTGCCAGCATCCACACTAGCAGGAGCTAGGTCAATGGAGGAGTGGCCAGGAACTCTGGGTGGGGGCCAGTGTTCCCTCTAAGCTGATGATGCAGCTGAGCAAGATATCGTACTTGTTGAGCGGCAATTTGTGAGGCATGGTGCCTCATGGGCAACAGTTTTTTGGCGCTGGAAGCATCAGCAAGCCTAAGTAGCTTAAGTCAAAAGAAATGCATAAATGTTGTCTTTTCGTTTGAACTTTAATAAAAATGTTAAAATGAAAAATAGTTTTATTAATTTATTATGGGTCAGGCTGGAGAGAAGAAAAAGAGCTGCTGCCGTCAGGCTGGAGAGAGCTACGGCCGGGGTAATCAGGCTGGGGAGAAGGGGAAAGCCGCAGCCAGGGAGATTAGGCTGGGGAAAACTGCAGCCGTGGAGATCGGGCTAGGGAGAAGGGAAGAGCCGCGGCCAGGAAGATTGGGCTGGGGAGAAGGGGAGATCCGCGGCCTGGGTGGGAGACCAATCTCCCTGGCCACGGCTCTCCCCTTCTCCTCAGCCCAATCTCCCCAGCTGCGGTTCTTCCCAGCCCAATGGCTACAGCTCTTTTTCTTCTCTCCAGCCCAACCCAAAGTAAATTAATATTAAATTAATGAGCAAATTAATTAATTAATTAGTAGTTTAATTTAATTAGCACATTAGTATTGGATGCTAATTAGGTCGACTTAAGGGCTTTTCCCCATCTACACTGACTTAAGTCGACTTAATAAGGTAGACTTAAGCCTTAAGTTGACCTTCAGAGGTGGTGTTATTAAGTCGACTTAAGGAAGCACTTAAGTCGACTTAGTAAGCGTCCAGTGTGGATGCAGGGTTCTTTAGGTTGACTTAACCCTCCTTAAGTTGACCTAAGGCTCCAGTGTAGATGTACCCAAAGAGAAAATAAGTTGAGAGACAGTCTGGGATTTGTGAGCCAAAGAGGTGAAGAGGATTAGCAGGACTGGTATAATATCCTATAAGGCCAGGAGTTGCTGGGACAAGCTTCTGGTGGCTAAAGGTAAGTGGTCTTGTGAAAGGGTACCTTAGGGAGCAAACTGCATCATCTCAAAAGTTGCAGGGGGGAAAGAGTAGGCTACAACCAAATATGTCAGATAAGTGCTGGGGTTAAAAGTATTTGTAGTATGGCCCAACTGCAGGGAAAGGAGGAATAATGAGGTATGCAGGATCCAAGAGAGCTCGTGTGTTGGATTCAGGGTGCCCAAGAAACATCATTCTTTTAAGAATGCTTAAAGGATCAGCAACTAGCAAAGTGGTGCTATGGCCAGAGTAGTGCCCTAGATATTGTGAACCTTGTTTTATTGTGAAATTGTGAAAGTGTATATGTGGAGGGGGGGAAACGGCAAAGCGGAGTGGGTGCCGGGGCACCAATTATACTCCTTGCCTGGGATGCCATTTGGTTTAAGCCAGCCCTGTATCCAAGGGAACATCAGTGCTGCTATATCCAGCAAGAACATGACACAGAAAAGCTTTCTGTGAACCTTTTGGTCTATCTCAAGGAACTGTAAAAGGATACTGAAGCCCCAAGTGGTAGAATTTATTATCACCCAAAACAGGGCACGACTTAGAGGAGCATCCCTCAGACGGGAGTGGAGGGGCAAATTATCCTTGTACCATCTTATAAATTGGCTCGTTTTCTATAATATTATTTTATATTTTACTGACATTTTATTCTATCACATCACTTTATATTTTATTTATGTATGTACAGCCTTTGATACTAAGCTAATTAGATAGTTGTACTATTTGGTGCCTACAGTCTCTATTTGAACACTTTCCTTCCAGCCATTTCTAGTAAAAGATTCTTCTTCACTAGTTCATGTGTATGGGAGCCCACCATATGCTATATTCATTTAGTTTTGTTTACAGGGCCTATAGAAGATAATGGTATGTTTATCTTAATTTGTTGTTCGCTCACCTTGGGACAATGTGGGCTTGAATTTCAGGATTGTTGAGCACCTGTAGTTTCTTCTGACTTCAACTTGCTTTTAAGTTTAAGATATAAGACCAGGTTTCCAAAGGAGACAGGTTTACCACTACGCTCATCACTACCCAAACTGCATCTTTAACAGTCCATCACATCTAAAATAGGCAATGAAATACATAATCAATATTTTGGTAGGAAAACATTTCAGATATCCTTCTTTTAGTACAATATATAACAGTAGCAGTGTTCTATTACACTATTTGTTAGCATGTCTGATGGACATATTTTCCCCCTCAAATATGAGAGTGTATCATGCAACAATACACTGTGAACTGAAGTCAGAGTCCCAACAAATACATGGAGATATGATTTGAGCTAAAAATACAAATACCAACCTTCACCATATCAGAAATGTTGTCTGCTATAAAGCAACTAAGCTCATCATTTTCTCAATCTCTCTCTTTCTCTCTCTCTCTCTTTCTCTCAGATCCTTAAAAAAAGCACTTTCAGTTCAAGGACATCTTCATCCTCAGCTCTTGTTTACTTTTCTTGTCACTGGTCTATTGCTCTCCAGGGGAACATTAAAGATTTCAGAGGCATGACTTGCACATGAAATATAGAGTTGGTTCACCACAGAGGGCTCCATTTTAGGGCTTCTATTAGTGGGTCTCCTGTGAATTGATTATTATGCCATTTTGGTCCTTAGATCTTAGGGGGGAAAGCTATCATCCAGCAAATTGCCTCAGTCAGATATACAGTACTAATTTTCTTTTTGTCTATTTCAGCAATGGGCTTTATAATAAGAAAGGTCATTCTTCATTCATTTTCACTTTATCCTGCTCAATTATTTCTCATTGCACCAAGACAGAATCAATTAGCTTTTACTAAGCGGAACTTAGAAAACAATAGTGACATATGTCGGCAATTTATGTGAACAAACTTTTTTATTTTAGGGAGAAAAGAGATTATTTACCCCCTTGCAAGTGTTTTCATTCATTTGCACTCTGCTTTTGCTCAGTTCACAAGTATAAAGGCCTTTTCCAGCTTTTCAGTCTTCTACTTTCACTTTTCAAATCTACAGAATAAAATATTTGTAACCTTTCCATGACAGTGATTTGAAAACTGCCTCATTCCACATCTGACCTGGGGTCAATTCCCTTCAATAATCTTTTTAAGCATGACAGAGGAAACAAGTGTTGAAAAGACATATAAAATACAAACAAGTTCATAGACTAACAGAGGATCCTAATAGGAGATGGAAAGAATCCACTGATTGTCCTTCACTTGTCTGGTTGGCAACCACTAACAAGTGGACTGCCCCAGGGGTCGGTCCTGGGTCCAGTTTTATTCAACATCTTAATTAATGATCTCGATGATGGGATAGATTACATGCTCAGTAAGTTTGTGGATGACACCAAGCTGAGGAGAATGGTAGAAATACTGGAAGGTAGGAATAGGATTCAGGGAGACCTAGAGAAATTGGAGTATTGGGCCAAAAAAAATCTCATGAGGTTAAACAAAGACAAGTGCAAAGTCCTGCACTCAGGACAGAAAAATCCCATGTACTGCTACAGGCTGGGGACTGATAGGCTAAGTAGCAGCACTGTAGAAAAGGACCTGGGGATTATAGTGGACGGGAAGCTGGATATGAGTCAACAGTGTGCTCTTGTTGCCAAAAAGACCAATGGGATATTAGGCTGCATCAGTAGGAGTGTTGTCAGCAGATCGAGGGATATGATTATTCCCCTCTATTTGGCTATGTCTACACTTGCACTTTTAAGTCGACTTTAAAAAGTCGAATTAAGCCTTAGGTTGAGTAGAAAGGTAGTTTAATAAAGTCGACTTAATTTTCATTAAGTCGACTTTATTTTCCTTAAGTCGACTTAAGCAAAGTGTAGTGTAGACGCAGGGCAAATTAAGTCGACTTAAGCCAAGCTTAAGTCGACTTAATTTACCAGTGTAGACGCAGCCTTTGGCACTGGCGAGCCACATCTGGAACACTATGTCCAGTTTTGGGCTCCCCATTACAGAAAGGAAGTTGACAAATTAGAAAAAGTCCTGCAGAGGGCAACGAAAATGACCAGGGGGCTGGGACACATGACTTATGAGGAGAGACTGAAGGAACTAGGCTTATTTAGTTTGCAGAAGAGAAGATTGAGGCGGATTTGATAGCAACCTTCAACTACTTGAAGGAGTGCTCCAAAGAGAAGGGAGCTAGGCTGTTCTCAGTAGTAAGAGAGGACAGAACAAGGAGCAATGGTTTCAAGTTGCCACTGGGGAGGTCAAGGTTGGATATTAGGAAAAAAACTTTCTCACTAGGAGTGTGGTAAAGCTTTGAAATGGGTTACCTAGGGAGGTGGTATAATCTCCATCTTTGGAAACATTTGAGGCCCAGTTAGACAAAATCCTGATTGGGATAATTTAGTGGGAGTGGTCCTGCTTTTAACAGGAGGTTGGACTAAATGACCTCATGAGGTCCCTTGAAACTCTAAGATGCTATCGATGTGTCTGCACTTACAAGTTATGTTGATTTAAGGAGGCTTAAGTCGACCTAAACTACTCCGTGTCCACACTGGGCTTTCCTTAAGTCAATATAAGCATTTCCTTAAGTCGACTTAAGGAAAAGTTAAGTCGGCTTAATAACACCTGGTTTTAGGTCAACTTAATGCTTAAATCGACCTTATTAGGTTGACTTAAGACAGTGTGGATGGGGATTAACGCCTAAATTGACTTTATTAAGTCGACTTAAAGTGTTAAGTCGACTTAATAAGGTTGAAAAGGGGTTATGTCTACACTAGAAAAGTTAAGTTGACTTTTGTTAAGTCGACTTAATAAGACTTAAAGTCGACCTAACTTTCCTAGTGTAGACATAGCCTATGATTCTATGAAACAAGTGATACAGCTAGATTCTTGCTGAAATGTATCAAGTGAGATGATGCCAGACTGGGGAAGATGCTTAAGGAAATGGAGGTTCAGGTAATCTTCAGTGGGGTACTACCAGTTCCTAGAGGAGGAAAATGAAAGCAAGACAAGATTATGATGATCAATAGATGGCTTAGTTAGTGGTGTTATAAGGAGGGCTTTGGGATGTTTGACCAGTGGGAGGCATTCATGGACAGAGGACTCTTCTCATGAGATAGACTCTACCTTAGAAGAGAGGGAAGTAGACTTTTGTAATGGAGGCTGGCACAACTGATTAAAAGAGTTTTAAACTAGGAATTTTGCAGAGGTGACTGGAAGATGCTTATATTATCTCCAAGAGTATATCTACACTTACAAGTTAGGTCGACTTAGGGAGGCTTAAGTTGACCTAAACTACTTTGCGTCCATACTGGGCTTTCCTTAAGTCAACTTAAGCATTTCCTTACGTCGACTTAAGGAAAAATTAAATTGACTTAATAGCACCTTGTTCTAGGTTGACTTAATCCAGTGTGGATGGGGATTAGCACCTAAATCAACCTTATTATGTCAATTTAAAGTGTTAGGTTGACTTAAGGTTGAAAAGGGGCTATGCATACAGTGGAAAAGTTAAGTCGACTTCTGTTAAGTCGACTTAATAAGGTCGACTTTATAAAGTCAACTTAATAAAGTTGACTGAACTTTTCTAGTGTAGACATAGCCCAAGTGTGATTCTAACACAGAGTGAAAGGAATATGTAGAAAGAGAGGGTACAGCAATGGCAAAAATAACAGCAGTAGGTAGGAGAATGGATATTAAGAGGAAAGAAAGTGACATTAGTGTCCTGGACATGTGGCATCTGAGGCACATTGCACAAACACTAAGAAGAGTGAAGCCAACAAGCAGGTAGCAATACTGACAGTAGAATGACTATACCCTATTGGATGAGGAATATGAGAATAACCAAACAGAAAAAAACGAAGATGTTTGTACACCAATACAAAGAGCCTGGGTAAAAATATGGAAGTACTAGTACTAGAACTACTGATGCAGGAAGTGAAATCAGGTATTATAGAAATAACTGAAGTACAGGGTATGTGCTTTTCAAGAAAAATAGAACTAAAGGTAAATATGATGGATTAGCATTGTATAGTAATGATGAGAAAGACTGTAAAGAAATTAGAAGTGATGGAACAAAAAGGCAGAGTCTGTTTGGATCAAAATCACTTTGAGGAAGAAAGCTACCAGAGGTTCCCTTGGGATAGTGCTTGGGGTATACTACAGACCCACGGGATCCAATGTGGATAGCAACCTTTTTAATATTTGTAGTGACATAATCATACAATACCCAGCAGTATTTATGTGAGACTTTAGCTTCCCAGATATAGTTTGGAGGATCAGTGTTACTAATAATAGTAGGGCCTGGGCCCATATTTTCCAGGATGTGATAGCTGACTGACAGATTTCTTTACCAAATTTTTATTGAGCCACAAGAGGATGCCATTTTAGATTTGGAATTGGTGAGGATCTCATAAAAGAACTGGTTGTAGGGGACAACCTTGAGTGACTTTGTGCTAATTTAGTTCAAACTAAATAGAAGGATAAACAAAAATAGATCTGCAATCAGGGACCTTAATTTTAAAAAGGGAAAAATTTAAAAATTAAAGGGGCATTAGTTAGGAAAATGGACTAAACTGAAGAACTCAAGGACCAGAATATGGGAGAAGCTTGTAATTACTTTAAGTGAAAGTTGCAGAAATTATTTAAAGTCTGCATTCCAAGCAAGGAGAAAGATTCAAAGAGAAGGGTTGCAGACTAAGCTGGATGAGCAAACATTTCAAAAAGGTGATTAAGAGAAAGAAAAATGCCTATAAGGAATGGACAATGGGATGGATCATCAAGGAAAGCAACCTCTCGGAGGTCAGAATGTGTAGGGAAAAAGTGAGAACTGCCAAAAACCAAACAGAACTGGACCATGCAAAGGAAATAAAACCAACAGTAAAAGATTCTATATAAATAAAATGAAAACAAGGAAAGAAAGTGGGACTGCTAAGCATGAAGGATGGAGTGGAGATTAAAGAGAATTTAATGGCCTAAAACCTAAACAAATACTTTGCCTTAATTTTTAAGCAGACTAATGAAGAATTTTGGGCTAATGATAGATTGGGTAATGGAAATGAGGATATAGAAGTATAGGTTACCACATACGAGGTGGAAGTCAAACTCAATCAGTTTAATGGGACTAAATCAGAGGGGCTGAGTAATCTCAATCCGAGAACAGTAAAGGACATGAAATTGCAAGCCCAATATCAAGGCTTTTTAATGAATCTGTAACCGTGGTAGCCAGAACTGGAGAACTGCTAAATAGTACCTAGTCTAGTCTACACTGGGGGGAGGGGAGGCGGTAAGTCGATGGGAGATATGCAACTTACATGTCACAGATTGCGAATCTCCCACCAACTTAAATACTCCTACTCACAACGGTGTCTTCACTAGACTCCGTCGACTTGAAGCACCTTCCAGTTGACTCAGCCTTATTCCACTTGAAAGGGTGGAGTTATTGCGTTGACTGGAGAGCGCTTCTGGGATGGACTGAGTGGGTGTACACTGCCCATTCAATCGATCCTGCTGCATCGATCCACAAGGATCAAAGCAGTTTTTTCAGTCTAGACAAGGCCTATATTTGAGAATGGGTGGGGAGGGAGGAAGTGATCCAGGAAACTGCCTGCTAGTTTGTATGCATGGTCTTGGGAAAATTTTTGAAAGAGAACACAGTTAAAGAAATAGAGGCGAATGGTAATTAGAATAAATAAACCATAATTTAAAAAAAATGTAGATCATGCCAGGCCAACTTGATCTTCTTTCAGAAGACAAGTATTTTTTTAGACAAAGGAGATGCAGTAGATTTAACCTATATGGATTTCAGTAAAGCATTTGTCACAGTTCCACATGGGAACTTATTTAAATTGAAGAAGATGGGGATTAATATGAGAATTAGAAGGTGGCTAAGGACCTAGTTAAAGGGGATATTATAACATGTCATACTGAAAAGTGAACTGTCAGACTGGAGGAAGGTTGCTAGTGGAGTTCTTCAGGGCCCAGTCTTGGGACCAATCTTATTTAATATTTTTATTCATGATCTTAGTACAATAAATGAGAGTGTACTAATAAAATTTGTGGATGACCCAAAGTTGGGAGGTATTATCAAGAGAGGAGGACTGGAATATCATACAAGAAGATGTAGATGACTTTGAAAACTGAAGTAAGAAAAATGGGATGAAATTTGTGCAAAGTGCAAAGTTGTGCATTAGGGACTAACAGCAAGAATTTTTGCTATAAGGTGAGGACTTATCAGTTGGAAGCAGCAGAGGAGGAGAAAGATCTGGGTATATTGATTGATCACAGGATGACTATGAACTGCCAGTCTGATGTGGCTGTGAAAAAGGCTAATGAAATCCCAGAATGCAGCTGGCTTGGTTTTTCCAATAGAGACACAGAAATGTTAGTACCATTATACAAAGCACTGGTGAGTTCTTCTCTGTCATACTGAGTGCAATTCTGGTCTCCCATGTTTAAGAAAGATAAATTCAAATGGGGGGTTCAGAGAAGGACTACTAAGATGATCAGATGAATGGAAAATCTACTTTATGAGAGGAGACTCAAAGAGCATGGCTTGCATAGTCTAATGAAAAGAAGGTTGAGGAGAGATATGATTGCTCTACATAAATACAACTGAGGAATAAACAGCAGGAAGGGAGAGGAGTTATTTAAGTTAACTGCCAGTATGGGCACAAGAACTAATATATCTAAACTGACCATCAACAAGTTTAGGCTTGAAATTAGATGAAGATTTCTAACCATTGGAGGAGTGAATAGAATGGCCTTCTAGGGCAAGCAGTGGGGGCAAAAAAATTAACTGGATTCAAGACTGAGCTTGATAAGTTTATGGAGGGGATGCTATGAGGAGGTTGCTTACAATGTCATGTAGCCAATCCACAACTGCTAGCAGCAATTATCTCCAGTAACCGGTGATGGGACACTAGATGGGAGAACACCGAATTACTACAGAAAACTACAGGTGTCTGGCTGGTGAGTCTTGCGCACGTGTTCAGGGTCTATCTGATTGCCCTATTGTGGTTAGGAAGGAATTTTCCTCTGGGTAAAAATGGCAAAGATCTTGGTGGGTTTTTTTCTTCCTCTTATTTTTCAGCTTGTAGGAGACAGCAACTTGACCCCAGTTTGTCTGCAACTATTTCATATGCTGAATGCAGTCTTATACCTACTCAAAATGCACACGAAAAATTGTGAGTCTTCTTCCTTGCTGTCTAGAACAGGCTTCATTTACCCTCTCTTAGAGCTGGAGAAAGAAATTTTGATGGAACTATTTTCTGTCAGAATATGCAGTTCTGTTCAAATCAAAATGCTGTGTGAAATAAAGTCGATTTTGCCAGAATTTCATTTTGAAAAAAAAAAAAAAAAACAGGCATAAAAGTTCTGACAATGTCAAAATGTTCAAGACTCACAAGCTAGACATCCAGAAGGAATTCCCTGTAGTAACTCAGAACCCAACCCATTTAACATCCCATCACAGGCCCTTGAGCATATTTACCACTAATAGTCAAAGATCAGTTAGTTCCAGAGGGGTAGCCGTGTTAGTCTGTGTACAGCAAAAACAACAAGAGTCCTGTGGTTAGACTAACAAATTTAGGGATTGGAGCAGACAGGTTGGAGCACACATCCTCACCTTTTAATCAACTGGTGTGAATGGGCCATATCTACCTTACTGAATTGACTTTGCTAGCACTTGCCCTCTCCATTGTAGTGCTTCTCTTTCACCCTGGCATGCATACATATACCTCTCTTCTGTAGTTACCACGTCATGGATCTGATGAAGTGGGTTGGAGCCCAAGAAAGCTCATGTCCAAAGAAATTTGTTCGTCTTTAAGGTGCCACAGGACTCTCATTGGCTATGTCTACACTTGCACTTTTAAGTCGACTTAGTGTGTCTACACTTAAAATTAAAGTCGACTTAAAGTTTACTCCCTGAGACCATTGTACCTGGATAATTCCTAAACATTAAGGACACAATGGTTTTACACACCCGCCTCTCTCAGGTATTTACACAGATTCATATAAGTTAAAGTATAGATATAACACCAAATTCCTAACTAAACTAACTTCTAATTGAAATAGAATTCCTAGACATAAACTATATACTCATTCCCAGCAAATTACTACCTTTCAATTGATACCAAACATGACATAGCTCCTATGAATTATAGCATTTAGGATATATGGATAGAAAATAATATCATAAATACTTTCCTAAATCCAGACAGCATCACACAGGGCTCTGCCCTGCCCTTTGGGGGGCATGCCAGGCTCCCCATGTGCCCCCCCAGCAGGGAGGGCATTGGTGTAGTCCTGAGGTAGCCCTAAGTCGACTTAGGGCTACCCCAGGGCTACACTGGCTTAATTCGACTTTAAAAAGTCAAATTAAGCCTTAGGTCGAGTAGAAAGGTGGTTTAATAAAGTCGACTTAATTTTCATTAAGTTGACTTTATTTTCCTTAAGTCGACTTAAGCAAAAGTGTAGTGTAAACGCAGGGCAAATGTTGACTTAATTTACCAGTGTAGACACAACCATTGTATTCAAAGATCAATCAATTGTCAAATTAGATTGTCCCATCATACCATCCTTTCATTAAACTTGCCAAACTCAGTCTTGAAGCCAGCTAGATTTCTTGCCTCCATAGATTCTCTTGGAAGGCTGTTTCAGAACTACATTCCCCTGATGGTTAGAAACTTTCATCTAATTTCATGTCTAAACTGCCTGATGGTCAGTTTATATCCATTTGTTCTTGTGTCCACACTGATGCTAATCTTAAATAACTCATCTCCCTCCATGCTATTTATCCCTTTGATGTATTTATAAAGGTCAATCATATCTCTCCTCAGTCTTCTTTTAGTTAGGCTAAACAAGCCATGATCTTTGAGTCTCCTCTCATGAGGTAGGTTTTCTATTGAATCATCCTAGTAGCCCTTCTCTGCACCTGTTCCAGTTCAAATTCATCTTTCTTAAACTTGGAAGACCAGAACTGCACATAGTATTCCAGATGAGATCTGACCAGTACCTTCTATAATGGTACAAACACCTCCATATCTCTACTGGAAATACTTTACCTTATGTATCCTAGGACCCCATTAGCTTTGTTTACAGCCACATCATGTTGGTAGCTCATAGTCATCATGTGATCAATCAATACACCCTGATCCTTCTCTTCCTCTGTCACTTCCAACTGATGTATCCGAGCTTATAGCAAAAGTTCTTGTTATTAGTCCCTAAGTGTATGACCTTGTGCCTTCCACTATTAAAGTTCATCCTATTTTTATTACTCCAATTTACAAGGTTACCCAGATTTTGTTGTATGATACCCTGGTCTTTCTCTGTATTAGCAATACCTACATTTTTTGTATGCACAAACTTTATTAGCACATTCCCACTTTTTGTGCCAAGATCAGTAAGAAAAAAGTAAAATAAGATTACTCCATAGATCAATCCTTGAGGAACTCCACTAGTAACCTCCCTCCAGCTCGACAGTTCACTTTTCAGTATGACTCATTGTAGTCTCCCCTTTAACCAGTTCCTTACCCACCTTACAATTTCCATATTAATCTCCATCTTTTCCACTATAACTAATAATTCTCGATGGGGAACCATATTAAATGCCTTACTGAAATCTAAGTAAATTAGATCTACTGAATTCTCTTTGTCTAAAACAGTGTTTCTTAACCTGGGGTGCACACACTCCTGGGGGTGCAAGATGCCCTTT
The DNA here is from genome assembly GCA_007922175.1 of Pelusios castaneus. Taxonomy (NCBI): domain Eukaryota; kingdom Metazoa; phylum Chordata; order Testudines; family Pelomedusidae; genus Pelusios; species Pelusios castaneus. The sequence continues at coordinate 2,298,683 of ML685851.1, read as the reverse complement.
CTGGGGGTGTGAGACATGCCAGATTTTTTTAGAAGGTATATAATCCAAAACGCAAATTAATCACAGGCATGTAAGTACAACTACTTTGTTTCATCAAACCTATGTATTTATTAACATTATACATTTAAAAATGATTACTATAATATACAAACAAAAATTATTTTCAAGTTTTTAAGCTAATTGTAGTGACCTTCTTCGACGATTTTTAATAAGGGGTGTGAGAACATATTTGAGAACCAAAGGGGTGCAGGCTGCAGTAAAGGTTAAGAACCACTAGCCTAAAACAATCTGTTATCTTCTCAAAAAAAGAGATCAGGTTGGTCTGGCACAATCTACCTTTAGTAAAACCATGTTGTATTTCGTCCCAATTACCATTAACCATGATGTCCTTAACTACTTGCTGTTTCAAATTTTTTTCCAACAGCTTGCATACCAATGAGGTCAAAATGATAGACTTGTAATTACCTGGATCACTTTTTACCCTTTCTTAAAAATAGGAACTATGGGTGCATCTACACTTAGGTTGACTTAAGGATGCTTAAGTCAACCTAAACTATTCTGCATCTCCACTGGCTTAAGTCGACATAATAAAGTTGACTTAAGTGCTAGTTCAACTTAAAATGAGGTGTTATTAATTCGAACTAACATTTCCTTAATTCATCTTAAGGAGCAGTTTAAGTCGAATTAAGGAAAGCCAAGTGTAGATGCAGAGTAAATTAAGTCAACTTAAGCCTCCTTAAATTGACTTAATTTCTAAGTGTAGATGCACCCTGAGATGCTCGCTCATCCATCTCGGTCTACAAACCTTGCCTATGAATTTTTTCCCCCTTCCTTGGGATTCAGATTTCAGATTGTTCCTGTAACTTTGACTTGAACTAATTCCAAGCCTCCTTGGCCTATAGATCCATGAGTTCTTCAGTCCAGTCCACTTCTGTAACTAATTCCCTTAATTTTTTTTAAGTTAGCCCCTTTGAAATAAAAAACTACAATCACAGATCTATTTTTGTTTACCTTCCATTTAGTTTGAACTGAATTAGCTCATGGTCACTTGAACCACAGTTGTCACCTACAACAAGTTCTTTTATGAGGTCCTCACTACTCATCAATACCAAATCTAAAATGGCACCCCTTCCTGTTGATTCAGCAACTGTTTGGTGAAGGAATATGTCAGCTATCATATACAGGAAAATCTGAGCCCTATTATTATTACTAGCACTAATTTTCCAGTCTATATCTGGGTAATTAAAATTTCCCATAATCCCACAGTTCTCAGTAGTATTTAGTTCATTAAAATATTAAGGAGGTCTCTAGTCATATCTAAATCAGATTACAGTGGTCTGTAGCACACCCCAAGCACTATCCAATGGGAAACTCTAGTAGCTTTCTTCCTGTAGCAGTGTCCAGCAGCAGACTCACCAGCAGGGCACCTCCTGGTGGTGTTATGGGGAATTTGCTCAAGTGGTCCCCCTGCTGGCAGTCCATGCACTGCTTCATCCACATGCTGGACTCTGGCTCCGAGTCCTCCTTGGGATCTTAGCCCTCCATCCAAGCCCAGGGCCATACCTTAGGGGAAGCAGGGCCCAGGGCCAATCGGCCTCGGTGGGGCCCCCCCCATTCTGGAGGGGAGTGCTTTGGGCCAGTCTAGTGGGCCCCTGGGGAGCCGGCCTTGGTCCCGGAAACCGCAGACCGGAGCAGGGGCAATGGGCAGCCGGGGCAGCAGGAAGCCGAGGCCGCGGTCCCGGGGGGCAGGGAGCTGCGGCCCCGGGGAGAGGGGGGAGGGCAGCTGGGGTGGTGGGGAGCTGCTGCCCCGCAGGCGCAGCCTGAGCCATGGGTCCCTGCTGCCCCAGGGTTGTGGCCTCGTCTCCCCGCCGTCCCAGCTGCTCTTTTCCCCTGCCCTGGGACGGCGGGGAGCCGAGGCCACGGCTCCAGGGCAGTGGGGAGCCGAGGCGTGGCTCCTGGGCAGTGGGGAGCTGAGGCTGAGGCTCAGCCTGCCCCCACGGCAGTGGGGAGCCGGCCCTGGCCCTGACCCTGGCCATGCTGTGGCTGACAGCCAGCCCTGGCAGTGGCCAGGGACCCATCCCGCCAGACTGCATGCGGTTTGGTGAGGGATGTGGCCATGGGCAGGGAGCAGCAGGCCGGGCCCCACACACCTGCCCCACCCCTGGGCCTTCCTCCTCTGCCCTGGGGGTGGGGAGGAGGAGGGCTGTCCCAGGGGCAGCGCTCCCCTTCGGCAGCAAGGAGTTGGGTGAAGTGCTGTTGTGGGGGGACCATGGTGCAGACCCCACACTGCTCCGCAGGGAGTGGGACAGTTCTGGGCCCATGTAACCACAGGGCCCGGAGCAATTGCCCCATTCACCCCTCCCCCCCCAAGGACAGCCCTGGCGAAGCCTGAAGTCCACCCCTTCCAGGGTACAACTAGGTCCCCTGGCCCAGTCTGCAGCAGTGGCCAGGCCTAGTCCATCTGCCGCTGTTCTGCAGTCATAGTCCAGCCTAGAGCATAAAAGAGTCTAGGGGCCAGCAAGCCGGTGCCCCATCTGCCACCCACACCACTCCTGGCACGCTGGAGGAGCAGGGAGGGACCTGGGCCCATCCTCTAATCCAGGCCCCAGCCCAGGAACCCTAGACACCTCCTCTGAGGCTCTGCCTCCCACCAGTCTCTTCACTTCAGAGGCCACTTCCCCACAGCCCCCATTCACATACTGCCTCCTCACTGCCCAGAGCTCAGCTGCTGTCCCTCTGGCCTCCTTGCCACTGGACCACTGCTCCAACCACAGCTACCTCTGGCCTTCCACTCCAGAGTCCCAGCCACTGTCCTTCAGGGTGTCCTTGCCTCTGGAGCCTCTGGCCTTCTGACTCTCTTCCTGGCTATCTCAGCTCACAGAGGCCACACTGTGAGCTCTCCAGGGTGCTGACTTCCCTCAGCCAGCAAGCAGAAGAACCTTCTCCCTGCACTGCCCAGGCCAGATTCACTGAGTTGCCCCTGCAGGTCCCTCTTATACTGTGGGCTGCTCACCCCTGATTGGTCCAGCAAACCTTGCCTTTGATTGGCTGCTGCAGCCAGGCCCCTTTTTAACTCTTATAGGGGCCCATAGTGGTGCCACTACACCGCTACACTTCCCCAATGTGATTTTTGCCCAGACAGACTCCGTCTTATCCATTACATCACTTCTAATTTCTTTACGGTCTACTACATCATTGATATACAATGATATTCCATCACCTTTGTCTTTATTTTTGTCCCTCCTAAACAACACAAACCCATCAATATATGTTCTCCATTATGACTGGTATTCCATCAGGTTTCTGTTATCCCTATAATCTGGTTCATTTCCTGCACCAGTAGTTCCAGCTCCTCCATTTTGTTACCCAGTCTCTTCACATTGGTGTATATTCATTAATTTATTTTGTTTGGCTTTGCTCACATTCCTTACATGATTTGTCACACTCATTCTATTACCAGTATCACCTATTAGACTGCTGTCCACACCTCCCTTCTTCTTAATGATCATTCTCTGACCCACTCCTAAATCCTTTCCTATTTCATTTCCCTCCTTTTCAATGTTGAAATCAGGCATGGAGATTACCTGGGCATCTCCCAACTATCTTGAATAAAGGCAAACTATGTATATAGTGCCAAGTATCAGGAAAGAACGAGCTGTTGAATAGAACCTCTAAAAAAATTATCATTCTGGCAATAGTTTGGGTCTCAAGACAATCTCATGAGACTTGTGATGGTACGGCAAGAGTTAACATCAGAAGGACTGCAAATGAGGTGGAATTGGAGCAGCCCATTTATCAACCTCTGAAACTAGAGATCTCCAACTGCATTTCACTTGTGGTTGGTAGAGCAGGGAGGAAATACCTCATTCTCATCAAGATAATTTCAAAATGTCTTTCTAAAATAATCGTGCCCATTCCTGGATCACAAAATTAACTGTCCCATACAGACATTAATGCAATACATGTGTAATGGATGAGAGTTACACAAGCACAAACCTTGTGAGACACAGGGCACTGAAGATGTTCATCATTACAATGTTTATTTCTACACCAAATGTAAAGCTTTTGTCAGAAAATGCCCACTGGCTGTATCTCATCAGTGTGACATTTGAAAGATTAAATTTGAATCAAGCAGGACCTTGTGGTATTTAAAGTAGCTGACAGGATCAGTTGCCTTTCTGATAAGCATGATTGCAATTTTATTCATTTGTACTGGAGCCAAATACCATACATTAAGTCCATTTAAATGTAATTTGAATTGGATCAGTTTCACCCAGAGGCCCTGTAGGGCAGATTGCACTGTAATGTAATCAGAATATAGTGTAATAAAAAAACCCCAACCCAACCAAACCAAATGCATTCTGCATAGAGCAGGAACTCACAGTGTGTATGACATAGAGAACTACAACTGACATGACTAAGGACAAATATTCTGCTAGTGCTTGCCCTGATTAGTCGGATCACACTTAAATGGGGCGGGTTGGGGTTTGTGGGAAGGAATCATAGTGGTTACTTCAGACCAGTGCCTTGAGTAGATTCTGTTTCTCATTATGTAGCTCCCTGCAGGAGATGGGTGTGGAGGGGCTGTTGGCAGGGGAGAGTGAGCATGGGAGGATATCCTCTGTGGCAGATTTTCTGACTGTGGCTTATTTGGCCCACAACCTACTTCCATTTGTGCCTGTGTGTGACTGTGCAGACAGTCTCCCTGAGGCTAAGCTCTATGTCATACAGGGCTGTCCACACACTCTGTGCAGCCATCTGGAATCCTGTCCTCTTTCTCACAACAGCACTACACTAGTTGAATATCTTCTCAGCAGCAAAGACAGGGACACCATTTGCACCTCAATGCTTAGTTAGATGTGAGGCAAATGGCAATGATTCTCCAGGATCCAAAATGCTCTGATCTCCCATGCACCAGCCGATTTTAAATAAAAATGACAATTTAAAAACATTTTTTAAAAAGCACTAGGATGATCTCTTTTTAAAAAAGGAAATTTAATGGGTTAAAAATAGTCCATTTTTAAAAAGTCTGAATATATTTTTATTGCTTGCTATCATTTCTACGGTGCCATAAAGGTGTGCAGTGTTAATAAGATGTGGTTTAAATTAGATTTAATGTTTTTAAATGACTATACTGTAATTATTTTAAAGTGAATAATAAATCCCTGGAGGATCTAGAAAGTTGAGAATCCTGAAAGCTTCCCTTAGAAAGTCATGGTAACACTGCTTTTACATTTCATGTGGTTGGGGCTAACATTAGAGATATGCCAGAGCGGCTGTATTTTAGGTTTGATTTGGGCAAAACCTCAGTCATCATGTTTTGGCTTTCCTATAGCAAAGGAGTTGGGGTTTGGGTTCACAGCCTATAGCACCCAAGTTTCCTTCTTCCTCTTCCACTAGCAGCTAAAACAATCAAACGTTCTTCTTCAGTTAATTATTTCCAGCTTCTAGGAGATGAGGGATGTTAGGGCTCCCCTGCCCCATCTCTCAATTCCCAGACATGTTTGCAGACAGAATGAAGCAGGCCAGAGTTCAAAGTTCAGGCAATGTGATAAGTTAATTGGTGCTAAAAAAGGAAGCATAAAACTATATCTTCTCACACCAGTAGCACTTCCTTTCCCATAACCATAGCTCTATATACCCATAGAACTCCCTATTACATTCCTTATTCTTGGTTGTCTTAATTATACCTTTAGTGCCCGCCTTGGTATCACTTCTTATAATTAATGGTCATATTCCATTTTGGATGGTCTTGAGTCTGGGGCCTTCAGTACCACCTCTTGGAAGAGGTAGGCAGCAAGGTTATATTTTGTCCATAGTCACTTTTATGGCACTCAAGTGTTTTTTTTTCACATCTCTCTTTACCCCAATTGCTCTTCCCAATCAGTTGTTTGATCTTGTTCTGGGGTCTGTCTTTGTACAATTATATATCAATCCCCCACTACAACTTGAAACATTTTAATTACATACTTTATCTTTTCTCATTGTAATAAAGAAAACCCATCCAGTTATAGGTAGGCAAAGGTAACACACAGTGTCTTTGTTCTGTTCTTTGTTTACATATGCATCCCAAAAAACCCTCAGCTTTTAAGTGGCCAAGGAGACCCAAAATTCTATACACAGGCCTTAATGCTTATACAAATCTAAATGCTATTGTACAGTCCTTAATGAGGGGAATCAAATTTTAAAAAATAGTGCAACCTCAGGCTCAACAGTGCAATAGTGCAAAGCAACAGACAAATGTATACCACAAGACAGCATGCAGTTAGCCTACCCCAGCATTGCCAAAAATCCTATAGGAAAGCACAGGATAAAGAAACTTTCATGACTGCTGAAATATAGGGTCATGCAGTCAGCCATACCCCTGCATGTCTAACAAGAAGAGGATCAGGGATGGTAGGTCCCTTACTGAATGGGGCAGGTATCCTCATGGTGGATGATGCGGAAAAGACTGAAGTCCTCAATGCTTTTTTTACTTCAGTCTTCACAGGGAGGGCCAGCTCCCAGGCTACTACACTGGGTAACGCAGAACGGAGAGAAGAAGAGCGGCCCTCGGTGATCGAAGGTCAGGTTAGGGACTACTTAAAGAAGTTGGATATACACAAGTCTAAGGGGCCGGATGAACTGCATCCAAGGGTGTTGAGGGAGTTGGCCGAGGTGATTGCAGAGCCGCTGGCCATTATCTCTGAAAACTCGTGGCGAATGGGGGAGGTCCCGGAGGATTGGAAAAAGGCAAACATAGTACCTATCTTCAAGAAAGGGAAGGAGGAGGATTCGGGAAACTACAGACCCATTAGCCTCACTTCAATCCCTGGAAAAATCATGGAGCAGGTCCTCAAAGAATCCTTCTTGAAACACGTGGAGGAAAATAGAGAGATCAGGAACAGTCAGCATGGATTCACCAAGGGCAAATCGTGCCTCACCAACCTGATTGCCTTCTATGATGAGATGACTGGATTTGTGGATGTGGGAAGAGCCGTAGACGTTGTATACCTCGAATTTAGCAAGGCTTTTGATACAGTTTCCCACAGCATTCTTGTCGGCAAATTAAGGAAGTATGGGTTGGATGAGTAGACTGTAAGGTGGATAGAAAATTGGCTAGATCAACGGGCTCAGCGGGTAGGAATCAATGGCTCAATGTCTAGTTGGCAACCAGTAATGAGTGATGTGCCCCAACAGTCAGTCCTGGGGCCGGTTCTGTTCAACATCTTCATTAATGATCTCTATGATGGGATAGATTGCATGCTAGTTAATTTGGGAATGACACCAAGCTGGGGGGAATGGTGGACACGCTGGAGGGCAGGGACAGGATCCAAGGAGACTTAGATAAATTGGAACACTGGGCCAAAAGAAACCTCATGAGGTTCAACAAGAAAAATCCCATGCACCGCTACAGGCTGGGGACCGATTGGCTAAGTAGCAGCACTGTAGAAAAGGACCTGGAGGTTATGGTGGACGGGAAGCTGGATATGAGCCAACAGTGTGCTCTTTTTGCCCAAAAGGCCAATGGTATATTGGGCTGCATCAGTAGGAGTGCTGCCAGCAGATCAAGGGATGTGATTATTCCCCTCTATTCATGCCTGGTGAGGCCGCATCTGGAATACTGTGTCCAGTTTTGGGCTCTCCACTACAGAAAGGATGTTGACAAAGTAGAAAGAGTCCAGTGGAGGGCAATGAAATGATTAGGGGGCTCGGGCACATGGCTTATGAGGAGAGACTGAAGGAACTCGGCTTATTTAGTCTGCAGAAGAGAAGACCGAAGGGGGATTTGATAGCAACCTTCAACTACTTGAAGGGGTGCTCCAACGAGGAGGGAGCTAGGCTGTTCTCGGTGGTAACAGAGGACAGAACAAGGAGCAATGGTTTCAAGTTGAAACTTGGGAGGTTGAGGTTGGATATTAGGAAAAACTTTCTCACTAGGAGTGTGGTGAAGCATTGGAATGGGTTATCTAGGGAGGTGGTGGAATCTCCGTCTTTGGAGATATTTAAGGTCCGGTTAGACAAAACCCTGGCTGGGATGATTTAGAGGGAGTGGTCCTGCTTTTAGCAGGGGGTTGGACTAGATGACCTCATGAGGTCCCTTCCAGCCCTATGATTCTATGATTCTGTTCTCATACAGTCACTGAGTAAATCTTCCGTCCCATTTGGCAAAATTGATATAGGAAAAAAAAGCATGCAGTCAGTCATCATGACCAAAATACGTGTAGGACCATGCAATTAGCTTGGCCCCAGCACTGCTCTAACATAGGATTCCCCATACTGAATCAGACCCAAGGTCCACCTTGTCCATGATCCCGTCTCTAACTGTAGCCAGATGCTGTAGAGGAGGTTGTAAGGGGTAACCCTGGAGGACAGTAGTTGTCAATTACTGTGTCGGGACGGTGTCACCACACAGTGGTAAGTGTATTGCAGAGACCTGGAGAGATGGCTGGATTTGGCCTTGGGGGTGGGTTGGTGTGTCCTGTAGGGTCGCGATATGCCAGCAAGTGTGTTGCAACCCACAAAAGGTTAAGAAGCACTGCTGTAGGACACTGAAGTTAGCCAGGCCACAGGGGAGTTGCATTCCTATCCAACACACTCTTCCACTAACTTCAGCACTCCCTTGCTGCTTACTGTGAAGTGAATAGTCTTTCTCCTGCTAAGATCAGCTTCAATAGAATCTAAAAATAAACATTTTCCATTATTTCCCCTCTGGTCACTTAAGGCTTTGTCTTCAGCATCATTTGTGGAGAAATTAGGATTCTGTAAGATTCATGGGCTAGTGCAGAGTTTACATTTAATTTTCTCTCCTCACATTCACACCAAATAATGCATTACATGTGCTTGTGTGGTCTTAGGTGCAAAAGCTGCAGCCAGAGACTTCCATGGTTCATTACTAGTCTCGCTGCCATGGCTTTGATGAATAGTTCTGGTAAGGCTCTCTCCTAGTGTGTTAAGCCGTGTTCCAACTCAGATAAAATGTACATGCTACATAGTACTCTGCCCTGTAATTTTCTACCATCATCACAGTCACTGACAAAAAATAATTGTTATCTGTGGTCTCCACGCTCCTTACTGTGAAGGGTAAGGTCAGATCCTGGTCTAGCTCATTCAATTCCTTCAGTGCCAGAGCTTTGGAGGGAGGTTTTGAAAACTCTGTCTGGTTTATTAAGCAGTGTCCCTTCTAAAATGGATCATCTGCCCTTGATTCAGAACACAATGAAGAGAAAACGCCACAACAGCAGAAGGCACAGAACTTTGTTTTCCAAAAAGACATGTTTAGGCCTCGGTGGACAGAAAGGGCCAATCCCAACATTGGTACCATCAGAACTTGATCATTACAACACAGCTCTTCTACTAATTGTAGGCCAGTGCGATCTGCTTTATAGAAATATTGGTCATTACAAGCAAGTATTCAGGTATTTGGGGGCTATTTAAACTATCCAGAGGCTATGTCTATGCTGCCTTGGACCCAGGTGAGCCCCGGCTGGCTGAAGCCCCAGTGCTGCTGGGGATGGGCAAGCCCTGGTGGCTGCCCTCCCTGCTGCCTCTGGGGACTCTGGCAAGGCCTGGGTGGCTTTCCCCTTGGCAGCCCCCGCTTTGTTAGAGCAGTGAAATTGAGAAGTATGACAGCTTTCCACTGCGCTGACCCTGTGCCGCCTTAGCTTTGCCAACAAAAACCCTATGCCACTCGTTTAGGTGGCTTTATTTTGCGGATGAAACAGGGCAGTTTTGTCAGCAAACAGGTGAGTATAGTGTGTACACCAGGATGGTTTTATCAGCAAAAGCTGACTTTGTCCACAAAACTTCCTCCACAAACAAACAAGGAGCCCTGGGGCACTTTTAAAGACTAACAAATTTGTTAGCCTTTAAAAGTGCCCCAGGACTCCTTGTTCGTTTTGTTGAATTCGACTGACACGGCGACCCCTTTAAAACTTTCTCCTGTGTACATGGCCAGAGAATGTGAAACAGGCTGTTGAATGGAGGCTGTTGCAGATGATGTCAGGTACTCCCCCCAAAAGGAGAATTCTCTGGTGCTCACTCTTTTCTGAGCTATTCCTACTACTTTTCAGGTTTTGGAAGAAGAAGAGCAGTAGAGTAGTTATGTATGGTGCCATAGGGAGGTGTTGTGGGAGGACAGGAGAGAAGAACTCACAGTTGGATGCTGCTAACATTTTCCTTCTTGAGTGTCCAGACACCAGGGTGGGGGCGGAGGTGGGCGGGGGAGGAAATAGAGTAAACAGCAGCAACTGCAGCACTATGGGGGTGGAGTGGAGCCTTCCTTATCACTGAGCAATGTGTCAAGGCATGTGTTTGTGCTGATGGGTAGGCAAAGAAGCAGCTGCATAATTTCAGTTGCCTCTAGGAAGCCCTGAACAAGCCCGGGGTGGGGGGAGCAGGAGGTGGGGTGGGGAACAAAGGAAACAATTGCTCAAGGACTCAGCAATTTAAAAGGGCCCAGGTCACTTCAATCCCGTGGCTTCACCCACACCCCCGCCTGGCCCAGCCATTTGCTACCTGCCATGTCATTCTTTCCCCCCGCCCCTTGCTTGGCCTTCTCACCATCGCTTGCTGCTTGCATCCTTCCGCTCCTCTCCCATTTGTCCCTTGCCACTGTTCGTTGTTTCCCTTCGTACCAAGCTAGGACCCCCCTGGCTGTTGCTCACCACCTGGGTAAAAGAGGAGTATGGGAAAGAGGAGGAGGATTGAGCAAAGGGAGAGCCACAAATGGGTGGGGTGGGTCCTGAGGTGAAGCGTGGGGCAGAGAGGGGATGGACTGTGGGCTGGGCTGCAGGTGGAAGAGGTGGGATGAAACTGCTCTGCCGTAAGTCGTGGAATTGCTGTAGGTGGGGCCAGCCCTGAGTCTTCATTTTCCAGCTGAGCCTGGCCTAAAGCAGGGGTTCTCAAACTTTTTTTTGCAAGGACCCCCTTTGAAAATATTTCAGGCTGTAACGAACCCTCCAAAAGTGATGATTCCCCATCCATGCCATGCCAAACTTACTGGTATGCCGAGGAGGCTGACAGTTCATAACCCCCATAATAATCATGTGATCCTCTGAGTGGTCAGGAGTGGGGACCCCCAGTTTGAAAACTGCTGGCCTAGAGCATTGAGGCCATTAACTCTCATAATGTACAAAGCCAGGCCCAGTTACTGAATATTCCCTCTGTTGAGATGTTAGTGCAATCCACATGCCTAATAGGGAGACATCTCTGTAAGAGATCGGTGGCAGAGATGGGTAGGAATGAGTTGTGTCTGGCTCGCTGCTGCTAAGGAGATACACAATTAGCATGCTAAAGCCAGAAGTTTCTGGAATTGGGTGTGTCAGTTTCGAAAATGCTCAGTAGGTTCCTTGTAGTAGCTGGACTCAATCTCCATAAGGACCGTCAGTGAAAGCAACTATTTTACAGAAGGCCATGTGCCCTGTGTGAGTTGGGAAAAGCTGAGTCCAAGAGCAGACTGTTTCCCCTAACTCTCAACCATTTTGCTGCAGGTCAGTGCTATTTTTAAGCCTCCCACAGAGAAACCCTGGCAGTATTAATTATGGGAAAGAAAAATTGGGAGGAAAAATACTTTTTTATTTTAATTGTATGCTTTGAGTGTTCTTCGATTTAAGTCAAAGTGTTTTAGTTAGTAGTCTGATCCAGCAGCTTTTCTTTAAATGTGATAATGGGAAAAGAGTCATTTATTTTGTCACTCTTAGTTTTGTTTCTAGCTTGTAACAGAATTTTTTATAAAACTCTATACACTGAACTGAGTGGTTAGTTAATTGATTAGCTGAGCGATTTCAGCAGAGGAAAAGGAGGAGTCATTAGATTCCAACGGAATTTTCTACAAGCATGGGATAGTGTTGCTTTTGACTCTGTAAACTTGAGATTTGGTAATCAAAGACTCTAACTGAGACTCAGGAGAACTCATCCTAAGCTTTTGGGAACTCAAGTTTCTTCTCATTGTGTTTCTCTGGGGACTGACCTGTTTTAATTTAATCTTTTCTTTATTTATGTTTCTGTATAACTGTGAAGTTCATGTATGTGGTTTATAAAGTAACCATGTTATGGTGTGAAAATTAAGTTATTTTTATATTTCTTTATCATAAGGCAGGGTGGACAAAATTGGATCACAGCTAGGTGCCAGCAATTTTACTTTTCATCATCAGAGGGTGCTTCTCCATTATATTTCTGCAGTGGTGCAAGGCGACAGGCTACTAAAACTGGTTGCCATGGTGACCATAATCATAGATTGGTCGAGGCCTGTCATAAGGTTTTATAAAGTTGCTACTTTACAAAAGGAATGAACTTGCTTCTTTATTTGGACTTGATTGTGGGAAGGTTGCAATCCTTGCTGAAAATCCTCAGTGACTGAATTCTGGGTCTTTAGCTGCTTTTCTATGGGAATTGGGTTTTTAAGACACTGGGGAAAGGCAGGTAAGTAAACTCTATCTCAATGGCACTTGACTTCCTACATCAGGAGAGAGATAGTGTCTGGCAGTTGTTGGCTACTGCTGTTACATGGTGCCATATGGGGAGAGATTCCGTCTCTCTACCTTGCACCCTAGCTCTGATGGAGCTTTACCATTCTGTGAAGGCATCAGTAGGACATGCTTTTCTCAGTTGGAAGGTCCCACTTTATTACAGACTTGTGGAGCAGCTGACAAACCACTGTCTATCTTAGTGCTTAGGTCAGCTGCACTTGCCTTGCTAGCAACTATTCTGTGCATGTGTAGACTTAAATAAAAACACAGAAGCAGCAATATATTTGAGAAAATGTGTGTTGCCACAGAAGACTGGCTGGCAGGGCTGTTTCTCGCCTCTGTGCTCATGGCCTCAGACAATGGTGAAGGCAGCATGTGATCCAGTTACACTCTGCTCTGTGCACTGCCTCAGATTTGAAGTAGGGAATTCCTCCATAGTAATGAGATCTTGGACACACCACAGCCAGAAAGATCTGTGGCCACATCAGCTCATCTAATGCTGAAAATTATCTTCTCTGGGAACTTGAGATGGAGAATCAATATCCCTACTAGTGAAATTGAAGGGCGTAATACAGTAAAATTTCAGGCTCCATATTCTGGAGCATGTAGTTATTTATATCTACAGTGCTCATGCTCAGACCCAGGAAAACAGTAGCCTGAAATTGGTTGTAGAAGAGTAGCTACTAATAAAGACTGTGTGTGACATCCTAAAGCCCTCAGTGAAGTTGGTATGTGATGATTATTGTTGTTGCTTATTTACATTACAGTAGGATCCTGCAGTCCCATTCTGGATCAAGATTCCATTAGAATATGTGTGCTGTACAAACACAGAGGTAGATATGGTGTCTTCCTTGAAGAACTTGCAGTCTAAGCAGATGAGAAATCTCTGAAGGCTGGGGGAGATGGACACAATCAATCATATAATACCCACACACATTTTTGTTCTGTACTCATGTCAAAGTGACAATGATGATGTTATTAAGTGGTACTACTGTCCTGTGCCTGTCATGGGCAGAAAAAAAATCATCTCGCTTGTTTAGCAGTATAGAAAACTCATGAAAAGACTAGTGTACAACTGTTACAGCTGGTTAAAAGGTTTTTGTTACAACACTTCTTTTCCTACAGAAGTTGGCTTTTCAACTCAATATTTATTTTTGTAAAAATGTCTCAGTTTTTCATTAAATTATTTTTTTTCAGTAAAGCTTTCTTTTTTGGTAAAGATGTTCAAGTTTCAATAAAAATTTTTAATTTTCAGTTTAGTCTAGTGGAAAACTTCATTGCAAAGAGTTTTTAAAAAACAAGCATTTTTCAGCTTGGGTCCCGCTCCCCCAAGAAAAAAGTTCACACGAAATTTTGAAGGAAAAATTACTTTTCAAATTTCCCATGAAAAATAATTGGTATTTTTTGACTAGCTTTGTCCACTGGCACAAAACATTCTGTGCATACTGAGGGATAGCTGGCAAACTGCAAAAACACATGAGCAAAAGCATGTATCCTGGCTATATACATGGAACCCAGATTAAAAAGTGCCAGAAGTGAATGCAGTCTTATAGGCTTTGACCCATATGGGCTACATACAGGAATTTTTGTCTCCCTGTTCTTTTATGTGACAACTCCAAGCATGCAACCTTCAGCTATGCTGACCCTTTTTGCTGTCAAATCATGTTACAGACTCATTTCTAACTGCCTTTCACAATCACACCTCTTTTGGCCTTGGTTTGAAGGTTTCTCCCTCTCACTGGCTGTCTGTGCTTAGAATAATTTCTCAACAGATATATTAATCTTTCATTTCTCCAAACTGAATGTTGGACTGCTATTTCTGCCAATGTTTCTCACCTCTAGTCTTCAAGTCCTTTGTTATGATATCTCTAGCCTCAGCTAAGAGTCTGCATTGCTGTCATCTGTGATTTTTATTGCTGTTCGCTTCTTTTTCTGTGTCATTCAGGTAGATATTAATCAAGATCAAATCTGATACTAATGCCTAGACACTTCCCCACATCTCAATGTTTTGCTGTTTATCCTAATCATTGGTTTACATTTTTTCAGCTGGCTTTCAGTCCATGTGACATATCATATCCAAAAGAATCAATTAACTTTGAGCTCAACTATGACTTTGCTACAAACCCTGTATATAGTGCACCTTGTTGTGGGGTTGCCGCAGAATAGCACAGGAAACAGACTGAGCCTTCTCACATCCCCTGTGCTTCAGCAGGTGAGGGAGAATGTAGTCTGGACCACCTGGCCCAGGATACTTCCCTGAGAGGCTGGGACAGTTTCATCACCAAAAGTCCTGTGGAGACAGAGCCAAGTCTCCACACACTCCTCACTCCTCCACCCATGTAAGAGTTGAAGTAGTGAATCTATATAAGCCACTGCTCCACAGACTTGCTACCCGTGATACAAGCAATTGGTGCAGGAGCATATGTAACACCCCTCCACTATGTGGGCACGTAGGCATGGCTTTGAAAAGCCGGATTATGAGAGACAGTGTTAAATACTTTACCCGATATAGTTCATTTACTCATAATTCAATTATTCTGTTCCCTTTTTAAGAAAAACAAAACTTAAAATAATTAGACCAGTGTAAATTCCACATTTGAAGACAAAAAAAAAAAAAAGCATTTCTTGAGCTGTTTTTATTTATTGTTTGTGATTGTTTCTGTTTGAATGGAGAATGGGGTATTAGAAGCAGACCAGGCAGAATTAGTTGGCAAACCTCAAGTTAAGTGATCAAAGGTGCACAATAAATACAGCTTATGATATAGCTATGAAATTTACTGTCACTCAGGGTTCCTCAAACCCACAGCTCTTGGTAACTTTACTTTCTTCAAGGTGGTATCAGAAAATAAAGAAAGGGAGATGCAGCATCTCCACCTGCTATGTGACTGGCATAAACCACACAGAATCAAGTGCTTTCACTTAAATCCTTCATTTTATTAGCCTCCAGCACTCTCACAAGAATGCTCTTACCCAAAGTCTCTACTTTCTTAGTCTCAACCACATATAAGCACAACAGGCTATAAACCACCTCCAAACGATATTTACCATAGTCTGGAGGGGTCCTGAGTGGTCAAACAATAAGGTCCAACTGGCCAGCTGTCCACCTGTCACTGGCTATTCCAAGAGATGACCGGAAGGTCAAATCCAAATTCCTCAGACCTGTCTATCCCTTTTACACTAGTAACTGTGACAATTACATCAACTACATGTCAATCAAAGACAAACCATTGAACGAGCACCTTTACGTTGGTTTTTTTTGCAGAGTTTGCAGGTAGACTTCCTGTTTTTCCACAGATGCTTACCCAGTAGTTTGAAATAAACAAGAGAGGATGGTGCAGGAGTATGGTCCTTTGCCCTCCTCTCCTGATCTGCCTTAATTATACGAAGGCTAATACAAAGGCCG
The DNA here is from genome assembly GCA_007922175.1 of Pelusios castaneus. Lineage (NCBI taxonomy): Eukaryota > Metazoa > Chordata > Testudines > Pelomedusidae > Pelusios > Pelusios castaneus. Next base: position 2,282,831 of record ML685851.1, on the reverse strand, counting down.
TATTGGTGCTTTTGGCAATAGGCGTAATAATCAATAGTCCAGTACTGGCTCTGGCCTGGGTTTTGTGCCATACTGTCAATGTCTTCCCTGACAATTATCACCATCACAAACAGGCATACATAGTGTATGAGTTTAAATATACGTGCATCAGTCTCTACAGATAAAGACACAATTTTGATATTGCTACAGGTAAAACAAATTCTTCTGGAATCTATCTGCTAAAAAGTGCAAGATAGTATATTAAGAGGAAATTCTCCCTGTTTACAATTTGTGCAAGGTGCCACTATAGAGTCTCAGTTGCAGATTGGTTTAGTTCCTATTCTGTAAATATTAGATTACCAGATTTTTTTTTAAAATGGCAATGCCATTATTTCAAAGGCTAGTGGCAGGCGTGTTGTGTGGCAATATATGTGGACTAATCTCTTCCATCAAACACATATCATGTGAGAAGTTCTATTTAATTACACCACTGTTCTGTCATCTATACAAATTTCAGTTTTAAGTGTAACTTATCCAGGATATGGAAATTCCAACCATTTTGCACCAGTGGCCGGAGAAGTGACATGAAGACTGTACTCCCATGTTATGACAGGTGGACAAGTCAGTAGGGAAGAGATCACCTTGTAGCTAGTTCCAGAAATATGCCAGTATAATATTACAAAACATAAAGAATAGCTAAGGCTTTGTAAATAGGGTGTCAAACATGGGGCCCAGAGGCCACAAGAATCGCTTCTATCAGGCCTGTGACTGCACTTTTTGGGACCACACTCTCTCCCTAATAGAGAGAGTGCCCTAGTATTTTGATTTAAGGTATATACGGCCCACTTGAAGTACATTTAAGGCAAATCTGGCCCGCCATAGAAAATGAGTTTGACACCCCTGAATTATTTATAACTATCTTGCAAGCACTGGGAGAGAAGCAGAAACATGCTGCACCTCAAGTCTTCTAGGCGTTTAGAAACAAATACACTGTATTACATATTTGAAATAATAAAGGAATATTTACCCCAGGAAAAATCTTTAACAATCTATTTTTTTAGTAAATGTTCCTCTCTAAGACTAAGATCTTCTACATTTCAGCTCTGACCACTGAATTAGAAGGAATCTTCCATGTTACTATCACAGGATACTTCCTCAGCTATCCAGTGTACTTCACTGCTTGGGCTGTTTCCATTGTCTCTTGTTCATAACATACATACAGTCCCATACCTTTTTCCTTATATACCTTGCTTCTTGAGATTCCAAGCATTGGCTATCGACCCAATTTTCTCTATCACACACTCATCAGTCTCTGAGCTCCCCCATTTACTTCCTGTTCCTGTTAACTGCGTATCTTCCCTTTATTGAGCTGATTACCTCATTAGCCCAACCACTGCCTCCAAGTGTCAACAATCTGCCCCATAATAGGTTAATTGCTTGCAGTTAAGCCTGTAATCTTCTCTATTACACAATTACCCAAGTGACAAAGGTTTTACAGCTAGCCCTCTTTCACAATTACCCATCATTCACCACTTTGGCAAAACTTCTAGAAAGTAGTTTGACAAATAAGAAAATGGCCTTTCCTTTTCGCTTTTTAATTGTCACATAAATGACATCGATAATTGTTCAGTTTATTTTCATTACATTACTTGTATTATTATCAAGTTTCATTCCAGAACTCCTTGAGTTAATTTCTGAATAAGGATTTCACATAGCTATCACCATGCTCACTAAGTCATGAGGTTCAGATAAAAATTAAGCAGCATGGTAGGTCAGATACGCCCTTTGAGCTGTGGGATTTTGTTTTGCATAAATATTATTTATATACAAAACGTTCCTTTGCCCCTTAAAACGTAGTGTCTGTTAAAGAGTTTCTGTATGAACCTAAGCTATAGTTTATGTTAACGTGGTTTTAGAACACTTTTGTGTAGTTAGTAACCCTTATCTATAAATCCCATCAATGAAATATCACAGAGTTAATCAACTGTGAAACTATGTAGAGGGGACATTTTCCTTATTCTAGGTCAGCGTTTTCTGACTTTCTGTAAACATTCTCTCACATGATGCTTGTTAATAGGTTTCCTCATGCAGAAAATTCTTGGCAGCCACTAGAAAAGTTCTCCAAAAGACTGATTACTTTCTCTTGCCTGAGGCCAGCTGCTGATCATAGTACTTATGTAGCATGACAAACACAGTTATTATCAGAACATGCAGCCAGAACTGAACACATTCAGTCATGCACCAGTTAAAGCATGGCCTATGAACACTCCATGAGGTATATTAGTATGCTGGGACCTGTTGATACTAGGTTCCAGGATTAAAAAAAAGTGAGGGAGAAGAAAGAGGGTGGAGGATGAATTCAGCTGAAGTTCAATCAAGTTAAAAGTCCATTAGCAATTAAATAGTTCTTGGGCTGATTTCCCAGACCATGTCACTTTTTCTTTTTTTTTTAATCTGATTTAGGAACAGTACCTTCACACTCAGACCTTGATGTATTATACTGTCTCTTTCTTGAAGACTGCTTTAAACAAAATAAATAAATACATTTCTGCAGGCTGCATTGACCAGGAGCTAATTAGCTAATAGTAATGATCATGATCTTACATTTATATGAGGTGAAAGCTCATGCTGTCATATAAGTGTAAGTCATAATATGTAAAAAGCAGAAAATGGCTGAGAAAAATAGGGAGATAATAGACTATGAAGCCCACTGATGATTGAATCTGATGATATTCTAAACAAAAAGAGCTTTCATTCATATTTGTAGCTGTTTCCATTGCTTCATACTAATTCAGTAGGCATTGTAGGCTTCAGAATGACAGAACCTGAAACGACAGTCATGGAATCTTATTTTATAAATAATAAAATGTGTTACGTGTTTTGGCACTAACTGAAGTACGACAGGGACAGGGACCCTGGCAGGGCATAGGGGCAGGGTGGGCAGGGCTCTGCCCTGCCCTTTGGGGTGGCACGCCAGGCTGTGGCTGTGCAGGGAGAGCAGTGGGGAAGCCCTGGAGCCCCCTAACACGACTTAAAGTCGACTTAGGGCTACTCCCATCTACACTGGCTAAGTCGACTTTCTAAAGTCGATTTAGCCAGCAAAGTCGACTTAAAATGAGGTTTAATAAAGTCGTCTTAATTTTTCCTTAAGTCAACTTAAGCAGCTGCTTAAGTCAACTTAAGGAAAGTGTAGTGTAGACGCAGACTTAATTTACAAGTGTGGACACACCCTTTTAAATCCTGGGACCAGCATGGTTACAACAACACTGCAAATGAAAACAGTATCAGATTTTCCCAGGAAACATGATGGAACACACTATATATAGGCTGCGTCTACACTTGTAAATTAAGTCGGCTTAAGCTTGCTTAAGTCAAAGTAATTTACCCTGCGTCTACACTACAGTTTCCTTAAGTTGACTTAAGCAGCTTGCTTAATGAGCCATTAAGGACATAAGGAATACAACCATTGTGTCCTTAATGGCAGATGAGCTCAACAAGGAACTTACGGAGGCTTTGAAAGATGAGCTACAGAGTTTAACCTGGGACAACACTTTGGGGACTAGTTAGGAATTGTGCAGTGCTTGCTACACATATATGTATGTATCTCTGCCAGTGCATTTACTAATGTTGGGGTGTTTACTCGTCATTTATGGCAACTAGTGTTTCGGCACTGATCCTTTGGGGTGTGATTATACAAGACCACTAAATTCACTGCCAGCAGACATCATACACCACATATAGCAAACTTCATGTATGCACAACATGGCACATGATCAGGATTCATCACTGAATTTGGTCTGCTGGTCAGATCATTAACTGCCTGGCTTGGGCCAGGTACTGATGCAGAGTACAATATGAATGCTGATCTATGCCTCCTGTTGTAAACTAATACAGATTAATTACAAAACAAAACAGCTTTATTGTTTCATGAAAACAGCTCCAAAACATATGGTCACAGCAGGGACCTGTGTCTCAGGCTCTTTGGAGGTATCTGTGGTAGCGTGCTGGGAGGTGGTGAGATCTCCACCAAATATGGCATGATGCTCTTTGTAAAAGTAGTAGATCTGCAGCTTGGCATTGAATCAACTGTTGGCCTGCCTGGCCTTCTGGTGTGCCTGCCGCAGGTCCTTGGCTTTCCTGTGCCACTCCCACTAGTCCCTGTTGTATCCCTTTTCCTCTATCCCCTGAGCGATTTGTTCATAGATATCAATGTTCCTAGGCCTAGTTCAGAACATGTCCAGGAGATCAAATATCTCTGTCTTCTCTAGGCAGGAGCACATCTGGAGCATGTAGTCAGCATGGTCAGCTGGGCAGTTGCACATAACAATGGAAACCAGATAGATATGTGTTCACCAAGTTGGACAAACAGGAAAAGGCATTTAAAAAATGTGTGGAGATTTTAAACAGGCTGATGGTGAGGGGAGGAGGACCTTTTGATATGCCTGACTCCTGGATAGTAGAGTTAACAACTGTGACCAGAGCAGTCAGTGTTGAATACTGTAGAACGGCTGTTGGAAGTAACGTAGGCTATGTCTACATTTGTCAAAATAAGTCCACTTAGCATGTCCACACTCAAAAATTAAGTCGACTTAAAGGGGACCTTGCCAAATCGACAGAGTATCCACGCTGGACACCTAAGTTGACTTCTAGGGGCTAGGTGGACCTGGGACTGGTCCATGATGGCAGGGGGGGCACCCCTTGCCAAGTGCCATGGGGCTCAGCATTTGCCCCATTGTACCTGGGTAGAATGGGGACTGAGCAGGACAGGGACACTGGCAGGGAATAGGAGCGGGGTGGACAGGGCTGTGTCCTGCCCCGTGGGGGGGCACGCCAGGCTCTGGCTGTGCCAGCCACCCTGGCAGGGAGGACAGTGGGGGAGCCCGGGAGCCCTTCAAGTCGACTTTAAGTTGATTTAGGGCTAATCTGCGTCTACACTAGTAAAGTCGATTTTATACTAGGTTTTATAAAGTCGACTTTAAATTTCCTTAAGTCAACTTAAGCAGCAGTTTAAGCCGACTTAAGGAAATTGTAGTGTGGACACAGATTAAATTAAGTTGATTTAAGCAAGTTTAAATCGACTTAATTTGGAAGTGGAGACACACCCGTAGTGTCTACATTTGTGCTGTGTTGGCCTCAGTACATTGACCGTGGCTCAACTCTGATTGAGGACCCAGTGTTACTCTGTCAGTGCAATGAGACACTTGCATTGGTGAGACAAATTTAAGTGTAGACATGTCCACGGCTAGGTTGATACAAGGCAGCTTATAACAAACTAACTTTGTTGTGTAGAGCAGGCCTAAGTGTTTGAATCTTTCCCTTTACTTCTATTCTGAAGGCTTAAGAGGTTCTTAAATGGTACACTGACCATGTGATTCCTTTTCTCACAGGGTGAATTTCATTCTCTTTTGTAAACACTATTGAACTGTTTGCATTTTAGCTTTTTTGATAGAACATGAATTGCAAGTGGCTGAAAGGTAGAAAAACTCCTTCAGCTTCACTCTCCTCACCCTCACCCCCCCCCCCCCCCCCTTTGCACCCTAATTTTCAGAGGGTTCCTTTTTATCTTTTTCTTTCTCTCATTAATGTTTCCCATGCACTGTCCAATTGAATTAATAGGTACAAGATCTTTCGGTATGTATTCCAGTGTGACGAAGTCCCAGCAGACGCAGGTACATGGTTAAAACATTACCAAAAAGGCCTGTCTAGCCCCTCTCAATGTGTGCAAACACTCCTTTCTAATCTTTTCCACATCCATACTTTTGCTGCGTATACTATGTTTTTTTCCACTCCAAAACAATGAATTAACCTTCGCAATACACAAGTGACTCTTGCTTGCCTCACACAGTAGACCTAAAAATTGTGATTGATGTGTAGCAGTAATAAAGTTTTGCTAGCTGGAAGGTGTTGAATACAATCTTTAGGAAAATAATGGGGGATTGGGTAAATATGGAAAATAAATTAAAAATTTTTACAATATAGTATTGCAGCATTTGATGTTCCACAGAACTATGTTTGAACAGATGGGCCATGGGGGAGCCCCTATGAAGTATACAAAGACAGCCAGGTAGATTGGAAAAGGAATAACTGATAATTAATGGGTTTGATGCAGATTATTGTGTGAGATTCTGTGATCTCATCTGTGTTGTTTAGGTCAGATTGGCAGATCAGAATAGGCACTTAAAATCTATGACTAGTTAGCAGGCATTAAAAGCCTTGATGACTGGAAAAAATGTAAAGTGTGTATTATAAATCTGAAATCTGAAACTCCTTTACACCAAAGCTGAAATACCTAATAACCAAGCATATTTTTACACTAACAATACCTGCACTTGGGACCATATCACATCTGGAGATTTAAGAATTGTGGTCACCTTGTTGTGGGATGACTGGTATTCAAGGTCTGGGACATTCTCTGCAGTAGTTTTCCAAAGTCTTGCCAGTTGGAAGCACAGCCAAATGGAGCCAGATTGGAGACTGAATTCAAGAATGAAATGGTGCCAAATATTGATTGTGTGATGAAGTGGGAATTTTTAAGTCATGTTTGTCCTATTCTGCTTGTTGATAATTTGATATAATTAAAATAATTACCATTAAAAGTGTGATGGACTGTATGGATTTGGGGAGACAGCTCAAGTGCTTGAAGACCAGGCATATAGAAAGTCTGGTGCCTAGGTATCCTGAAGAAGAGTGTCTTACAAATAGCCTAGACACATAGGTCGGATGGCCTGGATCTGACTGGAGGAACAGAGGCCAGGATCCACAAAGGTATTTAAGCATTATAACAAGGAGGACTTCCCTTATAACCTTTAGCCAATGGCCAGACTACTCATTTGCGAGATCACCTTTTCAAGTCTCCCCTCTAGGGATCTGAACAGGGATTTGTCACCTCTCAGGTGAATGCCCTTATCACTGGATTATGAGATATTGCTGATATGGAGTTCCTTAATCTCTTCTACTGAAATTGCACCTCTTTAATTCAATAATTAAGTAGAAACTGGGCCAGAGAAAGATTGAGAGTCACTCTGTGGTAACCTGACACATCCCAGGTGAGTATTTCAACTGCTGGGTTAAAAGTTATAAAGGAGGTCCTCCTCTTTTTCTTCTTCCCCCTGCTGTTTTGTCTTTCTTTAAGGACCCCCAAAATAGAGTGATAGGTGGAATAGCCCATCCCCTCATTATTTTGTCCACCAATTAAGCTTAAAATTCAACACACCAATTATGTTTCATTAATTTTCAGTCCCACATCTTGTTTACCAAGCATGATCTTAACACAGTCCTTCAGTTATATCAGTAGCTGTTTTTGTATGAACTAATTCAGACTTTGTCTTGCTTTTGCACCTCTTTCCAACAACATTTATTGTTCTATGTTATTGTGACACTTTAAGACTTTCACTCATTTTTTACAGTTGAATTCAAAGTAGAGTAAATTTTTGTAGACCCACTTATCACAAGAAGGCATGGCATGGCAAGGAGTGAAATACAGGTGTGCTCCGGTTAAAAGAGTGTTTTTTTTAATTATTAAGCAACTTGTTTTCATATACACATTCACAATCTTATGCTCAGGGCATTGCTCCTGTTGCTGGCCAGCCCCGCTGCCCAGCTGGGAGCTGAGGTCCACAGAGGAAAGGAGCAGGTCTCCTTTCCCCTACTGACCATCCCCTACCACCTCAGTGCACCACTCCTGCCAGCCCCGCTGCCCAGCTGGATATGAGTACTGGCATCCTTTTTCTTATAAAAAAAAAAAAAAGCATTGCTTAAGATAAATTGGCAAGGGCATTGGATACAGCAGCTGGATTAGTGAGGGATACACAGACTTGAATATTTACACAAAGACTCATATCACTGTGACTGAAAGACATTTCTTTATAAAAATTGATTGGCTTCATTTCTATCCTTCAGCCAGTAAAATGTAGTAGGACCTGTCTACTCTTTAGAAGCAAAGCAAACTCTGAGTCCTTTATAAAATACAAGATCCATGCCATATCACTCACTTCTTGAATTTTTGTCACATTTTTCTCCTATTAATCAATGATCTGTAAGCTAGCCAATCTTTAAACAAAACCAACATTACTCTGCAAGGAAAAGTGATTGAAAATGCCAAAGGGTTCTTTGTTTAAACTTTAATGGATTAAGTGTAGGGAGCAAGTGTTCTTAGCTCAAGGACAGAGGATGTTAATTTAAGAATATGTGTGAGGTCAAGGGTTCTGTGATGTGGTTAATAATTCTGATCTTTAGGGCAAGATGAGATCCTGATGAAAAGATATGAATGAGCACCAATAATTTTCTGAAACCTTAGAATGTTCTATGTGGAGGAAGAAAAGGTTTTTCACAATCCTTAATTTGTTTTAAAAGAGTTGCTTGTGCTTAAGCAGGTTTTTTGCATTTGTATCTGATGCAGGAAGCCCACAGGTGTTGGGACTTTGAACTGCAGAGCCCAGAGGAGGCAGGGCTATGAACTGCTTAGTTGAGAGGGGCTATAAACTGTTGAGCCTGAAATTTTTTGCAGTAGGGATGGGCAAATCTCAAAAATTCATATTCTTTTTAGAGAATCAGCAAAAAGAGCCTTAATTTAGCTCCACACTGGACACAAGTATCTTACTAAAGTCAATGGGAGAGACTCAGATTTTTATTGAGAGAATCAGGCAAAGGAGTTAAAATACTTCTTAGAATCTTAGTAGAACCCGCTGAATCTCCTGAGTTTGTAAAACTGCAATGGAAATCTCAGCTGAACAGTCGTTCTCGGGAGATCACAGGCACTTCCTGTCTGGTTTGCAGCCAGGATGCTGACAAGAACACATTTTCTTGCAGGTTTTTTTGTCACTTCTGGTGATGGTTCCAGCTGGAAACTGTAAGGGAAGAAACATTTTCCCAAAATGTCAGAACCTCAGATGCTTAGCTGGATTCTACAAATTGGCTAACATTCATAGAGAGTCAGTGGAAGTGGAAAGAAAGTGTTCATTTTATCATGCTAATCTGTACAATCTTGGTTGCATATTAACTTCTGGTTCTACCTAGAGACCTGTATGGCACTCTAATTAAGGGATCTGCAACTTGTGGCCCTGGAGCCGCATGCGGCTCTTTGGCTGCCCCCTTGCGGCTCCTGCCCCACCCCCTGCCACCGAGGGACCCTGCGGGTGGCCTGCTCCTGACTCCGGAGTCCCCTGTCACTGGGGGATCCTAGGGGAGACCTGCTCAGCCTCCCCCCCCACCTCCTCCCCAGGAGGCTATACCCTTTGCGGCTCTCAAAACACTTGGTTATTAAAGAAATTTTAAAAAAATGGCTCTTCTTATCTTTTGGATTGCCGACCCCAGAGCAAAAACAAATCAGAACACTCTATTTCTTATGTGCACTGCTTCAAGGATGGAGCCAAGTTTCTACACCAGAATACCTACAAACCTTTTCAGTCAAGCCCATGTGTAGTTGCTATACAAGTCCACAAACTTGTATATTACCCAGATGGATAATCTTGGCTCTCCCTTAGATAAAACTCCCAGTGAAATCAAAGGCTGAGAAAAGGCCACCAGACTATTACTATTAGTTAGTGTATGTCAGTAGTGCCTAGAGATCCCAAGAGGGATCAGGACTCTAGGGGACTGTGTGTTTTCCATACCCATAGTAAGAGACAATCCCTGTCTCAAAGAGCTTACAAATACACAAGACAGACAAAGATACTTATTATTATCCTACTTTAACAGATGGAGAATGCACATGGAGAATAAGGGCCTGATTTTGACACCCATTATGCCACAAGTAATCGGAGTTATTTCAGTGGAACTGCTCCTTGCTATATGGCAATGTGGTATAAGGTATTATTTAGCATGAGTAAGTATATCACAATCTAATATTAAATGTCTTGCCCAAGGTCACACAGGACACCGGTGATGAAAGTGGGAATTGGACCCAGGTTACCCGAGTCCCCATTCTGTTCCTTAATCACAAGGTCATTCTTCCCTTCTGATTAGCGGCAATGGCGATTAAAATAGCAGAACAACATTAGTGGCTATTGTGCTATTGGAAGTGCACAGTAAAAGTTAAGGAGGCAAGATAACATTCCATCGATATTAGAAAACTGTTTTGAATACAGTCATTCAGCTTCAAGCAAATGGTTACTGAATAAAGATATCCTGTCAAGTATATTACTCCCCACTCATATTGACGGAAAAAAGAACAGGCTTCCTTCATTTCAGCATGAACCCAGTTTACCTCCCACTATCTCCCTTGCCCTCAGATCAGCTACTTGCTTGGTCAGTATCTGCTGAAACCTCCCATGCACACAATTTCCCTTGTAAGTGCTGAGTAAGCATTACAATTTAGATGAAACATCATGCCCTGGGGCTACTGCAGACTGCATGGATTATCTAGTCCAGCTGAAAGTGCACTTTCAAAAGCCTATCTATAGCTGCCAAAAGTAAAGAGATTTCAGTTCTTTCAACCGTATTTCCTCTGGTTTATGTATTAACATGGTTACTTATTGCTGCTCTTAGCAGGGAAATGTCTCACTGCAACAGTGACTAAGGTAACCAAAAACTTTAGTAATAAACAGAGTATAGAATGACTAGGAGAAAGCCATTACATAAATTATTTATCAAACATCATTTGATGATTCATAAATAAACATTAAATAATAATATACATTTATATTGCAGTAATGTCTACGGGCCAGCGTAGTGCAATACACTGTGCAAACATAGTAAATGACACTGCGTACCCCCAAGAGATTACTGTCTAAAATATAAATCATAAGTGAATGATACCACAGTAGATCATGCCAGACCAACCCGATTTCCTTCTTTGAGAAAATAACTGATTTTTTAGACAGAGCAAATGCAGCAGAGGCATTGTTGTCGTCGGGCTGGCAGGGCGGCAGCCCTGGGTAGAAAATCCTGAGCCCCGAATCTATTTTCCCCAGCAGGCACATGCGCACCCAGGCAGAACGCTGCGTTCCACCCAGGGGCCCCAGCGCAGCCTCAGACTCCTGCTGCGGCCAGGCTGGGGAGATTCAAATCTCCCGCCCTGAGCATGCTCAGACAAAGCGTGCTCAGGGTGGGAGCGGCCTGGCCCAGAGGCGACTCTGCCGGCCGTCCCTGCAGCTCCAAGCCTCCGTCCAGGTAAGGGGGCTGGGAAGGGGCTGGAGGGAGGCCTGGAGAGGGGTGGAGGGGACAAGGAGACTGGCTGGGTTAGAGGCCAGGAGAGGGGTGGTGGGGACAAGGAGAGTGGGTGGGGGCTGGGTAGTGGTGGAGAGGACTATGGGCAGCTGCAGGGGGACTGGGTGGGGAGCTGGGTAGAGATGGTTGGAGTTAGAGGCCTGGAGAGGGGTGGAGGGGACAAGGAGACTGGCTGGGGGCTGGGTAGTGGTGGAGGGGACTATGCACGGCAGGAGTGGGGACTTCGTGGGGGGCTGGGGAGGGATGGATGAAGTTAGAGGCCTGTGGAGGGGGCATGGGGAGAAGGAGACTGGGTAGGGGCTGGGTAGCAGTGGAGAGGACTATGGGCAGCTGGAGGGGGACTGGGTGGGGAGCTGGGTGGGGATGGATGGAGTTAGAGGCCTGGAGAGAGGTGGAGGGGACATGGGGACAAGAAGACTGGTGGGGGCTGGGGAGGGGTGGAGGAGGTTGGGGGACGAGTGGGGGCTAGGGACAGAGGGGCCTGGGAAGGTGTGGAGAGGGTTTGGGGGCTGAAGGGGGGTGGAGTGAAGATGGGGGAAGCTGTGGAGTTAGGAGGGCTGGAGTGGGGGTTTGGGTGCAGGGGTGGGCTGGGGGCCACAGCCCTGGTTCTTTTGGCTATCCAGCAACGCCCCTGAAATGCAGTGGCTCTAATCTACTGGATTTCATTAAGGCATTTGATATCATTCCACATGGGAAATTATTAGTTAAATTGGAGAAGATAGGGATTAATGTGAGATCTAAAAGGTAGATAAGGAACTGATTAAAGGGGAAACTACAAAGGATCCTACTGAAAGGTGAAGTGTCAGGCTGGCGGGAGGTTTCTAGTCGAGTTCCTCCAGGATCAGTTTGGGGACCAATCTTATTCAACATTTTTATTACTTACCTTAGCACAAAAAGTGGGAGTGTGCTAATAAAATCTGTGGATGACACAAAGTTGGGAGGTATTGCCAATACAGAGGAGGACCAGAATATCACCCAAGAAGATTTGGATGACTTCGTAAACTGAAGTAATAGGAATGGGATGAAATTTAATAGTGCAGAGTGTAAGGTCATGTATTTAGGAACAAGAATATTTGTTATAAAGTGGGGATGTATCTGTTGGAAGTGACAGAGGAGAAAGACATGAGCGTATTGACTGATCACATGATGACTATGAGTCAATGTAGTATAGCCATGAAAAAGGTAATTCATTCCAAGGATGGGGGTTTCTATCTTCCTCTCCAGCAAGGGGCACAGGTCAATTAAACTAATGTAAATTGCGGATTCTCTGGAACTTGAAGTCTGTAAACCATGATCTGAGAACTTCAGTAGCTCAGCCAGAGGTTAGAAGTTTATGATAGAAGTAGGTGGTGAGTTTCTGTGGCCTGGAATGTGCAGCAGATCTGACTAGATGATCATGATGGTCCCTTCTAACCTTACATTCTCTGAGTCTGTGAGACACAAACAAATGGGTTGGGGTATGGATGGGGAAATGGGTTCACAAAAATAATAGCACGTGTACCATTTGTAACCCGTGATGACCAATGTGTTGTAACTCAACACAATCTAACATGTCAAATAATGAAAACAAAAAAGTTGTAAATAAGATACGTAATGAAAAAGAGTGCAAAATTCCTCCAGTGAATATTCATGTGGAATCATTTCACTATCTTTATGGTGATTCCCTTATACCTGCTTCAAAACTCAGAATATTTACATGCTCTTCCTAGAAAAGTGACTTCTGGCCCTTTAACTGCCCCCTGGTGTCACTGATCTAGCTTTGAGAGGATGTGGGGTCCTGGCGAGTGACAGATCAATCCAGGATCCATGAGAAAATGAATTAACTTTTAACCAGTTGTGTACCCTCTGCTGTTGACATCATAAGCAGATCAACAGTATGGGCAGCAATTTATGTATTTTGATTGATTTAAAATATATCCAAAGCTTTGTTTATGCGTACAAAATACACTGAGAAATTCTTATGACCTACAAATTGAGCCACAGTTCCAAATTAAAACTCTCAAAATATTTTCCAGCTTCTCCATCTCTTCCAGAGCAGCCTGTCATCTTCTTACTCTCCCACATAGAAAGACTGGAAGAAGAGAGAGATTTTGCAGCCTGAACTGAAGGTCAAACTATCAGGGCTCTGTCAGAGTAAGGGGACATGTACCACAGATTGGAGGATTCCTTATTCGTGTCATTTAACCATGACTGGAGCAGTGCTTAGATGATAAAGAGGTAAGAAAACCTGACTTGTCTATACTAAAGCTTCCATTACTGCAGCCATTGGTAGAGCTGCACCTCCAGGATACAAATACTCCCTTTGTGCCACTTACCTAACTTTCCTATAGACCCTAGTGCAGGATATGTGTCAGGACAGGGAGGAAAATTCCCAGCTAGGGATGGTCCTTTTGCAATCTGATGTAGGCCAGAGGAGTTCCTCAGCTCCTGGAACCAGGACTGAGTAGAGAATCAGAGAGCTGTAATCGGATCCCTGATAGCCCCCCATCTCTACTTACACCAGATACAACAAAGATTCTAGATCACTTTTTGTACAATTGTACAAATCTGTCTACAGAATTGCCTGTAACAATTGTAGAATGGGTGCACAAACTGCTAATGATACTCTCCTTTTTTGCACAAATGTACATACATGATATGCATGTGGCATATGTATGTTGTTGTCCATCCAGAAGTAGCTCTGCGTATAAACTCTGAGTCCTATTCTGCAACTTTTCCTCACCTCAAGTAACACGAACCCATATGTGCAGTCAGTGGGACCACTCCCCTGGATGTGCACTACCCAACATGAGAAAGGTTAAAGCATCAGACTCTCCCTACGTAGGGCTGAACGGGAGAAAAGTAGTTTTTCCTGCACTAACAATGCACCATACCAGTGTTTTAGGAGAGGAAATGAAGATGAACTTCTGCAACCAAAAATCCAGAAGGTGGCTTATCAAGTTGGTCTGTACTTAGTAATTCTTGTCACTAATATTTCTAATATTATCCCATGCATTAGCTCACTATATATCATCAGAATTCCCTTAGCAGGCTGTCAGGATAATGTATCCAGTCCACGTGATACAAAGGTACCCCTAAAATACTCTACAGTGTCTATTAGTGCTTTACACTCAGATATTTAAAGTATATTCTCTATTTCTTTTTTTTTTTTTTTTTAAAGTCTTAATGGTATCTTAAAAGACCCTTAATTTAATAGCTGACAAAATGGCAAGATGGCAGATTTTATTACAGGTCTTAAAATACTGTGTTTGATTTGTGCCAAGAAATCAAATCCACCACCCCCCTTGTGCATTATGAGTTCATTACCTCCTTTCTGTAGTTTATAAACTATAACATTATTTGAGCTTGAAAATAAAGAGATGCAGAATTGCCTGTGACAATTAGGAGAGAATCTACACACTTATCCGATTCTGTACAGATATTAGAGGTACCATTTTTTAAAGCACCAAATAATCCTTGTAGAATTTACATTATCTCTGTTACTGCAATGTCTTATTAATGGAACAGACAAAATCAGACAAAATTCAACATCATGTTCCACTTTGTACCACGTAGCTATTTGAAAATAAAGAGTAAAAATCACTACAAAAGGTAGACTATGACACATAAGATGACAGCACTCCATAGAATCATAGATTAGGGTAGGAAGGGACCTCATGAGGTCATCTAGTCCAACCCCCTGCTAAAAGCAGGACTACTCCCACTATATCATTCTAGCCAGGATTTTGTCTAACCGGGCCTTAAACGTTTCCAAGGAGGGAGATTCCCCCACCTCCCTAGGTAACCCATTCCAGTGCTTCACCACACTTCTAGTAAGAAAGCTTTTCCTAATATCCAATCTAGACCTCCCCAGCTGCAACTTGAAATCATTACTTCCTGTTTTTTCCTCTATCACCACTGAGAATAGCCTAGCTCCCTCCTCGTTGGAGCACCCCTTCAAGTAGTTGAAGGTTGCTATCAACCCTGCCCCCCCATGCCTGCTTAGTTTTCTTTTCTGCAAACTAAATAAGCCTAGTTCCTTCAGTCTCTCCTCATAAGTCATGTGTCCCAGCCTGCTAATAATTTTTGTTGCCCTCCGCAGAACTCCTTCTGATTTGTCCACATCCTTTCTGTAGTGGGGAGCCCAAAACTGGACACAATACTCCAGATGTGACCTCACTAGTGCCAAATAGAGGGGAATAATCACGTCCCTCGATCTGCTGGCAACACTCTTATTGATGCAGTCCAGTATGCCGTTGGCCTTTTGGGCAACAAGAGCACACTGTTGATTCATATCCAGCTTCCTGTCCACCATAACCCCTAGGTCCTTTTCTACAGAGCTGCTACTTAGCTGATCGGTCCCCAGCCTGTAGCAGTATATGGGATTTTTCTATCCTAAGTGCAGGACTTTGCACTTGTCCTTGTTTAACCTCATGAGATTTCTTTTGGCCCAATGCTCCAATTTGTCTAGGTCTCCCTGAATCCTATTCCTACCCTCCAGCATTTCTACCATTCTCCTCAGCTTGGTGTCATCCGCAAACTTACTGAGCATGCAATCTATCCCATCCTTGAGATCATTAATTAAGATGTTGAATAAAACTGGACCCAGGACCAACCCCCGGGGCACTCCGCTTTTTACTGGTTGCCATTTAGACATTGAGCCATTGAACCCTACCCACTGAGCCCGACGATCTAGCCAGCTTTCTATCTACTTTATGGTCCATTCATCCAACCCATACTTCCTTAACTTGCCGACAAGAATGCTGTGGGAAACCGTATCAAAAGCTTTGTTCAAGTTGAGGAATATCATGTCAATGGCTATTCCCACATCCACAAAGCCATTCGTCTCATCATAGAAGGCAATCAGATTGGTCAGGCATGATTTGCCCTTGGTGAATCCATGCTGACTGTTCCTAATCACCCTGTTTTCCTCCAAGTGTTTCAGAATGGATTCTTTTAGGACCGGCTCCATGATTTCTCCAGAGATTGAGGTGAGGTGACTGGTCTGTAGTTCCTCGGCTCCCCCTTTTTCCCTTTCTTAAAGATAGGTATTATAGATGCCTTTTCCCAATTATCCGGGACCTCCCCCAATTGCCACGAGTTTTCAAAGATAACAGCCAGTGGCTCTGCAATCACATTGGAAAACTCCCTCAGCACCCTCAGATGTAGCTGATATGGCCCCATAGACTTGTGCACGTCCAACTTCTCTAAGTAGTCCCTAACCAGACCTTCCATCACTGAGGGCCACTCTCCTTCTCCCCATTCTGTGTTGCCCAGTGCAGTAGCCTGGGAGCTGACCCTGTCTGTGAAGACTAAAGGTAAAAATAGCATTGGGTACTTCAGCCTTTTCCACATCATCCACCACTAGGTTGCCTGGCCCATTCAGTAAGATCCTCTTCTTGTTACTGACAGATTTATAGAACTCCTTCTTGTTACTCTTCACACCCCTTGCTAGCTGCAATTCCAATTGCTCTTTGGCCTTCCTGATTTTATCCCTTCAGCCCTGAGCAATATCTTTATACCACTCCGTAGTCATCTGTCCAAGCTTCCACTTCTTGTAAGCTTCCCTTTTGTGTTTCAGCTCACTGCAGAGTTCTCTGCTAAGCCACGCTGGGCGCCTTCCAGATTTGCTATTCTTTCTGCACATTGGAATGGTATCTTCCTGTGTCCTTAGTAGGGTTTCTTTAAAAATAAGCCTCCTTAAGTCGACCTAACTTATAAATGTAGATGCACCCTTGGTGTCCTCCTTCCCCACTCACCTCAGGGATTAGGACTCCATCCCCCAGCGAACCTAGTTTAAAGCCCTCCTGACGAAGTTAGCCAGCCTGTCTGCGAAGATGTTTTTCCCTCTCTTCATTAGATGGATCCCATGCTTTCTTAGCAGTCCTCCTTCTTGGAACTACATCCCATGGTTGAAGAAGCCAAAGCTTTCTCTCTGACACCGCCTATACAGCTGAGCATTTGTTTCCATAATGCGACGGTCTACACCTGGGCCTTTTCCATCAATAGGAAGGATGGATGAGAACACTACCTGCACCTCAAACTCCTTTATCTTCTTTCCCAGGGCCACATAGTCTGCAGTGATATGCTCAAGATCATTCTTGGCTGTTTCATTGGTGCCCATGTGAATCAGTAGAAAGGGGTAGCAGTCCAGAGCTTGATGATTCTCGGCAGACTCTCCATCACATCCTGAATTCTAGCTCCAGGCAAGCAGCACACTTCTCGGTTTTCCTGATCTGGATGTCAGATGGATGACTCTGTCCTCCTTAGGAGGGAATCCCCGGCCACCACCCTCCCTGCCCGCCTTTCTCTCTTGGGAATCAGAGCACAGTCCATCACTGCATGTCTACTGGAAATCTTCAAAGCTAATATTTAATAATATTTACTATTTATTAAGATTTATGCAACATTGACCCAAATCTAAGTAAAATATAACTACTGAGTCTTTTCTGAAATAGTATTGTTGAAATGGGAGACAATTCAATGGAGGAAAGACTGAAGTATTAACCACAAGATCAGGAGAATGAAGTTAGAAATTGGAATCCAGGAAAGATGAAATGAGTACTAATCTCCATACTCTTTTCACCAATAGATTGAAATAGTCACTGTAATCAAAACACCTGTAGTCAGCCTGAGACAATATGCCACATGGACACAGGTAACAGGACCCCTGTACATTCCATATGAAATGTAAGAGACCTCTGCCCTTTGATTTAAGTTATGCAAATCCAGACTGCCTCTAATGGTCAAAGCATTTGGAATATGTGCTTCTAGAAGACAATATTTATAGAACCTGCTGTAAGCTACCATTTGAAAGAGCCATTGAAGTTTGCGTGAAGATTTTATGTAACCTTCTCTCAGATCCTTTGCAAATGCCGGAACCTATAATGAAGAATCTGAGGTGTTGAAGAAGGTTGGACGCATGAGCTAAATTGCCTTTAGCAAGTTGTTATGGACTTATGATGATCTAACTAGGGAACTATTAGGAAGGGATAGAAAATAAAATAGAAAATATCATAATGCAGGCCTTGAGAAATGTGCTACACACCTAGGCACTAGTCCCCAAAGTGGGGCACTTAGGTGTGTGGCATGTTAGAGGGCTCCACATCACTGAAATGCTGCTACTATGACAGTGCAGGGCAAGAGCCCCCCCCACCGCTGTAAAACTACCACCACTGCCATGCACAATGGTGGTGCCAGTCTGGAGCACAGAAGCGCCACTTCATGAACACTTGTGGTGGCAGTCAGTGGCAAAGAAGCCCCTCTGCAAAAAAACGTGTGCCGCTAAAGGCACCAGGTTTTTTTGGGGGAGGAGGGACCCGCTGGGAGCATTCTACTTTTGGGTACTGGGGGCATTCCCTAGAGTACTCTGGCACAACTAGGCACCAGGGTACAATTCCCAGGCACCATGGTGACCTGTCACCCAGGTTTTGACAAGCCCTGTCATAATGCTATTTTATAAATCCATGGTGCCCCTTCAGCTTGAATACCATGTACAAGTCTGACTGCCTCATTTAAAAAAGGATATAGTGAAACTGGAAAAGGTTCACAGAAGGGAAACAAAGACAACTAAGAGTATGGAATGGCCTTCATTTGAGGAGTGATTAAAAAGATTATGGCTATTCATCTTAGAAATGCAATAACTAAGGGGGAGATATGATAGAGATCTGTAAAATCATGAATGGTATGGGAAAAGTGAATAGAGCAATACAAAAATTAGGGTTCAGCTGATGAAGTTAATAGGCAGTAAGCTTAATACAATCAAGAGGAAGTACTTTTTGCACAACATAATTAACCTGTGGAACTCACTGACATAGGATGTTTTAAAGGCCAAAAGCATAACTGGGTTCAAAAAAGAACTAGATAAATTCATGGAGGATAAGTCCATCAACAGTTGTTTGCCAAGATGGTCAAAGGGATGCAACCCTATTATCAGGGCAACCCTTAATATCTGACTGCCAGAAGGGGAAGACAGAACGGGTAGATCACTTCAACTGCCTTGTTCTGTATATTCCCTATAAATTTCTGATGTGTGCCACTGTGTGAGACAGGATACTGGGCTAGATGGACCATTGGCCTGTTAATTCTTATGTTCGTAACTGAGTGCAGAATTATAATTTTTGTCTTTTTCTTTTTGTGAAAACATGGCTACTTTGATTCATGTCTCTGGGTCTGCTTATATGTAAGACTGATAGGTTTCAAGGCCTGAAAAGACCATTAGAGCATCTAGCCCAGGGGTGGGCAAAAAGATAATAGCCATTTTAAAATTCCTTCAGTAATCAAGTGTTTTGAGAGCCGCAATAGGTGTAGCCTCCTGGTGGGGGGTGCCTGCCACAGGGTCCCTTGTCTGGGGGGAGCCCGGAACCAGGAGCAGCCCCTCACATGTTCCCCCAGTGGCACGGGGAGCCTGGTGAGGGTCACCTGAAGGGTCCCCTGGTGACTGGGGGGGGGCCCAGAGCCTGGAACGGGCCAACCACAGGGTCCCTGATAGTGGTGGGGGGCCTGGAGCCACAAGGGAGCTATAAAGAGCCACACGTGGCTCCGGAGCTACAGGTTGCAAACCCCTTATCCAGTCTGATTTCCTATATATCACAGGACAAATACATTCATCCAGATAATCCTAACTTTCCTTCTCCTGAAGAATTTCTTTCAAAAGGGCCTCCAGTTTTGATTTGAAGACACAGACTCATAGGCTGTCTACACTTGCTAAAATTAGTTTGAATTAGTTAGTTCGAATTAGTGATCCCCATTCATTTCAATAGCCAGCTAGTTCAAACTAAGAAATTAGTTTGAATTAACATGGCCACATTGGCTAATTCGAACTAGTTAGTTCGAATTCAAGACTTACTTCTGAAGCCCTATTTGAACTGATTAGTTTGAATTAAGAAAGCCTTTAATTCGAACTAACTAAAGCCTAATGTAGCCATGACTTTAGTTAGTTTGAATTAAGCCTCCTTAATTCGAACTAACTTGCCAGTGTAGACATAGCCATTGACTTTAAGGTCAGAAGGGACCAGTATGATCATCTAGTCTGACCTCCTGTAAAATGCAGGCCTCAAGACCTCACCCACCCAGTCCAGCTATAGGCCACCAACCTATGACTGAGTTATTTACCTCCTTAAATCATGATTTAAGGACTTTAAGATACAGAGAATTCACCGGTAGGTGAACCATGCCCTGTGCTACAGAGGAAGGCGAAAACCCCCCAGAACCCAGGGCAATCAGCCCTGGGGGAAAATTCCTTCCCGACCCCAAATATGAGTTATATGAATATCAGTTAAAACCTGAGCACGTGGGCAAGTCTCAACAGCCAGTTACCCAAGAAACAATTCTCTGTAATAACTCAGAACCCATCCCATGTACTCTCCCCTCTTGGGACACTTGTATATCCACCATCTGTAGCCAAATATCAATTTCCAAAATAGGCTACCTAATCATACCATCCCCTACATAAATTTATCAAGCTCAGTTTTGAAAGCAGTTATGGTTTTTGCACCCACAACTCCCCTTGGAAGGCTATTCCAGAACTTTACTCCTCTAATGGTTAGAAACCTGCATCTAATTTCAAGCCTACATTTCTTGATGGACAGTTTATAACCATTTGTTCTGGTGTCTGCTTTGGTGTTGTACTCAAATAATTCCTCTCCCTCCATGATATTAATCCCGCTGATGTATTTATAGAGAGAAATCATATCCCCCCTCAACATTCTTTTGGTTAGGCTAAACAAGCCAAGCTTCTTGAGTCTCCACTCATAGGGAAGGTTTTCAACTCCACTGACCATCCTTGTAGCCCTTCTCTGTACCTGTTCCAATTTGAATTCATCCTTTTTAAACATGGGGGACCAGAACTGCACTCAATATTCCAGATGGGGTCTCACGAGTGCTGTGTACAGTGGCACTAACACCTCCCTGTCTCTACTTGAAATACCTCTCCTGATACATCCTAGAACCGCATTTGCTTTTTACATGGCCACATCACAATGGCGGCTCATAGTCATCCTATGATCAACCAGTACTCCCAGGTCCTTCTCCTCCTAAGTCCTTTCTAACTGATGTGTCCCCAACTTATAGGAAAAATGCTTGTTATTTGTCCCTAAATGCATGACCTTGCACTTCTCATTTTTAAATTTCATCCTATTTCTGATACTCCAGTTTACAAGGTCATCCAGATCTTTCTGTACGGTATCCCGATCCTTTTCTGTATTGGCAATACCTCCCAACTTGGTGTCATCTGCAAACTTTATTAGCACACATTCCCGCTTTTTGTGCCAAGGTCAGTAACAAAAAGGCTAAATAAGATTGGTCCCAAGACAGATCCCTGAGGGACTCCACTGGTAACATCTCTCCAGCTTGACAGTTCACCCTTCAGTCTGACCCGCTGTAGTTTCCCTTTTAAGCAGTTCCTTATCCACCTACTATATTAATCCCCATCTTCTGTAACTTAACTAATAACTCCCTATGTGGAACTGTATCAAATGCCTTGTTGAAATCTAAATAAATTAGGTCCACCGCATTCCCTTTATCTAAAAAATCTGTTATCCTTTCAAAAAAGATCAAGTTGGTCTGGCACGATCTCCCTTTTGTAAAGCCATGTTGTATTTTATCACAGTTACTGTTATCCTCTATAGCCTCAAGTACTTTCTCCTTCAAAATTTTCTCCAAGACCTTGCATACTATCGAGGTCAAACTAACAGACCTGTCATTACCCGTATCATTTTAATTCCCTTTCTTGAAAATAGGAACTATATTAGCGATTTTCCAGTCATATGGTACAATCCCCAAGTTTACAGATTCATTGAAAATCCTCGCTAAAGGGCTGGCAATTTCATGAGCCAGTTCCTTTAGTATCCTCAGATGGAGATTGTCCAGGCCCCCGATTTAGTCTCATCCAACAGCTCAAGTTTGACTTCTACCTCAGGTACGGTAATTTCCACATTCATGACCTCATTCCCATTAGCTTTCCTACCTCTATCCCCCAGCTCATCTTCACTCTCATTGAAAACAGATGCAAGTACTTATTTAGAAATTCAGCCATGCCTAGACCATCGTTGACCTCCACCCAATCCTCAGTTTTTAATGGTTCCACTTCTTCTTTCTTTGTTTTCTTTCTATTTATATGGCTAAAACCTTTTACTATTGGTTTTAATTCCCTTCGCAAGGTCCAGCTCAGCTTGACTTTTTGCCTTTCTCACTCTCTCTCTACATGTTCTGACCTCCAAAAGGTAGCTTTCCTTGCTGATCTCTCCTCTTTTCCACTCCTTGTAGGTTCTGTGCTTCCTCCTAATCTGAGATGCTTACACATCCAGCTTGTTCTACTGCTCTTGCCTGTGATTTTTTTCCCCTTCCTCAGAATGTAGGCTTCAGATAGTTCTTGCAACTTTGATTTGAAGCGATTCCAAGCCTCTTCTACCTTTACATTCCTGAGTTTTTCTGTCCAGTCCACTTCCCTAACTAATTCCCTTAATTTTTTAAATTTAGCCTTTTTAAAGTCAAAAGATCCTGGTCACAGATTTATTTTTGTTTATCCTTCCAATTATTTGAACTGAATTAGCTCATGGTCACTTGAACCTAAGTTGTCCCCTACAACCAGTTCCTCTATGAGGTCCTCGCTACTCACCAGTACCAAATCTAAGATGGCATCCCCTCTCATTGGTTTGGTAACCGTTTGGAGAAAGAATTCATCACCTATCACATCCAGGAAAAACTGGGCCCTCTTATTACTTCTAGCACATGTCCTCCAGTCTATATGGCTATGTCTACACTTGTACTTTTAAGTCTACTTTAACTAAGTCGACTTAACTAAGTCGACTTAGTGTGTCTACACTTAAAATTAAAGTCGACTTAAAGGGGAACTTACAAAGTCGACCTAAAGCATCCACACTGGATGCTCTAGGTCGACTTTGTGGGGCTAGGGCGACCTTTGGCAGGTCCACGGTGGCGGGGGGGGAGCACCCCCTGTGTACAATGGGCCAAAGGGGACAGGGACCCTGGCAGGGCAGAGCCCTGTGTGTGACACTGTCTGGATTTAGGGAAGCATTTATGATATTATTTTCTATGGATATCTCAAATGCTATAATCCATAGGAACTATGTCATGTTTGGTATCAATAGAAAGGTAGTCATTTGCTGGGAATGATTATATAGTTTATGTCTAGGAATTCTATTTCAATTAGAAGTTAAGAATTTGATGTTATATCCATACTTTAACTTGTGTCAATCTGGACAAAAGTCTTAGACGGGAGGGTGTGAACAACCATTGTCTCCTTAATGTTTAGGAATTTTCCAGGTAGAATGGTCCCAGAGAGTATCCTGATGAGCCATTGAGGACATGGAGGGCACTGAATACAGCCGTTTGAAGTGGAAATCCATCAACTGCAGCCCATCTTCAAAGCGTCTGACAAAGTGGGATTTTCTCCCACAAAAGCTCATGCGATAAATAAATCTGTTAGTCTTTAACAGTGCCACAGGACTCTGTTGTCTTTCTACAATAGACTTACACGGCTACCCCTTTGGAATTACCCTAAATCCAGACAATGTCACACTGTGCCCACATGCCCTGCCCTTTGGGGGGCATGCCAGGCTCCCCCTGTGCTCCCCCAGCAGGGAGGGCATTGGTGTAGTCCTGGGGTATCCCTAAGTCAATTTAGGGCTACTCCCAGGGCTACACTGGCTTAATTTGACTTTAAAAAGTCAAATTAAGCCTTAGGTCGAGTAGAAAGGTGGTTTAATAAAGTTGACTTAATTTTCATTGTCGACTTTATTTTCCTTAAGTCGACTTAAGCAAAGTGTAGTGTAGACACAGGGCACATTAAGTCGACTTAAGCCAAGCTTAAGTCGACTTAATTTACCAGTGTAGACGCAGCCTATCTGGGAAGTTAAAGTCTCCCATAATCATACAGTTCCCAGTAGTATTAACTTCCTTAAAGGCCTTAAAGAGGTCCCTATCCATGTCTAAATCAGATCCCGGCGATCTGTAACATACTCCAAGCGCTATTCCAGGAGAAACTTTAGTAGCTTTTTTCCCCCAACATGATTTTTACCCAGATTGATTTTGTCTTGTTAATTCCATCACTTTGAATTCCCTACAGTCTACTTCCTCACTGATATACAATGCCACTCCCCCATCTTTGCCTTTATATCTGTCTTTCCTAAAAAGCACATAGCCTTCAATACCGGTACACCAGTCATGACTACTATTCCACCATGTTTCAGTTATCCCTATAATATCTGGTCTCACTTTCTCTACCAGTAGCTCCAGTTCCTCCATTTTGTTACCCAGGCTTCTCGCGTTAGTATATAAACATTTTAGTTTATGCTGCTTGGCCTCACTCATGTTCTTTGCCTGATTCGGCACAGTCATTCTACAGACAATATCACTCGCTAGACTGGCATTTACACTACTCCTCCTCGTAACCTTCATGGTGCTCCCTTTTTCTGTGTCCTTTCTTATTTCATTTTCCTTCTTCTCAACACTAATATCAGGTGCGGCGATTATTTGGGCATCTCCCAACCATCTCCCCTGACTCCCTAGTTTAAAGCTCTTGATCAGTTGTGCTAATCTCCCTCCCAGAAATCTGTTTCCCTCCCTATTCAGGTGCAGTC
Organism: Pelusios castaneus; assembly: GCA_007922175.1. Taxonomy (NCBI): domain Eukaryota; kingdom Metazoa; phylum Chordata; order Testudines; family Pelomedusidae; genus Pelusios; species Pelusios castaneus. The sequence goes on along the minus strand of ML685851.1, from coordinate 2,258,106 downwards.
CATCCCAAGAGAACAGTCTTCTGTCCATGAATGCCTCCCTGTGACTATACATGCCAAAGCCCTCCTTATAGCACCACTGCCTGAGCCATCTGTTTTTCATCAGTGTCTTCTCACACCTTTGTTGTCCTCTTCTAGGGACAGGCAGAATCCCACTAAAAATCACCTGAGCTTCTATTTCCATGAGAGTCCTCTTCAGCCTGGCATAGTCACCTTTGATATGTTCCAGTGAGAATCTACCTACATCATCTGTACCCCCAGCTCCTGTTAAGATCCTCTTCAGCCTCAGATCGATGTTCCGTATCTTCGCACCTGGCAAGCAGCATACCCTTCTGTTCTCGGGATCAGCTCTGGTTATAGGCCTGTCTGTCCTTCTCAACAGGGAGTCCCCAATCACATAGACTTGCCTTTTCCTGGCAACAGTGCAATTCACTAGCCTATCCCCTCTTCCTTCCAGTCGCAAGTCCTCAGTCCTACTGCTTTTCTCTGCAATTGTTTGCATCCACTCCCAAATCCTTCTAGGGCTCTTACTGGGAGGAATCTCCATAGGCTCTTCCCCTCTTTGGATAGGACTAGCTGCTCTTCTCTTTTTCCTTGCACTCCCATCTACACTAGCTAAGTCGACTTAATAAAGTGGACTTAGACACTAGTTTGAATTATAACGAGGTGTTATTAATTCAAACTAGTTGTTCCTTAATTCGAGTTAAGGAGCAGCTTAAATCGAATTAAGGAAATCACAGTGTAGACGTGGAGTAAATTAAGTCAACTTAAGCCTGCTTAAGTTGACTTAATTTATAACTGTAGACGCACCCTTAGTGAGTGCTAAAGGAAGACCAGAGATACACAAAGCTTTATATATCTTGCACACAGGTGTTTAATTTTAACAGCCAGAGGCAGCCTGATTTTATGGAGAATTCATGCTTATTTATTGTCCTTGCTCACAGAAACAAGAAATATTCCCATGGCCTCCCTGTTCAGTGTCATGTCCTCTAGAGTGTAAGTAAGTTAGAGGGACAGACACATAATTTGTGAAGGGTATAAATTCAATTTTGAGAAAATGAAGTGCTCAATTCTGCCTGCATTGTGGTTTTTCAGCCTTTCATAATAACTCCTGCAGCAATGAAGAGAGTGTCAGAATGCTCTTTGAATGGTGGGCAATTTATCTCGGAAACAAGTATTTTGCAAAAACAATTTGCCCCACTAACTTTTTTATTATAAATACATGCCTGCATAATACTACCTGATTTGGGGCTGCTGTTGCGTTAGACTCTAGCATATAACTGCAGCTATTCACAATTTCTACATCAGGCAGAATTTAGACAGTGATCACTTGAGGAGCTCAGGAACAGTTCATGGCAAATCTGGGGCAACAGCAGACTAAAGTTCCTATTTTGCCCAGTAAGCTGTAGTAGCAGCTGCAGCCTGTCTGCCCTGGTAACTGGGAATCTGAAGAGCTAGCCTTTGGATTGTGGGCCTCTCTGATTTTTAAGAAACAGAAATTTAAAAGGGCATCTCAGTTTCCATTTACTGTCTAGCCCTTTTCCTTGTTTATATAACACTGACCAAATCAATGGATCTAAAGCTGTTGCTGTGGTGAAAGGAGCAAGGAGCTAGGCTACACTTTTATATGAAGGGGCAGAGGGAGACCTGGGCTAACTTTTACCTCTGCTCCCTCTCTCCTACTCTTTATCTAATGTGAATCAGTTAATTTTGGGGTCCAACCTGATATTCTTACGTTGGCTCTGTGCCTACTGGTGAATATGGAGGACAGAAATAAGTGGGGAATGACAAACATTTGTTTTGCAGGCCCTTCATGAAATGCTAACTCTGGCCATGGGCAGGGCCATTCTTGGGGGGGGGGGGGGGTGGGGAACGGGGTGATCGTCCTGGGCCCCGCGGTTCTGTGGGCCCCGCACTGTCCTGCTCCCAGTGGGGCAGTATGGGGCCCGCGCTGCAGCCCCATGGCCACACTTCGCCCCACTATCCGCTGCTTCTGGCTGCAGGCCGAAGGCAGCGTGGTGGGGTGAGAGTGCTTTGCTCAGTCCCTGGGACAGCCCTCCCACCCCCAGGGCAGAGCAGCAGGCCGGCCCTGGGTGGCGTGAGTGGGTACGTGGGCCGGGCCAGGCGGTGGTCGGCACTCAGCAGGCCTGCCCTGGGTCGACTTGGCCTGCCCCAGCCCCACACATAGTTCCTGGCTACAGCCGGGACGGGGGCAGCCCCTGCTGGCGGTGTGGCCTCGGCTGGGGCTGACTCCCAGCAATGACTGAGCCCCAGTTTTAGCCTTAGGTCCCCGGCTGTGACTGGGGTACCAGCAGCCTGAGCCAGCTCCCGGCGGCCTTGGGTCCCCGGCGGGGCTCCTGGCTGCAGCCTCAGCTGGGGCCGGCTCCTGCCAGCGAGAGGCCTCATGTCGCCGGCAGGCAGCCTCGGTTTCCTGGCTGGGGACAGGGCCAGCTCCCAGTCCCTGGGGGGCAACCAGGGTCTCTGGGGGGGCGGAGCGGGCCGGCTCGCCAAGGTCCCCTCCAGCATGGGGATGCGGGGGGCCCCGCCTTGGCTGATTGGCCCTGGGCCCCGCTCCCCCCAAGGGATGGCCCTGGCCATGGGATTCTGGTCTCCACAGAGGACGTGCAAAAAGAACTACCTGGGTAGAGCCCCATACTCATGCAGAGCCCTAATGATGTAGGCGGACCAGGTCGCCACCTTCCTAGTTCTCTTTGCAGGATAGGGACCACAATCCCTTGCAGCTGCTGGCAAGATCAGGATCTTGAACCTTATTTATAGGCTTCTACAGTCTTTTCAAATGTTGTCACACCAAAAGTGCCCAGCTGTTTTCTACAGTCACTGTAGAAATCACCATTGTCAGCCTGAAATACTGTTTTCAGAACTCTCACTAAAACCTTATTGGATGTAGCATAAGGCCCTGAATATCTCTACTTTGAACAAAAAGGGAAAGCCAGACTCATCTCATTGAGTCTACTACAGCACTTCTCTATAACAACTGTAAACAATATATCCTTCAAACTGAAATCAAACACTAATCGGTTAGTCTAATGCCAGACAGTGTTCATATATGAATTTATACATAACTTATATTGGGTTGAAAGAGAATTGCTTCCCAGTTTCATATTAAGTTCTGATAGTAATATTTACAAAATGTGATTCAATTTTCTCCTTAAGGCATGAAGCTGGAGGAAAATAAGCAAGGAAAGGAAGGAGTAACCTGCATTTTTCCTCTAATCAACCATGCATATTGCTGTTGAAGGCAAGAGAGGAAGATAATATGAGAATCAGATGACATTGTATAAGTCATCTTTGTATAACTGCAAGTTAGTGTCTTAAAATATAGAACACCGAGGTTTGTATTTAGCAGTGTTGATTGAATAGTAAAAAAAAATATATATATAAAAAAATAAGCTAGGGTATTGTCTGTTAAATCTGCCCTGTATGACTGCTATTGTCTATGCTTGGTATACACTTAATGGGGAAGCTAATTACCATACATTTGCTTTTTTATTATGTTTGCTATATTGCATAGAGAAGTAATACAATTTTTCCCCCTCCAAGGTTTTAAAGAATACTAACAATACAAACAAAAATATGGTGGAAAAAAATCAGCCTTAATTAATACTCATTAGGGCCACTGTTTTTATTTTTCAAGGTGAAGTTAGAAGATGAGTACAGAATATCTGATGAGCTAATTAACCTGTCCCAATGTGTGCTCAAATTGGGGTTCCTGCTGCACTGGATGCGGCAGAAGGGACGCTGAAGAAACTTGATCTACAGTTATTTTATTTAAATTGTGTAATGTGTAGTCATTTTACCTAATCCTTCATGTTTATTCTTAGGGGAAAAAACAAAATAATGAAGTGCTTCAAAAGGTGGCAGACAGGCAAATTCTTAATAGAAGGCCAGAGATACCCATAGGGTAGGCACAATCTGAACATGAGAAGTCCATTCATATCCACAATACTCCAACAATGTGCTTCATGTTTCTGAAGGATCCATAGTGTGTCTAGGCATGGTTGGTTAGTTCAGTCTCTATACCCATTCAATACTTGGCTGCTCTGCTGAGACTACAAATTATCAACTGTGATTATGGAAATCTGTCCAACAGGATCTTGACTGAGACCACCAATTCATTTTACATAGGCCAATGTCATCATACACTAGTGGTGATTTTTGGATGCTATCAATGGGAGTTTGACTGAAATCAGAAATATACAGGAGAAAGGTTCCACATTCCAATCAAGAACCCCATTGGCTTTCTAGATTCCATCCTATTTTATATTTCTGAAGCTTTCATAGACTCATTGTGCCCTTCAACTCTCACATAGCAAATGTATGATAAGAATTAATTTTGGCACAGCCGCCACTTCCTTCTCGGTGGGACCCGTCGGGGTCTGGCTAGAAGGGAGCGTGGGCTCCTTTCTGCCAGTACCCCAGAGGTCCCGGCCAGAACGGAGCCCTGCAGCTCCCTTCTGGTTGGGACTGTGCTACAGCTACCAGGAAGCCTCCAGAGGCTTCCCGGGTGCTGGAGCGCCGCCGTGCCGGCAATCACTGGCTCTCCTGCTCTTGGGAAGCCTCTGGGGTCTCCCCGCCAGCTGGAGCACTCCAGCTGTTTGGGGAGGCCTGAGGGCTCCCTTTTTGCCGGGAGCCACCGGCTTCCTTCTCCCTGGGACCATTCAGTCCCAGCTAGAAGGGCTTCCTTCTGCCCGGGACCTGATCAGTCCCGACCAGAAGGGAGCCGAGCGGTCGGGGCAGAAGGAAGCTCCACGCTCCCTTCTCCCCCGGACCGCTCCGGGGCTTGCTGCCTTGGGGGCTTGCTGCCTTGTTGGCTCTCCCTGGACCTAACTAGTCAACTTAGAGAGTCTAGTATAGATTCTCTAAGTCAAGTTAGTAAGGCCCACTTTAAATCAACTTAGGAGTCCTGTGTGGACTAAGTCGACTTAATAAGGTCGACTTAAAGTCAACTTATTTAAATTGACCTAAATCCCTAAGTGTACACATAGCCTCTGACTCTATACCAATTAAAGAAATATTAAGACTATACCATACCTAAGAGCAATCAGTCAAAATTAACTCAGCAGTGATTTTAACAAGCAAGTTCACAAAGTCTGGTCCTCCCAGCAAATAGGAAGCTGGCATGATATTTATAGATTGGATTTTAAAAAGCAGGAGCAGCTAATGCTTTCCCTTCTGTTATTCAGGTTGTATGTGCCTGCAAATTACTGTGTATTTCAATATTTATTTAATTTTTAATACAGCAATCTGTTATGTAATCAGATATATTTTAAGGGAAAAAATATTGTTAGTGTGTCTTGCTGCCTGATTAATTTCCCTCTAAAGGGTCTAAAAAGCAATTGGAGTGTGTTTTTGTATATGGAGGTACAATGATTTTTTTTTGGTTTTCTACCATGTAAGGAGAAGCTGGAAGCCCTGTCAAATACACATGGTATTTTAAGTAACAGAGAGGCAGCTTCTATCAAGGTATCATGCAGAGACACTGATTAGTTTTCTAACATCTGATGAGAGAATGAGGTCTTCTCACTTTGATTTTGGTACTTATGATGTGAAAAATTGCTGTCCCTACAGGAACATCAGTTGCCTCCACTGGCTT
>ML685851.1:2185622-2238467 GCA_007922175.1 Pelusios castaneus | reverse complement strand
CCTTAATTCGAACTAACTAAAGCCTAGTGTAGCCATGGCTTTAGTTAGTTTGAATTAAGCCTCCTTAATTCGAACTAACTTGCCAGTGTAGACATAGTCATAGACTTTAAGGTCAGAAGGGACCAGTATGATCATCTAGTCTGACCTCCTGCAAAATGCAGGCCTCAAGACCTCACCCACCCAGTCCAGCAATAGGCCACCAACCTATTACTGAGGCCATGTACACACGATCACTTTATCGCGCATTAACAGTCATTACCGTGCGATAACAGCAACAGCGTACACACGTGCAATAGGGCTCTTGCGCGTCAACAGCCCAGTTGTAGCGCAATACAAAACCCACCTCGACGAGGGTGGTAGCAGTTAACGCGGAACAGCTGTTGCGCCTTTCGACTCGTGTGTACGCTTACCGCACAATGATTGGCCTCTGGAAGTGTCCCAGCATTCCAAAGTCGTCCTCTCTGGTCTTCCCCCCACCTGCTCTGTGGCTGTGACGAAATAGTCAGTCCCCGCCCTGTTTCGATTTCCGGGATTTTCGAATTTCTCCTCTGTTTCACTTCCTGTTCTCTTCCTCGTGGAGTGGATTGCAGCCCTGATCTTCACTAGCAATGGCGGCCCATCGTGGAAGACGTGCACCCATTTGGAGCACGGCAGAGGTGCTGGACCTGATCAGCATCTGGGGAGAGTCTGCTGTGCAGGTGCAGCTACGCGGCAGCAGGCAAAATTTCGACAAATATTGCATAATTTCTCGGGCCATGCCAGAGAGAGGTTATGATAGAGACACTGTGCAGTGCAGATCAAAGATGAAGGAGCTAAGAATAACCTGTCACCGAGCGAAGGAGGCAAACCGTCGTTCGGGATCAGTGCCTGCTACATGCAGGTATTACAAGGAGATCGAAGCCATCCTCAGTGGGGACTCCACAACCACTGCAAAGAATCCTGTGGACACATCGGCCCCCCCCCCCCATCAACTGAATGCCAGAGCCAAGCACGATGAGGACGTGATCGATGAGGAGGAGGAGATGGAGGATGACCTGGTGGAGAGTGCAACAGCATGTAGCCAGGAGCTCTTCTGCACCCCCGCTGAGACGTCCACCCAAGACATGAATTGCAGCGTGTCCTCTGAGGTGGCAGAGGGGGTGCAGGTAAGTTTCTCTTCCGTGCAACTATGGCTCCTGCTAAAAAATCATTGTCCGGGGCGAGGGTGCTTGCTGTGCATGCTCTTTACTATGCATTCATTAGAAGTGCATCAACACAAGCAGTGATTGTCAAAAAATCATCTGTATTTAGGTCACTAAAGGTTTCCTCGATGTACCGCCAGAGCCTCCTACTCAGGTTAGACAGGATAGCGTATGTGTCTACGCTCCCGTATAAGGATACTCGGCCTCGCCAGCTGCAAAGCACAGCACTGGGAACCATGGCAGCACACAAGGCAGCAGCATACGGTCCCGGCTGGCATCCGGTGGCATGTAGGATATGTATTCTAGCTGGCAGGGGCACTCTGAGGATAGAGATATCGGGTTCCATCTGTGTGGCAGAATGTTAGCCCCCAGTAAGCTTTCTATTAGGACGTACCTTGTCCGCTTCAGCAAAGCATAGGATGTTGACTGCCCTGTACCTTCCAGTGGAATGTGCTACTGGAAGGTTACATTGGTTATCTAGGCTATGTGTGAACAATAGCTTTATTATTCTTTTTTTTATTAGATTCGACCTTCACAAGGCCGGTGTCTACCCCAGCTGACCGCATGCGAAACATTCGTCGGCGTGCTCGAAGAAACAGGGAGGATATGTTTCAGGAGCTGATGAAAACAACAGAGGCATCCGCGAGGGAGAATCGAGCCTGGAGAGTGGAATCCCAACAGAGGAGGCAGAAACACAGGGATGAACTGATAAGCATCATGGAGGAGCAAACAGAACTGCTCAAGAGCATGATTGCTCTGCAGACCCAGGCGATTAATGCACGGGCTCCACTCCAGACACTTCAGTCGTCCCACACCCCGTAGTCCTTCAAAGCATTTATTTGAAGGCCACCCATTTCCCTCGTATACTGCAACATCCAGTCCCTCACAGAGCTACTTTTTAGGGACCCGCAGCTACACCCACCTGTAAACCCTCCAAAACCGCCCAACCCCCCCCTTTTATCTTTTAATAAAAACAGTAACAAAAAATTTGAAGAGTGGCTTTATTTGTACACAGTGAAAATCTCTTAAGGTGCACCTGATGCGTTCTTGAAGTGAACTACGGGAGGGCATCATTGAAATGCTCCCTGAGTGCCTCCTTTATGCGAGCAGCTCCTCGTTGGGCCCCCCTAATACTCCTAGTGGCTGGCTGTTCGTATGCTGCCTCGAGGCGCTGTGCCTCCATAGCCCACCCCGGGGAAAACTTTTCTCCCCTATTTTCACAAATGTTATGAAGGACACAGCATGCCACAATTACAGCAGGGATGTTGTCCTCGTCCAAGTCCAGCCTTCCATACAAACAGCGCCAGCGCCCTTTTAAGCGGCTGAAGGCACACTCCACAGTCATTCTGCAGCAGCTCAATCGGTAATTGAACTGCTCCTTGCTGCGATCCAGGTTCCCGGTGTACGGCTTCATGAGCCATGGCATCAGTGGGTATGCTGGGTCTCCAAGGATGACTATGGGCATCTCCACATCCCCCACAGTAATTTTGTGATCGGGGAAGAAGGTACCCCCTTGCAGCTTCCGGTACAGTCCAGTGTTTCTGAAAATGCGGGCATCATGTACCTTTCCCGACCACCCAGTATTGATGTCCGTAAAATGCCCCTTGTGATCCACGAGTGCTTGCAGCACCATGGAGAAGTAGCCCTTCCTGTTTATGTACTCAGTCGCAAGATGGTCTGGAGCCAAAATCGGGATATGTATGCCATCTATGGCTCCTCCGCAGTTAGGGAATCCCATGGCAGCAAAGCCGTCCACAATCTCACGAACATTGCCCAACGTCACCGTCCTCCGTAGCAGAACGCAATTGATGGCTCGGCACACTTGTGAGAGGGCTAATCCGATGGTGGACCTCCCGACTCCAAACTGGTTTGCAACTGACCGGTAGCAGTCTGGAGTCGCCAACTTCCAGATTGCAATCGCAACACGCTTCTCCACAGTTAGGGCTGACCTCATGTTGGTGTCTTTACATCACAGGGCAGGGGCTAACTCTGAACACAGTTCCAGAAAGGTTGCTTTCCGCATTCGAAAGTTCTGTACCCACTGCTTGTCATCCCACAGCTGCATAACAATGCAATCCCACCACTCTGTGCTTGTCTTTCACGACCAGAAATGGCGTTGCACCGTGTGCAGATGATCGGTGAAGGAGCTGAGCAATGCGGTGCTGTTGCTCTGCAGGGCATCGATCAGATCCTGCTCCTCAGTGTCCTCGTCTGATTCGGAGCTCATTGCGTACTGAGTAACCAGCTGAGATGTATTTAGAATGCTGAAGGCAACAGTGGAGATTAGAGCAGGATCCATACTGTCGCAGTTGTGATTGCTCGTGTAATCCATATGCCTGAAAAGGCTATCTCTGAGAGACCTGCTGAGGGTGGGTTACTGTTGCTGGGCAGATTAGCTACCCACAACTAGAAACTTCCAGAAGCAGGGAGTGGTAGCATTTTGAGCATGCTCCACAGGGTGTCCTGCTGGTGTGATGTGGTGTGGTCAGTCAGATGACATGGGAGCAGCAGTCTGTGCAGACAGCAGGCTAGAGCTGCCTTGAAAGGAGACCATGTGCTCAGTTTTCTGGAGAGAAGTTGAGCCAGGAGTGAACAAGATGTTTTCTCCCTGTAATGGAGTCATTTGCAACAGACCTTGAAGACATGCATATGGGACTGAGGGCTGGTTGCAAAGGAGAAGAAAAAGCCTGCATGGAATGCTACAGAGGATTCCAGCAAAGAAAGAAGAGGGCAGCTATTTCTTGCCACTCAAGCTTCTACACTGGAACAGAGACTGTGGCTGAGAGTTGGGTGAACTCCACCTGGACTTTGGGACTCTTTGGTATCTTTCATGCAGGGGGTTTTCTGGAGGGATTGTTCTTGGTTAATTGTATTTTGTTTTCTTAGGATAAGGTTCATTTAGTTAGTAGTTAATAAAGTTCATTGTTATGTTTATTTTTAGTAGTATTTTAATGTGGGAGGGTAACTCTGAGCAATCTTTGCCATGAGTCCCATACAGACTGGATCCTGGGTCTCCAGCTGCTTTCTCCATAGGAATTGGGATTGATTTCTGTGAGGCACTGGAGAAGGGCAATTAAATGAATTTTAGCCCACCCGAAGGTTACACTCGCAAGTAGTGCGGCACTGCACTGTTGAAAATAGGCGTGAGTTGCTATTGGCAACGAGGAAGATGCAAGGGGAACACAGTGCACCACGGGAAAATGAGAGTTTACCCATGGTGCTTTGCGTTCCTTTCCTTCATCCCAGGATTCCAAGTGCCGATTGAGGGAAAATTGAACTGTGGGATAGGGGCCCAGAATTCATTGCGCTACACCGCGATATAGCAAAGAATTCTGTTGTGTTGCAAGGAGCGACGTGTGTACACACTCTCCCGCAATAAAGGTCACATGTTTTTTATAGCGCGATTGCCATGTTGCGCTTTAATCTGATCGTGTGTACATAGCCTGAGTCTAAAGCCTAGGGTGTGAGTAGGCAAATGAATAGGAGAAAACTGGCTTGGCAAGCTGCCCTGCTGAATGGAGGTTTTTCTGGCCATACAAAGCTAACCCCAGATGCAGAGTTTAATAAGCCTAGCCAGGGAAGTAATCACTCATTTCTCTAAGTAGAGTAGCAGGGCCTGACTCTGACAGGACAACATTGGAGCAGGGTCTTGCTTTTCAGACACGTAGAATCTTTCTCTTTTCTCTGTCACTAAGTCCTGGGCTACGCTACAAAGTTAGGTTGATGTAAGCTGCAGTGGGTCATCCTACTTGTGCATGTGTCTATGCTTCAATTTGTCCCTCACTGTTGGAAGTTCTCCATTATGCTGACATAACACCACTATCTTCCTGAACAGTGTTGGCATTGAGCCATGGTCAACATGCTAAGATTGACACAGTGAGAACATAGACACTACATCACCTATATTGACCTAGCAATCCTGTAGTAGCTGTTCTACAATGCCTGACTCTGAGTCCAGTGGTGACAACTGTGAATTCCACTGCTCGGGGGTCACAGAGGCCAAAAGACACCTTCACACACTTTAACTCACCCCCCCGCCCCCCACCTTTTTTATATGCCTTTTCCTGATTGTGCATCTTGGTAAGCACAAGTAGCAGCTCTCCTTTGTCATGTGCAACTGCCCAGCTGACCATGCCATCTATGTGCTACAGATGTGCTCTGGCCTGGAGTAGAAAGGACATATTGGATCTCCTGGGCCTCCGAGGAAAGGAGGTTATGCAAGCGCGCTATAGACCAGCAGTAGAAATATGGACTTCTACAAGCAGATCACAGGAGAAGGGGCACCAGAGGGATCAGAAGGAGTGCTGTATGCAAGCAAAGGAAATGTGGCATGCATATCAGAAGACCAGGTAGGCCAACAGTTGATCCGGTGCAGACCTGCAGCTTTTACAAAGAAATAAATGCTGTATTTAGTGGACATCCCACCTCTGCCCTGCCCACCACTCTGGATGTCACCAAGAAGCCCGAGTCCCAGGTCACAGATGTGAACAGCAAGGAGCAGATGGAAGAAGAGGAAAAGGAGGAGGCGGAGGAAAATATGTGATATGGGGGTGGTACAGCTAAGCCACAAGCCAGGACCTGTTTGAGACTCCACTTCAGTCCAGTCAGTCCTAGCGCTTGAGCATGGTTGAACCAGAAGTAGGAGAAGGATCTACAGGTAAGTGTGTAAATGTATTTCCCATATTGTGATGACACCTCCAACTTAGCAGGACACAGCTACTGACTTTTCATTAATTTGCTCACTGTAGAAAAGATAGTGGTACAACAAAGACAGGTAGCATTGTTATCTCCTTTTTATTCCCCTCTAGAGTTAGCTGGAGGGGGCTCTGTGGAGCAGTTTGTTTGTGTACACAGAGATGTTCCTTGAACCCACCTGAGAGATCTTGATGAAACTTCCATAGGGGTACTCTGCAATCCATTGCTGAAAGTTTCTAGGGATAGCAGCCTTATTTCTTGGCTGTAGATTACTTTCCTATGCCAGATGATGATAACTTTGGCAGGGTCTATGCGGCAAACAAAGTAGCAGCATAAGGGCTTGGAAAGCTTTCAGCAGCAGCAACAGCTAGTCTCTCTCCACCTTTGCTACCCTCAGGTCCACCATTTGTGTGAAATGGGACCTATGCTCAGCGCCAGGGCCCAGTACTCATAATTTCATGTGACTGAGCAGTTCCTTCTCATTTCCCTCAACCTGGTGGACCAGAGTCACAATGGCTGGTGCTGTGAGTGACTCCTTGCATAACCCTTCCAAAGCAGAACTGTCAATAAGCATGTCTTGTTCAACATTTTAGGGGAAGCATTTTGAATCTGAACTGTTGCTTTCTCTTGTGACTATATTGACAATGGTATCTCTGTGTTTTATCTATAGTTGCTGCCCTAAGCAGTTCCCTCTCCACATGCATAGAATGTCTGAGCCAGAAGAGGATTTGGGATGACATGTTTGGTGAGAACCTGCAAGCCAGTGCTGATTCAGACTGTAAGCATGGGGCTGGAGCATAAATATTGGAGATGGAATGTAAAAGGGAAGAGCAGACAGGAGAAAGGCCCAGCAGGAGAAGGAGAGAGAGATAAACCAGGACACAGTGGGGCTTCTCTGGCAGGAAATATGTGGCTGAAGATGTTTGTGTACCTATAGGCTCAACATTCCTGGGCTCACCTCCCATTAAAGTCCATCGAGACCTCCAGTATACCCCTTCTATAACCTCACTCTCTCCAACAGTCTACATGGCATTGGGTGGCTGCATTCTGACCCCTACCACACCACACGGGAGATTAGGACACTGACATGTATTAACCATTGCTTTCACAGGCCTGTGTATGTGTAACTAAAATGGACATGAATATTCCTTCCCCTTCCTTAAGTTCTGTTCCATAAACTTATTAAGATTTAATGTATTTGCTTTAAACTTGCACAGATTTTTTTCTTCTCTGGAAGCGTTTTTGTTACTCAGTAAAATTCTCTTCTGTGAAAAATAATTCATCTCCACTAGTTGCAAAAATATGATGTAGATAGCCTGGTGATAGTGAAATCATCCATTTACTTATGATTGTACACTATGACACAACTTATAAGGGCAGAAACACATCATGCAGTAATCATAAATGTACAATATGCACCAAAAATTAATAGGTGCATGGTCAATGTTATATTCATGGATGTACACGTCCCACACAATTCCAGGGCATAATATACCATAAGACATTATTGTGGCTCATTGTTGAAGTACTCTTTCAAAGACTCCCTGGGTGCATTTACACTTGTAAATTAAGTCGACGTAAGCTTGCTTAAGTCGACTTAATTTACCCTGCGTCTACACTACAGTTTCCTTAAGTCGACTTAAGCAACTTGCTTAAGTCGACTTAGGGCTACCCCAGGACTGCACCACTGCCCTCCCTGCTGAGGGGGACATGGGGAGCCTGGCATGCCCCCCCACAAGGCAGGGCAGAGCCCTGCCCACCCTGCCCCTATGCCCTGCCAGGGTCCCTGTCCCCCTTTGCCCACTGTACATATATAAAATGGGGCAAAGGCTGAGCTCCCTGGCACTGGGCAACGGGTTCCCCCCTGCCCCCGTGGACCTGCCCTAGGTCCCCGTAGCCCCTAGAAGTCGACCTAGGCGTCCAGTGTGGACGCTCTAGGTCGGCTTTGTAAGTTCCCCCCAAAGTCGATTTAAAATTTAAGTGTAGACTCACTAAGTTGACTTAACTAAGTCATATTAAAGTCGACTTAGTTAAGTCGACTTAGCTAAAGTCGACTTACATTTCCAAGTGTAGACATAGCCCCTGAGCTGTACAGGTCCACAATGAGTTCTTCTGTTAGCCCTTGTGTCTGGCTATATAAACTCAGGAGACTGTTGCTCCACCTCCCCTTTTCACTCTGGTGGCAATGTTTCTCACTTTGCTTCACAAATACTAGGCAGAACACATCAGGCAGTGTAGATATAACCAGTGGGATTTTTTTTCCCACTTAGATCCAATCTTGAGAGTGAACATCCTCAGTGTCCCTTCACCCTACCAAAAAAACTTTCAACTGTCATTCTGCACCTGCTGAGCTGTAGTTGAATTTTTCCTTGCTGCTGTCAAGTTGGCTGATGTATGGCTTCATGAGCCATGTGAGTAAGAGGCAGGCTTGATTTGCCAGGATTGCTACTGTCATTTCTACATCACCAGTGGTAATCTGCCTGTCAGGAAAGAAAGTCCCTGCTTGTAGCTTTCTGAACTTGCATCTTAAAAATGGAAGCATCAAACAACTTCCCTGACCCAGTGAATGTGGTATCAGGTCTGCAGTCATCCACCAATGCTTGCATAACCATGAAAAACAATCCTTTCTTTCTGTTGATGTATTCTGTGGCAAGGGAGTCAGGTGCCAAAATAGAGATATATATGCTGTCTCTTGCTCCATTGCAACTGGGAACCCCAAGCTGCAAATCCATCCATTATGTCCTGCACATTGGTGAGAGTCACAGTCATGCATAGCTAGAGACTGACTATTAATGGCTCTAAACACTCACATGATAACAGCTCCTACAGGGGACTTTCTAATCCAAAATGATTTTACACTGACTGGTAGCAATCCAGCATTGCGCGTTTCCACAGTACAATCGCCACTTGTTTCGTCACTATCAGTGCCGCTCTCATTTGGTGTCCCCGTGCAGGAGGCCAGGGTGAGCTCTGCAAACAGATCCAGGAATGTGACCTTATGTATCTGAAACTCTGCAGCCGCTGCTCATCGTCCCAAGCCTACATCATGATGCAATCCCACCAGTCAGTTCTCATTCCTCAAGCCCAGAAGTGGCAATCCACCATTTGCAGCTGCTCTGTGAATGCCAATGACAACCTTCTCTTGCTTCTCACTATGTCCTACAGCAATCCGCTCACCAGAAAATCATCATGTTCCCTGCAGAGCTTCTTGCAGCTGTACAGATACTGGAAAATCATGCACTCTGTGCTTGCAAGGCAATAATGCAGTGCGTGCAGGTCTCCATGCTTCTATCAGAGACTGCGGACAGCAACAAGTCCTGTGTGGATTTGTAGAATTTTTTAAATAGGTGTGAAAATTATGTGGTAGAGATGGCATTACGGAAGAAAGCTGCATGATGAACATTTGTCCATATTGTCCCTGCATGACTCAATTCTGCCCCATCATTCATTGCCAAACACTTCCAAAATGAATGTACAGGACAGTGGTGAGTCGCATACTGGGACACCTACCCATGGTATACCACACAGTGCATCCACACAAGCACTCCTGGTGAATACATGTGTAACCTTCGGGTGGGCTAAAATTCATTCAATTGCCCTTCTCCAGTGTCTAATAGAAATAAACCCCAACTCCAGGAGAAGCACCTGGAGACCCAGAATACAGTCTGTACGGGACTCACAGCAAAGATTGCTCAGTTACCACCCCACATTAAAATACTACCAAGAACAAACATAACAATGAACTTTATTAATTACTAACTAAATAAACCTTATCCTAAGAAAACAAAATGAATGTAAACAGAACAGTCCCCACAGAAACCCTGTGAAAAAGATACCCAAGAGTCCTGAAGTCCAGGTGGAGTTCACCCAACTCTCAGTTACAGCCTTTGTTCAAGTCCAAAGGCTTGAGTGGAGAGTAGCTATCATCCTCTTCTTCTTTGGTTGCAGGAATCTTCAATAGAATTCCGTGCAGGCTCTTCTTTCTCCTCTGGAACCAGCACCATTCAGTCAGCTTACTGGTTAACCAGCACTCAGTCCCATATACACGTGGACAAACATTGCTGCAGAAGACTCCGTTGGAGGGAGAAAACATTTGCTGTTCACTCCTGGCTCAGCTTCTCTCATGAACACTGAGCACATGGGCACTCTGTCTGCAGTCTGCTGCTCTCATGTGGTCTGACCACACCAGCAGGGAACCCTGTGGAGCATGCTCAAATGCTACTATTCCCTGTTTCCAGAAGTTTCTGGTTCTGGGCAGCTAATCTGTCCAGCAACAGTAACCCACCCTCAATGTATCTCTTAAAGAGATAGCCTGTTTTAGGCATATGGGTTACACGTGCTGCACTGATACAAGGAGCCAAGTATGCATGAAGACAAGGGATATAGTAATAGCAGTGGCTTTATGTTGACAAGGTTTGTGGCAGCAAAAAGTTGCAGTATAGGCATGTCCTAAAATGAGATGTCTTATCTAGATTAGTTTGAGGTGTGTAAATCTTGCAATATTAATCAAACATTTTCTTTTGGTTTAACTCCATTCTCTGGTTTAAAAACTCTTGTTTTCAGTACAATTGCTATTTTGTAGGCAACATCAGACAGAGCACCACAAAGAGATAAGAACCCTGTAATCTCTAGGAAGAGATGTGAAAGCTTAGAGTCTGTGGAACCTTAATCTGTCTGTCAGTATTGGTCAAGATAGCTGGACAAAAAGTGTCCTATCCAGGGAGTTGCACTGATATAAGGCTGTAGCAGGTGAATATGGGGGGAGAGTGGGGGAGAGGCCAAAAGGATCACCAAACAGAAATGAGAGTTGGTAGTGGTGTTTGATAGCTTCTCTTTGATAGTTTCTCTTTCTTAAGACTAAGACTTTCTCTTTTCACCCCATTCATTAACTTGTTCGGAGCTTGGTAATGTTCCCACTGAAGTCAATGGGAGTTTTAACATTTACTTCAGTGGAAGCAGTAACAGACCTTTAATGCTCAGTACAGTATGTTGCTCCTTATGGGCCAAACCTACCAGATGGAGATCATGGGATACAAACTGTCTGCTCTGCTTTTATCTCTCCTCAAGACTCATGGAAAAAGCTGATAGCAAATCCATGGATGATTTGTGGGATGTATCTTAGGAAGTCAGTCATATAGTTAACTCATTTTAACTCATGCCTGTGCATCCCCTTTTGAGCCATTCCACTTGTTACTGGCAGGAATAATTTGCTGGTGGCATTATGCATCAGACAAGGGTGGCCAGAATAGCACT
The DNA here is from genome assembly GCA_007922175.1 of Pelusios castaneus. Taxonomy (NCBI): domain Eukaryota; kingdom Metazoa; phylum Chordata; order Testudines; family Pelomedusidae; genus Pelusios; species Pelusios castaneus. Next base: position 2,227,338 of record ML685851.1, on the reverse strand, counting down.
AATTTATGCCTGTTTGGCAGACAATCCACATTTATGTCATGCCAGGAGTCTTCATTTGACTCTATCGTTGTGTTAGAACACCATTCTTCACTTACAGAGGCTCCTAATACGGTGAGTTAATTCAATCTTATTGAAACTCTGGCTCACTTTCTCCCAGTACACCATTGCTGAATGTCTTTCTATTCTTCTCTTCCCCATCCTGTCCTCACTCCAGCCTTCTGTACTGTAGTGTTACCACTTCTTTCTTGTGCAATTTCTGCCATACAGTATGGCTATGTCTCCACTGGCAAGTTAGTTCGAATTAAGGAAGCTTAATTTGAACTAACTTAAGCCTTGGCTACACTAGGCTTTCATTAGTTCGAATTAAGGGCTTCCTTAATTTGAACTAATAAATTCGCTTATACTTTTCGAAGTAAGGGTTATTTCGAACTAGTTAGTTCTAATTAACCAAAGTGGCCATGTTAATTCGAACTAAGCGCATAGTTCGAACTAAACGGCACATTGAGCTCAATGCAATTGACTAATTCGAACTAAGCAAGTGCCATGCATGGCACTTGCTTAGTTCGACCTAAATTTTGCTAGTTCGAATTAAGTTAATACGAACTAACAAAAAGTAGTTCGAATTAACTAATTCGAACTAAGTTTGGTAAATGTAGACATAGCCAAAAAGCCTAAATTCTGTCTTTTGTGCAATTTTACTTTGAATCTATTTCCTCTTTGTCTGCCTCTTCCCCATGCACATTGTCTTCATTATAGATCATCTCCCTTCAGATGTTTTTACTGAAATAATAGCCTTGTTTCCATGTAGACTTAAATCTGTCTTTGCTCATATCTTCCTCTCTTTTTAATCTCCTTTGCATGTTCTTCTATATCTCCTTTTCAAATGTAGCGGTTCCAAACCCTTGGCTCATTCTGTCACTTCATTTTGCTGAAAAGCTTCTCTACTGTCATGCATCTGAAATCCCTGATCTATTGTTCTGATGTCTTTTTAAGGAATGGAGTATGTTATTTTGGAAGAAATAGGTGACAACAGCTCATTAAGAGAGTCATATGCCATATAGTGAGACTCAGCAGTAGCTTTGTAGGAGATGATTTGCCTGCATTCCCTACTCCCACTTTCCATCTTTGGGCTCTCTTGGAAGCAAGGGATGCTCTTCTTTGCCCTCATTTGCCAAGCTAGTAGCCCTCTTCGGAGCATTCTTCCCATGGAGAATGGCAGAGAGACTGTGCAATTGCTTCTCTCTGTCCATTTCTTAACTCACATGTCTTTGGGTTGTGGATTGCAGGCATTTCTCTCTGCTCTGTTGGCTGCTTTTCCCTCTGTCCTGAGCTGCAGATCTACTTATGCTGTGACTTTAGGAGACAGCGGTCTGTCCCCTCTAAGTGCTTCCTCAGTCATCCACTCATTCTTTCAGCACTTTTTATCACCAGTCAGGGGAGGATTAAGAGTGGAGTGAATTAGAAAGAGAGAAATTTCCAATAGACAGCCACATGAAGACTGAGATGTTGAGCCTATTTTCCAACTTTGGACTTAATTTCCAAAACCAAAACAGATGGATCTATTGCTCAGTCTGAATACCTTTAGGTAAATACTAAGAGCATAGGAATAGGAATATGCCACGAACCACCTAACTAGGATGGTGAAGGTGACTGGAAGTGCTCAGCATTATTAGAGAAGCTATGAAAACTGAAAACCCAGTAAAAATGCAGGATTTCATTTATTCCCATGCTGACTGGGTTCATGTCACCACACAATGGGAAACTGAGATAAAATTTCTAAGCACTATTAATGATTGCTTCTTGGAGCCGTTTATCCTGGAATCCAGAAGGGGAGAGACAATTCTTGATTCTTTCCTAACTGAAGCACTAGATCTTGCCCAAGGGGTGCATATAGCTGAACTATTTGGTAATATCAACCATAATGTAGGTTATTTTAACACCCTTTATGGGGGGAAATGCCAAAGAAACCTACCACAGTACACTTTAACTTCAAAAAGGGAAACTACACAAAATGACAAAGTTTGTTACACAGAAATTAAAAGGAACAATCCCAAGAGTGAAGTGTCTTCAAGCTGCATGGACACGATTTAAAAACATCGTAATAGAGATTCAAACTAAATGTATGCTCCCAATAAAAACAGAAAGAGGAACAAAAAATGCCAGCCTGGCTAAACATAGTAAAAGAGATGATTAGAGATAAAAAGACATCGTTCAAAAAAGATTGACTCATAGTGAGGAAAATAGAAAGACGCAAAAATTCTGGAAGCTGAAGTGTAAAAGTATAATTAGGCAGACCAAAAAAGAATTTGAAGATCAACTCAAAAGCGACCAAAGCTAACAACAATTTTTTTAAAGTACGTCAGAAGCAGGAAGCCTGCCAAAAAATTGGTGGGGCTACTAGACAATGAAGATGCTAAAGAAGCACTCGGGGAGGACAAGGCCATTGTGGAAAAGCAAAATGAATTCTTTGCATTGGTCTTCACTGCTGAGGATGTGAGGGAGATCTCTATCCCTGAGCCATTCTTTTCTAGGGACATATCTGAGGTACTCTATCTGATTGAGGAGGTTTGGGGGGGGGGGAAATGATTAATTCAATAGTAACATGTCACCAGAACCAGATGGTATTCAGCCAAATATTCTGAAGAAATTTAATTATGAAATTGCATAAATATTAACTGTGGTATATAATGTATTGCTTCAAATTAGCCTCTGTCACAGATGACTGGAGTATAGCTGATGTAATGCTATTTATTTATTTATTTATTTATTTGTTTATTTTAAAAAAGACTCCAGAGGCAATCCTGGCAATTACAGGCTGCTAATCTTAACTTCAGTATCAGGTTAATCATTTGAAACTATACTAAAGACCTAAAAGGATAGCCATGTTAGTCTAGTTCAGCAAAACAAACAAGGAGTCCTGTGGCACTTTTAAAGTCTAACAAATTGATTTATATATTTTAATTATACTTTTACACTTGAGCTTCCAGAGATTTTGCTTCTTTCTATTTTCATCACTATGATTCAATCTTTTTTTAAAAAGGATTTTCTTTTTTTTGGGTCTCTAATCACCTCTTTTACTATGTTTAGCCATGCTGGCATTTTTTGTTCCTCTTTCTGTTTTTATTTGGGGTATACATTTGTCAGATGCTTGGTTTTTCTCCCACAAAAGCTCATGTGATAAATAAGTTTGTTAGTCTTTAAAACTGCCATAGGACTCCTTGTTTGTTTTATAGTAAAGAAGAGAATTACTGGAGACATAGATAAACATAATATGTTGGGGAAGAGTCAACACGGCTTTTTATAAAGGGAAATCATGCCTCACCAATCTATTAGATTCTTTGAAAGGGTCAACAAGCAGTAGACAAAGGTGATCCAGTTGATGTAATGTATTTGAATTTTCAGAAAGCCTTTGGCAAGGTCCATCACCAAAGATCTTAAGAACAGTAAGCAGTCATGGGATAAAAGGGAAGGTCTTCTTGTAGATCAGTAACTGGTTAAAAAAACAGGAAACAAAGAATAGGAATAAATGATCAGTTTTCACAGTGGAGAGAAGTAAACAGTGGGATCTCCCTAGGTCTGTACTGGGACTAGTGGTGTTTAATATAATGATAAATTATGTGGAAAAAGGGGTAAAAAGTGAGGTAGCAAAATCTGCAGATGATACAAAATTACTCAAATTAGTTAAGTCCAAAGCAGACTATAAAGAGTTACAAAGGGATCTCACAAAACTGGGTGACCGGGCAACAAAATGACAGATGAATTTCAATGTTGATAAATACAAAGTAATGCACATTGGGAAACATAATCCCAACTATACATACAAAATGATGGTGTCTAAATTAACTGTTATCAGTCAAGAAAGATTTTGGAGTCACTATGGATTGTTCTCAGCAAAGAGCTGCTCAATGTGCAACAGTTGTCAAAAAAGCTAAGCGATGTTAGGAACCATTAGGAGAGTGAAGGTAATACAACAACAACAAAAATCCCCATAATGCCATTATATAAATCCATGCCCACACTTTGAATATTGCATTTCGTTCTGGTGGTCCCATCTCAAAAATATCTATTAGAATTGGAAAAAATACAGAGATGGGCAACAAGAATGATTAGGTTACAGAGGGGTAGCTGTGTTAGTCTATTTCAGCAAAACAAACAAGGAGTCCTGTGGCACTTTTAAAGACTAACACATTTATTTATTGCTTGAGATTTCGTGGGTATAATCCCACTTCATCAGATGCGTGAAATGGAAACTGCAGTATGTTAGGTGAATATATACATGCAGAGAAGGGTAAGACACAAAATCAGTTAAAAATGATTGGGAATATGGAACAGCTTACATGTGAGGGAAGATTAAAAAACCTGGGACTGTTCAGGTCAGAAAAGAGATGACTAAAGGGGGCTATGATAGACATCTATAAAATCATGACTGGTGTAGAGAAAGTGAATAAGGAAGTATTATTTACCCCTTCACCTAACACAAGAAACAGGGGCCACCCAATGTAATTAATAGGCAGCACCTTTAAAAAAGGAAGCACTTCTTCATACAGCTCATAGTCATCCTATGGAACTTGTTGCCATGGGATGCTATGAAGGCCAAAAGTATAACTGGGTTCATAAAATAATTAGATAAGTACATAGAGGGTAGATCCATCAATAGCTAATAGCAAAGATGGTCAAGGATGGAACCCCATGCTCTTGCTGTCCTAAGGTTCTAACTGTTAGAAGCTGGGAGTGGATGACAGGGGATGGATCACTCAATAATTGCCCTGTTCTATTCATCCCCCCTGAAACATCTGGCATTGCTCACTGTCAGAAGTCAGAATACTGGGCTAGATGGACCACTGATCTTACCCACTATAACTGTTCGTAAATAATTCATTTGAGATCCTCCGGTGAATGGTATGCAATCAGTACAAATAATCCTAAAAGCATGTGTTCAACGTTGATAGTAGAGGTACTCAAAGTCAACATGAATCGGTATTTTGGGCCAGATCCTCAGCTGGTGTAAATCAATGCAGCTTCACTGAAGTCCTGTTTTCCTTTTGGGTAATTTCCTGGGATTTGAAAAACACAACATGAAACTGACATAAGATGATAATAAATAGCTGTTTTTTTTACTAAGAGAAGGAAAGAGAGACTGAAAGGTACCTTTGGATATTACTGGTATAATTTATCACAATCATTTATATGAATTTGTCTTTAAATTATTTTAGAATGTTACTTTATCTCATCATCAAGTTTTAGGCAAATGGCAATGGACAGTTAAAATAATTGTTTATATTGTATTGAGATCTATCTTTATCTATACAAAGAGAAATACTTGAACCTCAAACCCATTTTTCTCCACCATCTCAACACCACATCTACACCTGTAAGTGATTTGACCCAGTGCCAGAGTCCTTTTTACTGATTCAGCCAATCCCTTCCTCCAAAGCAGAGTTGTAACAAATTACTGTAAGACATAATGGAAACCTTTTACTCACACTCAGTAGTGCTCTACAAATAGTTCATTGACATCAATGAGGATGATCTATTATGGGGGAAAGCTGTCACTATTGTAACCATGCTGCTGTTAGTATCCTAATTCAGGTACATATTCATGAAAATCTGCAGCTCTACAGTGGTTGGGCAGGTTGGTGGAAATCTTGGATCTTCTGCAATCATTTGTTTCTAGGCCAGAAGTCAGCAAACTAGAGTCTGTGGGCCACATCCAGCCCATTGGAGCCTTTCATCCCGCTCTCGAGCTGGGTCCGTAGCCTGGCAACTGCTCCCCCTGCCTGGCCCCACACGGCTGCCATCACACAGGCTCAGCAGCCATTCCCTTCTCCTGGCCCTGCACCTTCCCCTGTGCTTCTGTCCCCACCGCATGCAGTGGTGGTGCCATGGCTAGAGCGCAACCACAGCGTGTCACCCTCTCCCACTGTGTGTGCCCAGCAGTGGTGCTCTGGCTGTAACACGGTGACTACTCCCTCCAGGCCCAGTGGTGCCCTGGCCAGAGTGCAGCAGCTACTCCCCTTGTACCTCTTCTCCCCCACCATGTGGGTCCAGTGGCACCTGCTAGAGCACAGTGGTCCCTCCTCACCCCTTCCCTCTCCGGCCTGCCTAGATGCTGATGTGTCCCTCAGGCCAAAACATTTGCCCTCCCCCTTGCCATTCTAGAATGATGCTAATACCAGGATACCAGCAGAAACACTGGTTTGCCCCTCACACTTCTACTTTTTCCCAGAGGATCTGATTACTCTGTAGTCAGAGGTGGATTTTGGGGAAGGCAAAGCAGGCGAACGCCTAGGGCCCTGATCAGTAACGGGCCCCCTTGCCTGCATCGCCTACCCCAAAAGTCACATCTGCCTCCGTCAGCTGCAGGAGGAGGAGCTGGCTCAGGGGACCAGAGCTGCGTGGGGGGACCTGGGGATGGAGGGCAGGCAGGGCAGCGTGGGGTGGCTGGGGGTGGGGTGGGGCCACAGGGTGCCCTCACAGGCCTACAGGGAGTCCCACAATGGGCCTTCACCTGGGGACCCCAATAGCCAAAGGCCGCCTCTGTAAGTAGTAGAACAGATAGCACTGGTTTCACATCCCTGCTGTGGTTCAAACACTTTCTTAAACAGAACATTGAGGTTTGTACTTAGCCATAATTTCACTCCCCGTTTTCCTGATGAGAGTGTGGCGGTGAGGATAGAAGAGCAAGGTTTGTAATGAAGTTTAAATTGTAGGCATGATATGCTTGACAGAACTGCAGGAATCAAGCACTGAAGTCCACACAGAGGGTTCAGTTCTAGATAGAGCGGATTACCTGTAATTCCCCAAGAGTTTAACAGGAATTACAAGTGTACCTTGTACTTTGCAGGAGTGGACCTTTAGATTTTCTACTAGAGCAGGGCTGAGAAGAGCCATTTATGTGGCCCATTACAAAGTTAAACTTGCCCTGGTATCCAGACCTTCATGTTCTGCCCATAAAGAATGAGTCTTGAACAGAGCCCAGTAGGGAGAAAATAATTAGCCTATTAGCCATGCTGTGTGCCTTCATCAAAATGAAGGAACAAAACCCAAATCCATAAGAATGGAAGTTTTCATAAAAACGTCTATCCTTCAGATTAATAAAGAAACTACAAAGAAAGCAGAGAGGTTTGTGTCAGATTAAAAGCACTCTTTACTAAGCTTCTACCTTGAGATGCCAAAAAGAAAAAGGGGGGGAAAAGCCCAATCTTACACAGCCTGATTTCACAGTAAATTCCAGTAGCTAATTATTTGCTAAGTTTCCTGCTGATGTTCCTGGTCTGAAGTCAGACTTGATGAAAGCTCCTGAAGCTAGTATTGTCAGCAGGAGAATAGAAAAAATGGGCCAAATTAGTTTGGAAAAAGCCCTCGCTGCTCATCATTCACGCTTACAGTGAATGTGCCTCTCCACTTCCCTGGTGCGGGCTCACAGCTACCCATTGACTTTCCTCTTTCACGGTCATTTGAATTTTATACACTCAAAGTTTTAAAATCTTTAGTAGTAAAATATTCCAAACAAAACACAATCTGCCATTAAGACACCAGTCTCCTTCATCTCCACATGAGGGTGTAAACGACATGTGAGATGGTTTGTCATGGGGTACACTCATCACTGGTCACCGCCGCTTTGTGACTGCATCTGGGGATTAGCTCTCTGTTGCTCTGTTCCATCACTCACACACTCTGAAATTCTTCCTGCTCTTCAGGCGTTGCAGTGCTTCCTTTTGTGACACGGGTCTCCCTCTTTGTAGGCTGGCCCTCTAGCTAGGTCACCAACACAGTTATTTCCCTCCTGGGGTAACAAAGTCTCACCATACAAGCTGTTCAGGTGCCATTCCAGGCAATCTTTCAATTCCAGATAGTGCCAATTTCCCAGTGTCTGGTAGGGAAATCTGGGCCTGTCCACTACTCTGGGTTCCAGCTCAGAGACCGTACAATCAGCAACCAAGAACTGCATCATCTCAACTTTTATTGTCATTTCCTTAGACTTCTTCCTACCCTACCCTCTGTAGGCTTTCTTTGCCATCATTCCCCCAAGTAACTCTTCCTTCAGTACGAGGATCGCTGGACTTCTGATCTCCTCCCAGGTTTCCTCCTTCTTTCCTCACTAGACCTGGAGAGTGACTGCAGGCCTCCACACTGCCACCTCTTGAGTTTTATATGAGTTCCCGCTACTCCTGCCCAGTGCTTGTCAGTCAAGTGTAAGTCTTGCCCCAGGTGCAGCCTGTTAATTAGCCCGTTATGAACCACCCTCACCCCTTCAGGAGTGATATGGAGTGACCATCTTATCACAGGATTTTTGTGACATACAGCTGCCAATATGCTGAAAAGCTCTGCAGACAGACTTCAGAAAAACTGATGTGCAGTAAGCAGTTCCTCATATACTCCAGAAAGAACCACCTCAAACAAGAAATCACATGCTGTCACACACTGGGGAAAAAAAAAAATCAGGAAAATTTCCTGGAAATCATGCAAGAAATTCAAAACAACTATCAAAAAACCTGACGATAGTCATCCAATACAAAGACAAAAAAAAAAAAGAAACGATTTACAACTACTACAGAACTCATAGACCAGGAGAAACCATGGTACCAGCAACCATCACATAATACTACTCTAAACCTGATTATCCTCAATTTATCAAGACTACCCTAATTGGAACTAAATAACCTGTACTCCAAGAGACTGAAATTCTGCCCCATTGCAGAAACTGACACCATACTAACTCAAGGAGAACTGGAAGAACTATTCTGCTGACTCCACCTCAAAGAAATCTTTCACAACAATGATATCACTAAATTACCATCTCTCCACCAACAATTAAAAGAAAAAATAATCATTTAACTGGACACCACTGAGCAGGTGAAACCATGTCCTTGATCATTACATTGATTGCTTCAAGAAAATAATAGACTGTGAAATTTTTAACAAACCTCACATCTGCCACAATCTCTCCACCAATGAGAGGGCACCTATACAGTCCCTGAAATTTAACCACCAGATAATGATCAAACTGGCATTGATCAAACATTATAGTCCCCAACCATTGGCTATGTCTACACTTGTGTATTTAAGTCGACTTTAACTAAGTTGACTTAGTGTGTCTACACTTAAAAATAAAGTCGACTTAAAGGGGAACTTAAAAAGTCAACCTAGAGCATCCACACTGGATGCCTAGGTCGACTTTGTGGGGCTTAGGGGGACCTAGGGCAGGTGCACAGGGGCAGGGGGGGCACTCCTTGCTCAATGCCAGGGGGCTCAGCCTTTGCCCGATTGTACCTAGGTACAATGGGGCAAAGTGGGACAGGGACCCTGGCAGGTCATAGGGGCAGCATGGGCAGACTCTGCCCTGCCCTGGAGGAGAGGGGCATGCCAGGCTCCCCCTGTGCCCCTCCCCTAGCAGGGAGGGCATTGGTGTAGCCCTGGGGTAGCCCTAAGTCGACTTAGGGCTACCCCATGGCTACATTGGCTTAAGTCGACTCTAGGGAGTCGACTTAAGCTTTAGGTCTACTAGAAAGGAGGTTTAATAAAGTCGACTTAATTTTAATTATGTCGACTTTATTTTCCTTAAGTCGACTTAAGCAAGCTGCTTAACTTAAGGAAACTGTAGTGTAGACGCAGGGTAAATTAGTCGACTTTATTAAAGTAACAAAGCCAAATGACAACTCTGCATGCAACACCACCTCTTGTGCAACACTCAAAGACACTACACCAAAATTTACATAGGCATTTAAGAACAGCTTCAAATCCTTCCCCAGACAACTCCAAGAAAAACTCTACAAATCCAACCCCAAGAACCCACTCAGGGACCTTTTACATGCTTCCCAAGATACATGACCAAGGGAACTCAGGGAAACCTATCATATCTGGTCACAGCACTCTTATTGAAGGAATATCGGACCCCTAGAAACCATCCTCAAACCACTCACCACACAAAAAGTCAGTTTCTTCCAGGGTACAACTGATTTCCTCCACAAACTCCATAACTTTAACAGTTTCCCTCAGAACACCACCCGTGCCATGGATGTCACTTCCATATACACCAACATCTCACAATGACAGCATAGCCACTTCCCTCAAATATTTATAAGAAAATATACAACCTTCAGATATCCAGCACACACACATTGTCAAAACTCATCCATTTCATACACGGTGTGGCAGGATACCCTAGCTCCTGTCCCTTTCTGAGTGACTGAACACCACATCGACCGTCTTGCTGGTAAACCACCTGGTGCAGTTTATTTATGATATTGGTTTCCACCAACTTTATATACTATACAACCTTATAGCTATAGTTCTATGGTCCTGAGGCAAGCAGAAAACAACCACCTCTCTTCCTCTCTCTGTCTGCTTCTTCATCCTCCCTCACTTCCTATCTGTGATTTTTTGTATCCTCTGCCTTATGGCTTAATTAGCTTTTCAGCCCCCCCCCCCTCATCAATTATTCACAACTCTTCTTAACAGCATCTGTTCTGCAGTAATTAATTAATTTTGGGGGTTGTGCAGGTTGTCTAGGAGCCAGTGGCAGAGCAGGGATGTGGGTATTTGGCATCACTATGGCTGTGTCTACACTCATAAATTAAGTCAACTTAAGTAGGCTTAAGTCGACTTAATTTACTTCACGTCTACACTGGGCTTTCAGAGACTCAGAGACTTTAAGGTCAGAAGGGACCAGTATGATCATCTAGTCTGACCTCCTGCAAAATGTAGGCCTCAAGACCTCACCCACCCACTCCAGCAATAGCCCACCAACCTATGACTGAGTTATTTACCTCTTTAAATCATGATTTAAGGACTTTAAGATACTAAGAATTCACCAATAGGTGAGCCATGCCCTATGCTACAGAGGAAGGCGAACCCCCCCCCAGAGCCCAATTGCCGGCCCCATGCTCCAGCTGACTGGAAACCCCTGGGTTTCCTCTGTCAGCGGGGCTCCCTTCTCCCCAGGACCCCATTGTCCCAGGCAGAAGGGGGCCCATGCTCCTTTCTCCCCGGGACCTGAGTGGTCCCAGGGAGAAGGGAGCTGGGAGAGCTGCCCACCCCTTCTCAGTTCCGGGAGAGCCAGCCGTGCACCAGTTGGCTCTGCCGGGACGAGCCACCAGCAGCTTCTCGGTCCCAGGACAGCCAGCCTTGCAAGGCTGGTACTCCTGGGACGAGCCACCCAGCTTCTTGTTCCGGGGAGAGCCAGTTGGCTCTCGCCAGGGCAAGCCACCAGTGGCTTACTGGTCTGGGGAGAGCCAGCCCTGCAAGGCTGGCTCTCCCTCCACCTATCAAGTCGACTTAGAGAGTCTAGTGTAGATTCTCTAAGTCGACTTAATAGGCGCACCTTTAAGTCGACTTAAGAGTCTTGTGTAGATTCTCTAAGTCGACTTAATAAGGTCGACTTAAAGTCGACTTCAGAAAGTCGACTTAAGAAAGTCGACCTAATTTTGTGAGTGTAGACATAGCCTATGATGCCCGCTCCAGGTTGAGTTGTTGACAACCAGGGTCCAGTGATCTTTATCCTAGTGATGAATCAAACCTGTTAAATTTGGTGGGTTAGTAATCCAATCCAGGTGATATCTATAATCTAGTGTCCTCTTAGTGTATTTGGGAAATATTTAAATCCATTATGAAGCCATCTGATCTTCATCTTTCATCTCCTTCTGGTCTTCAAGGAGTGATACTGCTCTACGGAGATCTTTGTTGTAACGTGCACCCATACCTACACCCCCGCTCCCCCAAACAGGTACAAAACAAATAAATCATAAAATATTAAGTGCAATGAGGTCAGAGGGAAGGTTATGAAAAGGAAACAAGTACAACATGCTAGAGTAACGGAGTAGTGCTAATACCATGATTAATGAAAGTACAATTTAATTATTTGGCTAATTTGACATCCTCTCTTTTTTTACAATATTGGATATTAATATATTGGATGGGCAACAACAGACAAACATTTGCAGAAAGGTAAGACTCTGAATCAGTTCTAATTACCTCTTTTTTTGGTAGTGGCAATTTATCCTATCCTGGTGAGAAGATGACTGTTTCATAATCAGGAAAAGACAGAGAAGGCTTAAGGGAACAAGGGGAGAAAGTCTGATGCAATAGGAACATGAAACTTATTTTTGTTTGAGTTTTTTTAAAGCTTTGTGTTTCAGTGTGTGCCTTTCAGTTTGCCAGGCCCCTGTGTAGACATCCTTCTTCTATCCTATGACTGTGTGTCCTTGGGGTCAGACAAAAGAAACTTGTACCACTCTTCTAGTGTTCATCTGTGAAGAGTAATGATGCAGTGAATTAATGACTGAGTTTATTGTAACTTTTCCCTAAGGTTTGTACTAGGGGACTAACTTTATAGATTCAGTTTTTTCTGATCAGCTGATTTTATGGTGCATAACTTTTAATTTCTAATTTTAAATGAGGTTAAAGAAAGCATATTTACAAAGAAGTCTTTTATAATAAATTTACAAATGAAATTTACTTTTCATTTTTTAAACTGTTTACTTATATCTTCATCTCTTTCCAGTGCGAAACTAAAAGATCTCTCAGTTTACCTTTTGTTTCTAGTTAATCCCACTTTCAGGTTCTCATGCACTAACAGAGTGTGGCAATAGTTAAACTACAAACTCCAGTGCCAGGGAATATTCATAGATTTAAAAAATAACTCTTGTCCTTGAGATTTTTTTAAAAATTATGAAAATGTATTTGTCTTAGGTTTTGTAAAAGTCTAATTTTAGAAAATCTAAAATGGGGGTGGGATGGGGGATTTAACCTAAATGTGTCTCTAAGTCTTTGAGCATTAGATGATTAAAGTGCAAAGAATTGTTTTTATTAAGATCTCTGATGTGAAGTAGATTTAATCAAGCAGAAATGCTAACAATAAATATTTACTTGCCTTTCCAGATATGAGTACCTTATTGCTGAGCAATGACAAAGATAAGTATCCAAGTAAGGAAAAGCTCCCTGCAAACAGCCCTGTTATGAAATTAATGGAAGACTGGGGACTTCAGAGTGTGCCATCTCTCACTTGTCACTGGCTGTAGGTAATGTTTATATTATTCACTTTTCCTTTTGTAAAAAGAAATCTCTCATTCTGACATGAGATTGTGCTTGGACTATGGGCAGGGAAATTTGGAAAGTCTCCTTGCACCATCTCTTATGCCACCCAGAGCACATCATCATCCTAGCCCTTTGGAGTTTCGACCACTGCATACTAAGAACAGTCAGTCAACACAAAGATCTCAAATCAAACGAGGAGTCTTGTGGCACTTTAAAGACTAACAAACTAATTTTTTTCATGAGCTTTCATGGGCAAAGTCCCACTTCATCAGATGCCAGAATGGAGAAAACTTAACGTGAGTCTTCTCTACTCTGGCATCTGATGAAGTGAGCCTTTGCCCACAAAAGCTCATGCAAAAAATAAATTTGTTAGTCTTTAAAGTGCCACAAGACTCCTCTTTTGTTTTGCTGAACTAGACTAAGTCAACAAAGATCTTAGGTATAGTCACGGAATGGTCCACTCACCGCTTATCCCTTTGGTCATTTTAGGGATTAGCTCTGGAGGCTGCCACCCCTTCTCAGGGTTACACACTAACATGTGCTCTCTCTCCTCAACCTGCAATTCGTTTCTTGTCCCATGAGCCTCAGCATCCTCTTTGGGTATGTCTACACTAGCAATTTAGGTCGACTTAAGGAGGCTTAAGTTGACCTAAATTACTCCATGTCTACACCAGACTTTCATTAAGTCAACTTAAGAAATTCCTTAAGTTGACTTAATGAAAGCTTAAGTCGACTTAATAAGAACCACCCATTAGGTCGACTTAAGCCTTAAGTCGACTCCTTAAGTCGATTTAAGGATGGTGTGGACATGCAGTAACCCTTAAGTCGACTTTATTAAGTTGATTTAAGGGTGGTTAGGTCCACTTTGTTAAGTCGACTTAATAAAGTCAACTTTAAGTTGACTTAAAGTCAACCCTATTAAGTTGACTTTAGAAAATCAACCTATCTTCTTCTAGTGTATGCATAGCCTTTGTGACTCAGCGTTCCCCCCATTTCCAGGAACAATCTTTCAATTCTCTATCACTTCCAAAGTGACTCAGGCAGTCTTCCCATTCATTTCCCTGCGAGTCTATACTACTCCTGCAGTGGCCAGCAAGGAAACCCAGTCCCACCTTCTACTTCAAGTTCCAACTCAGGTATATTCAAAACAACAGTCAAGGGCCAATTGCTGCCTTTCCTTGAGCCACTTCCAAACCCCTTCCCTATTCCTCTAAGTTTACCAGCCCTTCAATCTCTCCTATTTCTTGCCAGGGAATGGGTACCCTTTCCCAAACGCAAGTTTATAAGCCTTACCTGTTCCTGCCTAGCTGAACTTGCTTATAGTCAATTCTGTGCTCCTTGGCTCTCCCTCTAGGTGCATCCTGTGGGGCTAATACATGTTAGCCCCTTCTAATCATGTGTGGGGTAGAAACAAATCATCACTGAATTTTTAAATTTCACTTCCACTCTGGTACATTTCAACTATAACTTCAAGATAAAGATTTTGTACTTGATCTTACAGGGTGATAGCTAGGAAACTTTTTTCTCTTACCAAACAATATTAGTTTATATCCCTTGTTGTCTGTATAAGATTTTGTTCAAAATATGAAATACCAACGTTTCCATTATTTTTTCCCAGTATGTGTTCTCTGGGGGTTGACCACAAGTTCAGATCCTAAGATCAGTAGAGTGGCAGGGCTCTTCAGCAAAGCTGGCTAGGAAATGTCATAGCACAACAGCAAAGCAAGATGCACTAGTTTGTCGATTGCTATACCTAGTTACATATTGAACCATGCCATTTGTAACACACAGCAGCTATAAATCTATTACTATATCTAAAATGAGAGAGAAATGACTTTTCAGTGTTAGGGATTTGACAGAGAGGATGAAGGAATAGAGGAGATAAAGTGGCAGTCTGGTAGAAAATCATGCTGTAAAAATGAAATATTGATCTCATATGTATTGTGTGAGTGACCACCATATGTCTATATCTGATCCCAAATATTTGCACATATAAAGAAAGCTAAGTTAAAAAAAAATGCTCTTCAGATGTATATAGATTTGGGCCAATTCTGTGCCTTTCTGGGAAGGTAAAATATGTTCATATAGATAGACTGAAAAGAAAATTTTCTCATGTATTGTTGTAATGGGATTTTGTGAACATGAGTTTTGTCTGAGAGAACTTAATGCAATCTAAGGAGTCCTTACTCTGCATTTTTATGGTTAATTAACAGAGCTGATATGTCTACTGTACCTGTACTAGAATGGTGACTTTCTTCCTTTTCTAATTCTCTCTTGCCACGCTTTAAGTAAAATGTATTTTGCAGTCTTGAAAACTTAGAGCATCTGATGCTCCTTTACTGAAAGGTCCCTTTACACATCCATAATTTAATTTCTCGCTGTCTGATTTTCATTTTCACTCAGATCCCTTTACAGTGCTCTTTCAGATTCGGCTACATTGCCAGAGTGGTATAAAGGGTTCTTGTAGAAATACATATCAGACCCAGAGTAATTGAATGATGGAGGTGCCATTAAGGATGTAAAAGGCAGGGATTCATTTTTTTGTTTGGATACATAATGATAGGTAATCTCAAATTTATGGCACTCACACAGTATCACCAACCTCATACATCCAAAAATCATGAATTAGGCCCCCAAACCATGAAAGAGCCTTTAAAATCAAGATTTTTATAATATATTTTGGCCTTGGGGATTTCTGACCCCTAGGTCACACTTTCAATCTTTATTTTGCAACTGTCAGGGCTAAGAGCTACTTTATTATTATTTTTAAAAGGAAAGTTCAGATTTTCATGTAATAACATGACTCCAGGAACAGGCACTTTAACCTCTCCGAACCAAATATTATTAGACTCCTGATAAAATAATGAGAGCTGGCAGCATGGTTTATAATTTTTGAGCCCAAATTAATATTGTCAGGAAAGCAGAACATTCCAGTGAGAAGCATTTTAAAATCAACCCTTTCAGAATTCTTTGAGGTCTAACTTATTTTAGCTCTTTCTCAAAAAGAATAAAATATAGGAGATCACATTAGTTGTATTAGTGATCCAGACTTCATATGCAAATGTTAACCTTCTTTTATTGGGGTGCTGCACTGTTGCCTCCCATCCATGAAATCACAAGGCCTATATGCTGATGAGGTGTGCTTTAAAGGTTTTATCAAGATGAGTCTGAGATGAGCAAGTTACTCATAAGCAGTGAAGTCATGTGAGTTACTCCACTCAGCCCAAATGGCTGCCAACAAAAACTCTATGCTCCAAACAAACCACCCGGTTTTTACTGTAATTTTGGAACTGCTAAAACAGCTTTACACTTAATTTGACCCCAAATTCTCAGCTGAAAAGGCTTCAGTGGTCCTGCACTGTGTTCTGCAGAGCTGAAAGGCAGTTGTTCACTCATGCTGGAATAACAGGAATTGCCAAAAGGGTCATGAAAGCTACTGAACTTGGAGCAGAGCTAGAGACAGGTTCTTAGGGTAACTGTCTTCCAGCACTTTGATCCCAAAGGGAGGAGGCAGTTCAGGATGGAAAAATGTAGTCCCAATGCTAGGTGCTCAATCCTCCCAACTCAGTAAATGGCACTACCCCAGAACAAGTCTCATGAAGCTTGATGTCATCATTTTTAAAAGACCCAGCACAATAGTACTTTCAAAGTGTTATTAAGCTTCCCATTCCCAAGGAAAAATAAATGACGACAATGATAAATAACGACAGCAGCTCTTGTCCATGGGGGCAAGGAGTAATGAAATGGCAATGTGTGACAGCAGCAATTTTTTCCTGCTCCTAAACAAGGATTCCTTATCTGCAGGAGGGTTAGCACAGCTGAGTCATATACAGCTTTCTCTCTCCATTCAGCTTCCATGGTTTTGTTCACTTGTCGTTTACAAAAGAAATGCTGTTCCTTGAATACCTCACTCATTTAGGCTTAAAAGCTGTGTCTACACTTGTAAATTAAGTCGACTTAAGCTTGCTTAAGTCGACTTAATTTACCCTGCGTCTACATTACATTAAGCAGCTTGCTTAAGTCGACTTAAGGAAAATAAAGTCGACTTTATTAAACCTCCTTTAAATTCAATTTAGTGCTTAAGTCGACTTCCTAGAGTCGACTTAAGGCAGTGTAGACGTGGGGTAGCCCTAAGTTGACTTAGGGCTACTCCAGGACTACACCAATGCCCTCCCTGCTGGGGGGGACACAGGGGGAGCCTGGCATGCCCCCCCACAGGGCAGGGCAGAGCCCTGCCCACCCTGCCCCTATGCCCTGCCAGGGTCCCTAACCCCCTTTGCCCCATTGTACCTATGTACAATGGGGCAAAGGCTGAGCCCCCTGGCATTGGGCAAGGGGTGCCCCCTCTGCCCCCATGGACCTACCCTAGGTCCCCTAAGCCCCAAGAAGTTGACCTAGGCATCCAATGTGGACGCTCTAGGTCGACTTTGTAAGTTCCCCTTTAAGTCAACTTTAATTTTAAGTGTAGACGCACTAAGTCGACTTAGTTAAAGTTGACTTAAAATACAAGTGTAGACATAGCCAGACTGTGCCAGTTAGGCAGTGGGGCAGTGGAGATCATGATAGTCCAGGGCAGTACTAGGAGGTATTTTGCCCCGACAAGGCAGAATAGTTCCTCTGCAGGTTGTATGGCTGATGCTACACTGCATGGCTTTTATACAAGCCAGAACTTCAACCTCTGTGTTCTGTAGAGTGCAGAAGCTACACCATCCCTTGGAGGGTGTAGGGTGGCCTAAAGGTTACATGGCCATAATTCTACTCTATGCTCTGGCTGGCCATGCAAGTAGGTGGGGGAGCATACTGTACCCCAAAGAGATGTGTAGCAGTAGATATGAATCCTCTGTATATTTGAGAGCTCCAGGCAGGTAGTCTTCTTTAAGGCAGAATGTTTCATGATAAAACAACTAAATCCTATGGTACCTTAAAGACTAACAAATTTATTTGGGCATAAGCTTTTGTGGGCTGCAACCCACTTCGTCAGATGCAAGAGGTGCCCCAGGACTCTCAGGGTGCGTCTACACTTACAAATTAAGTCGACTTAAGCTTGCTTAAATCGACTTAATTTAATCTGCGTCCACACTACATTTTCCTTTAGTCAGCTTAAGCAGCTGCTTAAGTCGACTTAAGGAAAATTAAAGTTGACTTTACTAAACCTAGTTTTAAGTCGACTTTTCTGGCTAAGTCGACTTTAGAAAGTTGACTTAGCCAGTGTGGATGCAGAGTAGCCCTAAGTCGACTTTAAGTCAACTTAGGGGGCTTCAGGGCTTCCCCATTGCCCTTCCTGCCAGGGTGGCTGGCACAGGCAGAGCCAGGCATGCCCTCCCCACAGGGCAGGACAGAGCCCTGCCCACCCTGCTCCTATGCCTTGCCAGGGTCCCTGTTCCCCTCAGCCCCCATTGTACCCAGGTACAATGGGGCAAGGGCTGAGCCCCCTGGCATTTGGCAAGGGGTGCCCCCCTGCCACTGTGGACTTGTCCCAGGTCCACCTAGCCCCTACAAGTCGACCTAGGTGTCCAGTGTGGACGCTCTAGGTCGATTTGGCAGGGTCCCCTCTAAGTCAACTTAATTTTTGAGTGGGGACATGCTAAGTCAACTTAAATTAACAAGTGTAGACATAGCCTCATTGTTTTTGCTGTACACAGACTAACACGGCTACCCCTCTGGAACTTGTTTCGTGATACTTTCCCTGAGATAGTGTGGATCCATCCATCCCTGTTCTCCACAGTATTGCCCTTAGGTTATCTTTTGTTTCCACTCTGCAATAGAAGTGAAGGTTTATAGTGGAGAGGCAGCAGCTGAACTACTAATTAGTGTTCTGATGACTACATCTGCGATTTCAAGGTTTCATGTTCTTTGTTGGGGCCGGCACAGTCAGCCTTTATGTGACAATTCCGCTACTCTTACTCTGAGTTAAACGTGTTTTTAGAGAGAAAAAAAATGACTAGGATCTTTATCACTGGATCTGTATAAAGTACAACCAAGAAGACTTAAGGAAAGGAAAAAGTTGAACCTCACACCAGCAAAAGGCAGAAACACTGGTGCGGATAATAAAGGGGAAAACACTCTTCAGCAGCAATATGTAAATCAATGGCCCACACTGGTATTTCACACATAGGCCAAACAGGCACATATTAATTGATCTCTGCTTAGTACCCATTTAATATCCACCTTAAATAAAGAAGCTCTGTGTGTGTTTGGGGGGGGGGTGTGATATGTATCTCTAGGGTACCATTAAGAGACATTTCCAGATGGGTAGCCATGTTAGTTTGTGTACAGCAAAAACAACGAGAGTCCTGTGGCACCTTATAGACTAACAGATTTTCTTCAAAATAAGCTTTTGTGGGCTATAACCCACTTTATCAGATGCATGAAGTGGAAATCACAGTGGAGAGGTATATATACACATGCCAGGATGGAGGATGGCCTACAGTCCCCAGCTAAAATCTCTCCAACACATCATCAAAGATCTACAACCTATTCTAGAAGATGATCCCACACTCTCTCAAGCCCTGGGAGGACAGCCTATCCTTGCTCACTGACAGCCCCCCAAACTGAAGCAAATACTCACCAACAACCGACCACCATACAGCAAGAACACTAATCCAGGAACTTATCCTTGCAACATACCCCATTGCCAACTCTGCCCACACATTGATTCCAGTGATACTATCACAGGTCCCAACCACATCAGCCACACCATCAGGGGTTCATTCACCTGCACATCCATTAATGTAGTATATGTTATCATGTGCCAGCAATGCTCCTCTGCCATGCACATTGGCCAAACCGGACTGTCCTTGCAGACAAGGATAAGCGGACGCAAATCCGACATAAAAAATGGCAACACCCATAAACCTGTAGGAGAACACTTCAACCTCCATGGACACTCAGTAGCTGACCTGAAAGTTGCCATACTTCAACAAAGAAACTACAAAAACAGACTTCAGTGTGAAACTGCAGAGCTGGAGCTGATTTGCAAGCTTAACACAATCAGACTGGGTCTGAATAGGGACTTGGAATGGTTAGCTCATTACAAAAAGTGATTGTTCTGTTCACACATTTATCAACTGGTGTGAATAGGCCCCATCTGCTCTTTGAACTGACTTTGCTAACACTTGCCTTCCTCCATCCTGGCATGTGTATATATACCTCTCCACTGTGATTTCCACGTCATGCATCTGACGAAGTGAGTTATAGCCCACGAAAGCTGATGCCAAAGAAAATCTGTTAGTCTATAAGGTGCCACAGGACTCTCATTGTTTTTTCTTGTAGGCATAGCTTCACAAAGGGATGGGCACTGTTGTACTGAGCATCATCACATCTAATTTTTAGGTACCTGTAAAAATCAGAGGAACAAAACTGTGATCCACAAAGCCTGAGTTAGGTGCTCAAGCTTCCTATACAATGCATGAGAGGAGATAGATGCCTAAGAATGGGATTTGCCAAAGCCAGAACACTGGTGGGGAGCCTAAGATAGCCATTTGGAGATGCCAGGGAGAGAGGTATGTCCTAAGCCTTGCCCTTCTCAGGAATTTGGCACCTATCTCTTCTTGGAAGCCTCAGCTCTGAACCTTCTCCTGGAGTCAGACGCATGAGGCATTTCTTGCAAGAAACAGGTGGGAAGGTAATGTACTTACCCAGGAAGTGGGAGATGACAAGAGCTTCTTCTGGCTGAAAAAGAGAAAGGATATGAACAGGGATGTGCCCCCTCTTAGCTGAGTACCCTAACCACTGAGCAAGGGGATATTCTGATGTAGGTGTCCCTCAGTCACTCCTGTTGGAATTGTTCCAATCAGATAAACAGTCATTGCAGCTGGGGGAGTAGATCCTGGTGCACCTACATTATAGGTTAGTGTTCTAACCCTTAGGCTATAGAGTAATTTTCATGCTTGCTCCCTCTAGCTCAGTGACAGAGTTTGGATTTGTGAATACTAGTGGTTATTTAATTAAAGTTACTTCCTATAGTACTGCTTCCTAAACAGTATTTCCCACCGTACACCACTTATACATGAGATTTTTCCTCCTCAGTTGACTTCCAGTTATTCAAATCACTATCTGCTTGGATACACACTTCATATCTTGTACAGCACTGTCTTTGATGACTACCAGATAATGTGTGTTCTTTTTAAAGTTGTAACAAGTGACTCAAAATTCAAAGTTCTCTTGACATACAAAACTCCATTCTATTTAGTCTACACAGCTAAAACAAGGGACAGAGTATGTTATTGTGTACATTCCAATTCCAGAAAGAACTTTTTAAAAAGTCTGTGGTGCTATATTGGAATTTAAAACCATATTTTCAACTTTGCAGTAAGGAATGTCAGTGGGTGCAATGGCTTTCTTTTTAATAATCAGTAGTCCTGTGTAATCTGCTGGTACATCCTTTTCACAGAAAAGATGATTCATGTTGTACTCAATAAAAGTAAAAGCCTTGTCTGAGCTTGGATACTGTCACAGACACTAACAGTTGTTACAGCACAAGACAATATTGTGTTTCTGTCTGTGACACTGGGAGACCAGGTGCCAGCTCATGCTGAAGACTCTAGGCCTTCCTGAACACTGACAAATGTATGGTGGGGATTTACCTGTGTGTAAGTTTTGTTAAAATAGTTATTAAATTTCTAAAAATGTGTTTTGACTTTATGATATGCTTGTGAGTTGTTGCATGCAGAAATCCCATTGATAGAATCCCGTATTATAAGGTAATATTTAAATATTTGCTCTATAACTGTAAAAGTGTTTTCTCTAAAGTTGCAACATACTTAGGAGAGAAGCATTACCACGTGCAAAATGTTCATTCACCATGAGAGATGTCATTTCCTGTCCAACAAAAGAAACCCCATAGACACCTGATAAGCCATTGTGGAACTTCAGTGGTGAAAAGACTTGGTTGATTGCTTTCCCTGCACACATGAAGAGATGTATACAAACACCTGTCCCACAAGACTGACCTCTAGAGAAAGGGAATAAAAGTCCGTGTCAAGAAGGAATTGTTATGCCTATCCTGCTTGGACTTCAGAGAGAGGGCAAGACATCTAAGCATAAGCAAGAGATCCCAGGCTCTTTAGCTTTGGTTAGCCCTAAAGGACAGAGAGAGCTTGCACATTACAATAACTTGTTTTATGTTTTGAAACATAAGACTGTAACTTGTGTGTGTGTGTTTTTGCTGCTTTAACCTTGTAAGTAACTCTCATTTCTTTTTCCTAATTAAAACATCTTTAATTAGTTTACTATAGAATTGGCTGCAAACATTGACTTTGGTGTGAGAGCTGAGCTACAGCTGACATGGGGTATGTGACTGGTTCTTTGGGACTGGGAGTAATCTGAACATCGTTGTGATTTTTAGTGTAAGGGACCATCTATCACAGAGATTCCCAAATTCTGGGGAAGTGGAGGAACATTTGGGGGAGTGCGACACACCAGTGAGGGAGTGCCACCTGGCCCTGCTCTGCTCTGGCTCCACTCCCAGGCCCAGTTGCAGCCCCTGGTTCCTGGGCCCACCCACAGCCTCAGCCCCTGTTATGCTCCAGTCCCCAGATTCACACCTAGTTGTGGCCCTTGGCTCCCAGCCCAGCTATCGCTCAACCCCCCAGCAGCAGTTCTGCCTTGGCTTTGGCCTCAGTTCCCATTCTACATCTGGCCCCAACTGTGTCCCAACTCCCACACAGGGACAAGGGTAGAAGGGGAGTCCAATGTCAAAAATTTGGAAACCACTGATTTATTACAAAGACTAGCTTGCCCGGATAGCAACATAGATGAAAATACCCAAGATGATTGTCTGTGACTCTGTGTTAAGGCTGTGGGAGTTCTCCTTTGGTGGTTGGTTAGTGAAATCTAAGTACAGAACACACAACCAATTTGGGGTTTGTGCACGACTTCCTAACAATCTGCTCTGAGGTTGGAACTCATGCTCGTGAGCTACTCCAGTCAGCTTGACGCTGGCACCTAATGAAAATAAATACCATAATAGCTACTGCTGCAGAAGTGCATTATAAACTATGTAGCATGCTGACAGCAGACACTTTCTGAATATGATTTATGCTTAATTGAAATGTACTAGAATTTGCATAGTATTGAACTATTTAGATGGCTTCAAGCTCTTCTTCATTCTCGCCATTTCCCTATTCCTGTTTGGCAATTTTTATAGCCTTCTTCCAAAACCCATTCCCTGGCTGTTGTGCAAATTGATCTCGCTAAGATCCACTGTATCAAATCTTTGGCCTTGCCGTTAGTCATCTTCCATCTATGTTCTTTGCAAAAGCCATCCTATCAATATATCTCTTGGGTTTCCTCTGGACATAACCACACCAACATATCCAGTCAGCATTCCTATGTTCCAGCTTGTATATCTCAACTTACTTATTTAACTTTAGTGGCCTTACCCCATTGCAACAGTCAGGCAAGGCTGTTGTACATTGCTTGTGCAAAATGCCCTAGGCTAGACCTTTGACTTGACATGGACATCAATTCACATGAGAACTAGACAACAGATTTACAGGTTGGCTGTCCAAGATTGACATCCTTGGTTTGAAATGAGAGTTTCTGTTCTCCTACATTTGCTGCTTACTACAGTTACCAAGTATCTTTGGCCCTGCCAAGACTTATTTTAAGGTGGTATTTATTGACCTTATCATAAGGCCTATGTGGCATATTACAGAAATGGCTACGACACCAGCTACCCCACCATACCCTGCTGAGAGATGCACCAGTTGGTCTGAGACTGCTCATTGGATATTTGCAGCAGTCCTACATCTGCAGGATGTTTCCCTATCTATTATCCAGAGATCTGTCCCATGGGAGTTGGTCTCCCCTTCACAGGTAGATGGTGTCAAGCTATTTGATAGGATACTAGAATGATACATTTTGGAAACTGAACTAATGTAAGAATTGACAATGTTCTATTTGGGCTGCCTTATGAGAATGGTATGGAGGAGAATGATATGGAGCAGTGGTTCTCAACCAGGGGTACGCAGAGGTCTTTTTTTTGGGGGGGTACATCAGCTCATCTAAATATTTGCCTAGTTTCACAATGGGCTACAGAGAAGACACCAGTGAAATCAGTACAAACTAAAATTTCATACAGATAAAATGAGCAAGTAAGCCATTTTTCAGTAATAATGTGCTATGACACTTCTATATTTTTATGTCTGATTTTATAAGCTAATAATTTTAAATGAGGTTTAACTTGGGGTACGCAAGACAAATCAGACCCCTGAAAGGGGTACAATAGTCTGGAAAGATTGAGAACCATTGGTACAGAGATACCAAGATGAATCTAGTATAGCTAACATCAATAAAAAGTCAATATTTGCCAACCGTTAGCAGACAACATTGTGTGAGATGTCACAGTTTTCCCCTAGGTAACTAAGCAAATGTTGACTTTTTAATGGCAACCAATATACATTCCCAGAGAAATACTACATTAAGATAGAGTTAACATCAAGAATACATATCCATCGTTTGGAGTAAAATAAACTATAGGGTTGGTCTAATTCTCTCAGAAACAAGCACTATAAATCCAAGAAACTCATAGATTGAGAAATTCAGCTATATTAAAGTAAGAAATGCACCATTAGGACATGTAAACAACCTTAATTCTGCCCCTTGTGACAGCAGTTGTAACTATATGTTTATGATAAAAGCATTTTAGCATTTATAGTCTCATATTAGATTTAACTGATTTTTAAAGGCAGATGACATTTTTTTCCATTTCCCCCAACTTACAACATCACAACAGAGCAGAGTTGTCCCCTTGAGAACAATAGGAAATGGCAGCCATTTTAAAAGAGGACAGTTCTTCATGGAATTTTCAGAGGCAGAACATTTTACTTTAGTTTCTGCTAAAGGAGGAAAGCTGTTATGAAAAATAACAGCAAAAATTACCATAAATCCTAAAATAATTTTTTCAAATACATCCATTGCAAAGATTTCAGGAAGTTTTAACTATAGGGAAAGATGAAGAGTATGTATTATTTCATTACTGAGTTTATTAGGGACAAATAAAGGTCTTCTGCATGGTGCAAAATTCCTTAAAGGATCCATTTTCAATTAATTCTAATTCATAAAATAATTAATGGATTTACTTATAAATTCCCAGAAAATCCATTTTATACTCAATACCTAAGTCCTTTAATTTTGGGAAAGATATCCTGTACCTTTCATATATAACAAAGTGGCTGAATCCGTACTGTAAGGGGAAATTTCAATTCAGTCTTAACCCTAGAACTGTGCCCAGCACCTTCATAAGTCTTTTCTTTCATTCTACACACTCATATATAAATGGAAGGTGGATCTACGGTAAGCCTAAAAAGGAGACCTGATGTATCTTCAGGAGGAAATCATGACTCATAAAAAGCATCCTGTAAATCATGAGTGTGTAACTTCAATGACAAAGCTAGGGACAAAAAAGCTGATTGGACTATTATGAAGTTATCGGTGGCTGCACTTCTGAGCACTCCTCTGCCATTATAGCAGAGCCTAGTAAAGCCCCATCCTTTGCTGATGATATCATAATGCACATGCTTGGTGCACCATCTGACATTGCTCTCAAGCTGCAACTTGGACAATTTACATTATAAATGTCTACTGGAAATATCAACACAATCTTTCAGAAATCCCCCCTCTGTCTGCCCCTTGTCAACACCAACACCACACAACAGTTCTGCAGAAAAAACTCCACACGAGGAACAAGAAAGTTCATGAATGTGCATAAATTGTCTATCTTATAATTTTAGTTTCCCCACAATTTTTGATGAATTCTCTAAATTCTAAATATTTATTTCAACTTCCTAAATTAAAATTTCTGTTGCCCTGTTACTCATCTACCACATTTTTTGGTATACATTTAACAACATGAAAAGAAAATATATGACTACTTATTTAACAAGAAAGACAGGAACAGAAAATATGATATAAAAACACTATACTGTGCATGTAGTTGAATTAATGTCATTCACTGTAGGAGTCATAACTTTAGCATTTCCTGACCTTTACATTTTAAATGTGCAACCTTACTGTTGCATTCATATATGGCTTGGGTTGGGATTTTTTTGCATTTAATGGACATAAAATAGAAATGTATTTCTGAACTGTGTATTTTTTCCATGGTTCTGAAAGGGTTAAAGAGAAACACATTTACTAAGTGAGGTAGAATAACCTTGCAGGGAACAGTATGGCACGTGCCAGCAGTTCTTTTTTCCTTTGCGCACAGCTTCTAATGGAAAAGTACTGCCTGCCCTCTGTAAATTATTAATTTCTTCATGTTATCGGATACTGTTGATGAAAAGATAAGTGGCCACAGTACTGAATGTCTGAATAAAATGAATGCCGACTGATACCCTTTAAACCTTACACACACACACACACACACACACACACACACACACACACACACACACACACACAGTTTTGCTTGGCCTTGCACTGGACAATAGTCTATTACACACTTTTAGCAGCTCATAAGTAACTCCCCATGGAATAAACCATTTCTGCTTCATTTTAGGTACTGACTTAGATGAATGACTTCATCTTACTTACAACCTTCAGCTGAGCTAATATGTCAAACAAACTTTAAACTAGTACATAGTCATGTTTACATGAACCTGAAAATGAGAGGAGGCTGAGATCCTTTTTCATTAGTCATAACTTTTTATATTATGGAAGTCATTGTTTGGATATGTTAAGAACAAAGACAATAGACACCTCTTTAGTCAAATGCTAATAATCATTACCCGTGTCAAAACCAATATAGAGAGACAGGATGGGTGAGGTAATATCTTTTATTGGACCAAATTCTGTTCATGAGAGAGAGACAAGCTTTCAAGCTATACAGAGCTCTTTTGTAGCAGGAAAGCTTGTCTCTCTCACCAACTGAAGTTGATCCAATAAAAGATATTACCTTACCCACCTTGTCTCTCATAATAACCTGGGACCAGCACAGCTATAACTACACTGCAAAAACCAATATAGCCTAACAAAGAAAAATAATGCCTCATATGCTTCATAAAACCTAGAAAGATTATGGATCCTGGTAATTAGTAAAATTGGTAAAAGCAACCAAGTGCAGTAGCTCCAACTTTTAATAGAAAGGGACCCACACACAAAGGTTGATACAAGAATGAGGCATTAATAGAGAAAAAAAGGCTTAATAACCCACCAAATGCTCTACATTGTTTAGCATCGTTATATTTAACCTGCCTATCATAGGGTATGTCTACACTGGAGGCTCTGTTAAGTCGACTTAACCAAGGTCGACTTTAAGTTGACCTAAAGTCAACCTTGTTAAATCAACTTAGAGAGTTCACAGCCCTGCATCCACACTGGCAGGTGCTAGGTTGACGGAGGAGTGGTTAGGAACTCTGGGAGGGGGCCTGGAGATCAATTAGGTCGACTGAAGGGCTATCCCCCATCTACACTGGCCTAAGTCAACTTAATAAGGTCGACTTAAGCCTTAGGACGGCCTTCAGAGGTGGTGTTATTAAGGCAACTTAAGGAAGCGCTTAAGTCAACTTCATAAAAGCCCAGTGTGGACGCAGCAGTCTGTAGGTCAACTTAACTTTCCTTAAATCGACCTAAGGCTCCAGTGTGGACGTACCCGTAGACAGTAGGACAGAAGTAATTGTAGGCAAGCCAATAAGGGAGAGCAGCTGCCCCAAAAGGTCTAATCTATTGAAAATTGCACTGAGGATTACTCATATAGGCCAGAAATGTGTTCCAAATTGCAGCTGAAGACATTAGCATTCCAGCAGAATGACTTAACTATCAACCATTATCCTACCATCAGTTTAGAAGCTTACAAATCACATTTATTATGTCTATAGTTGCTGAAAGTGTAGGTTCAAATCCCCACAGAGTCAATTCAGCATTTTGTCTTTATGAAGAAAATAAAAGATAGGGGGGTCTTATGGATGGAGCTGTCAAGATAAACCGAGCAGATAAAATGCAAATTGAGTTAAACATCTACTGGACTTCACTTGTCTTTTTAAAAAGTTCCTTATCTGTGTTATAAAATCTTCTGGCTTTACCTGTGATAGACTATAAACCATCACATGATGTGCCATTGTTTGATAGCACTGATAAAATGGATTATGTAGAACTTCTGGTCTTGTAGTCTATGATGACTGGCAATGTAGTCAGCCACCAAGAGACCTCATTCAGTGCTAATATAAGCAAATGAGACATCACTGTCTTCACTGGAATTACATATGCTTGTGCCCATGATGAATTAGATCCATATATTTTGTGTTGGTCTCTGAGTTAATAAAACAAACAAACCACCTACATGTGTGTTGAGCCTAAGAACTTGTAAAAAAGGATGGAACAGAAAAATTGTTCCTATTCTGAAGCTGGCTGCTAATGAGCAGCAGATTTGGGTCTTTATCCTGCACCTCTTATTCACTTAAATAATTCTTAATTCTGAGATCAGTTCCATTGACTTCAGTGGGACTGTTTATGAGCAGAATTTTTTCTTTCCCAGAACTGGACCTGCTTTGCATGCGATACTATTGCAAAATTTGAGAAAATGAAGACTTCAGCTGCAAAAATTGTGGTGAAAATCCCCCAGCTATCCTATTCAGACACAGAAGCAATAGAGCTGGTTAGTGTTCATATTACTCACTTGTCTATATCGCATAGGGTCTGGCACAATTTGCTAGGAATCTTTGCTCAAGAGATACTCAGATTTAGAACAGCAGTAGTATTACAGGTGCAGACAATGATCTATTAGCAGACTCCAGGAAGGAGTTGCATAGTTCTTCCCATATCTGGTTCTAGCTAATGCTATTAATCTCACTAGTCATGAGCTCTACATTTAACCTCAGATAAATAATAATTATAATACATACCACTATAAGAATTGCCACCTGAATGGACCTGAGCAATCTAAACTCAACATAACCCTTGCTGGTAGAGAGCTCAAATACTAAATGGACATAGAAACTGAGCTACCCATTGAGTTAATCTCTCCAGGTCAGGTTTGAGACATGTACATAAGGCATTATGGAGATGCTTGCACTCCCACTGCTGTACCCATTCTGAGCATAAATGAGAAGATTATCATGTCCAGGGCTATTACTCTGGTGTCTTTCATGTGCACTGCAATACTTTGGATGGGAACTTGTTAGAGAAGGGTCTGGGGAGGGCCTTTTCCTGGCTGACATTCTGTAGAGCATGAACCTCCAAGCAAAGCAGTAAATGTTGGGTCAGCTCCTGTGAATGGGCTATCTTGAGGCTAGTACACTTTATGAAGACAGCAGTGTTTGTTGACCCTTAATTAAAATAGCCCATCTGTAGTGAGGACTCCTTGGGTGCATCTACACTTATAAATTAAGTCGACTTAAGCAGC
The DNA here is from genome assembly GCA_007922175.1 of Pelusios castaneus. Taxonomy (NCBI): domain Eukaryota; kingdom Metazoa; phylum Chordata; order Testudines; family Pelomedusidae; genus Pelusios; species Pelusios castaneus. The sequence continues at coordinate 2,197,961 of ML685851.1, read as the reverse complement.
CTTAAGTGGACTTAATTTACCCCACGTCTACGCTGGGCTTTCCTTAATTCAACTTAAGCTGCTCCTTAAATCGAATTAAGGAAAAACTAGTTTGAATTAATAACACCTTGTTATAATTTGAACTAGTGTCTAAGTCGACTTTATTAAATTTACTTAGCCAGTGTAGATGCCCTAATTTGACTTGGTTGACTTAGGGCATGGGGGACAAGGGAGCCCTGCATGGTTCCCTGGCAGAAGGGAGCCACCATGGCTCCCTTGTCCTTGGGGGAGCCCCTGCTCCCTTCTCCCCAGACCTGCAGCTTCCCTGCCAGAGGAGACGCAGTCCCGGGGAGAAGGGCTCCCGAGACAGGGCTCCAGCATGAGGGACCCCCCACTGGAACCCTGGCTGGAGAGCTCGGGAAGTGGACAGCTCATCCTAGCAAGAGCCAGCCGGCCCACGGTTGGCTGTCCTGGTACCAAGAAGCTGCGGGCGGCTCGTCCCGGCAGAGCCAGCCCTGCAAGGCAGGCTCTGCCGGGACTGAGAAGCCACTTGCAGTTTGTCCCGGCGAGAGCCAGCTGGCTCTCCACAGGACCGAGAAGCCACTCATGGCTGGTCCCAGCGGAGCCAGCCGGTGCACAGCTGGCTCTGCCGGGACTGAGAAGCCGTGGGCAGCTCTCCTGGCTCCCTTCTCCCCGGGACCACTAAGGTCCCAGGGAGAAAGGATCGCAGGCTCCCTTCTGCCCGGGACAATGGGGTCTGGGGAGAAGAGAGCCCCGCTGACAGAGGAAACCCCAGGGTTTCTGGTCAGCTGGAGCATGGGTCCCTGCTGGCTCTCACCGGGACAAGCCGCCAGCGGCTTCCTGGTCTGGGGAGAGCCAGCCCTGCAAGGCTGGCTCTCCCTCCACCTATCTAGTTGACTTAGAGAGTCTAGAGTAGACTCTCTAAGTCAACTTAATAGGAGCATCTTTAAGTCGACTTAAGAGTCTTGTGTAGACTCTCTAGGTCAACTTAATAAGGACAACTTAAAGTTGACTTTAGAAAGTCGACTTAAGAAAGTCGACCTAGCTTTCTGAGTGTATATATAGCCCTTGAGAGCATGTCAATGGCCAGGCAGAGTGTTTAACAAGCAGAGGGGATGTTTCCTTCACAGAGAGTCATTAGAATCTTATCGCTATCTTCTCTGTTGATTGCACTGATCAATGGAGAAATTTGTGATTGGATGACTAAGACAAACAAACTACTGATATCTGACACCATTCGTTACCTCCTGCTTTGAAGAAATGCAAAATAAATGAGAAAGCAAAGAAGACCCTACTGCATTGTATTATTGCTGTCAAAAAAATTACTGTTAAGCTCTTTACAGAATCCAAAATAAGTAACATATTTGCCAGGAAAGAATAAGTGCTTCCAACACTGGTTGTTTTGCATTTCTAGGGCATATTTGAAACTGTACTTTCACAGTGAATGAACTTAGATCATTCGGAGGATGTTCTCATAAACACTTTGGTGAGATGTGAAAAATCTAGCTACTGGCACAGTGGCTCAGTAATCCAGCGACACCTATGCAGTGCATATTGGAAGGTGAAGTGTTTCAACTGTACAATAAAGAAGAAAGAAAATGAAACACGCCAACCAGGAGCAAGGGCGAAAATGAGCCAGCAGAGAAAATAAAAATAATCAAAACAGCTCCCCTCTCCCCCTCACTTTCTCTTTGTAGGAAAAAGGAGGTTACGGCAGCAGTGTCCTCTTCCACCTAGTGTCCTCTTCCACCTAGTCCTCTTCCACCTCAGAAAGTTCCAAGGTCCTAAAGAAGTTCAGTCAACTTTCCTAAAGTGAACATTCAGGTTTTTTTCTTTCCCATCTTCCCACTCATCCACCCCAGTAGCAATGACTTTGTTCCAGGGGCAACCTAATTCCTAACTGCCTGCAGAGCTGCTGTCCTGTTCCCACAAGTGACCTCTTTCTTCAAGACAATAGTGTGAAGGAAATCTCTCTCCCTTTGCCTTTCTCCCTTTCCCATTCAGTCAACTATATTCTGTCCCTAGTATTTTGTTTCCTCTGTCTACAACAAAATCCTGCCACCCTGGTGCCAGCTGCTCCAGTCTGCTGCCTTGAGCTTCTATGTCCTGTTCAGCTTTCTATGCTGCTTCCTCTAGTCAGAATCCTTCAGGCCTTCTTTTTGCATGTATCCAGGAACAGCCAGAGATCTCTGTGTATGAACAAAGCATTGTGCTGGTATTCAAGACAGAGACAAAGGGTATGGAAGGGCATCAGAGCAATGAAAGAGAAGAACAAGTATCAGGTGAGAGAGGATCAAGAAGAACGAGAATCAGCATTTGTCTCTTTGGAAAGGAAATTTCTTTTTGAGAGGGAAGTGAAAACAGCAGCAGGCATAGCAGAGAGATGACATGGCTGAAAATTTTCTGTTGAAACTTTCTCCAGTGGAAAATGAGGTTCTTGATGAAATGCTAATTTTCATAAAGAAGAGTCTGTTTTTCTCAAAAATTTAGTTTTTCATCAGAAAACATGGTTTGATTTAATTTAATTTATTTTGGGAGGCAAGCAGTTTTGGGCTGGAATGTTTCAGTCTCCAGGTAAATACAACAATGGTTTTCAGTTTTTAAACAAGGCAATAAACTTTTCCGTGGAAACTCCTCAACTCCCCCCATCCCATTTTTCCAACCAGTTCTATTAGGTGGCTGGTCAAAACTAGCCAGTGGATCTTGAATTGTTGCAGACAACCACTCACACTCAATCTATAAGCCAAGAAGTAAATACTGAATGTATTTTCCACATCATTTGGAAGAACAAATAAAAATGAGAAAAACATTAAGCTGTTTATGGAAAATTCATGAACATAATAATAAAAATTTGGTAGATAAATTATTCTCTACAGATTCTATAACCAACACAGTTGCAAACATTTCCATTTCCCAAAGCACAATACACTGATTCTCCTTTTTGTATCTACCTTTACTTAAACTTACAAAGGAACAGGGTTGTCTCCTTTCATACTTAAAAGTTGTTTAAAAGTTTCCTCCACCCAACATGCCTTGCCTGCAAGGTAACCTTTCTGAGACAATTATTCAAGGTGGCTTAATTTTTCATGGCAAATAACAGAAATGTTGGTAAACACTGGAGGTTTGTAGCTCTTTCACAGTGTTTGCTCACATGTTAACTCTGGAATATTTGCATCTTTGTATTCTAATGAATGATCCTCGGCACAGACAGCCTTCTCATGTTCCTATTTCAATCAGTGGCTAAGCTTTCTTTCACTTCAGTGAGAAAATCAGCCTTAAGCTTTCTTAGATCAAATCCTGCAGTCTAGTCCCTACTAAGGTTCAACTCCTGCTGAAGTCAATAGGAATTCCCTGCCTGAGACCAGATTGTATCTGATCCATATAAGAATGGGCAATCAGGAGAAGAGATATATAGCTTCTTCCCCTTGAGAAGACTGGCAGTTTGCATTACAGCTAGACAGAATTTCAGCCACTGAGGTTGGGGAATACAGGGGCTGCTGCATTTCTAGCATGCCAAAGGAGGAGAATCTACCTATAGATGGCCCTCATCAAAATACCAGCTGAACGCATCATAATCAATTAATTTTTAACTGATCACCCTTCTGAGGTAAGAAAGTATTATTTCCATTTTACAGAACAGACACAAAGACTAAGAGGCAGATTTCTGAAGCTTTTTAGGCATCACTGTAGTCAGCATCATAGTGCCTAACTGGTTTTGGCGTCTACATCTCCTTTTCCAAAGGGATTTAGGCACTTTGGAATCTAAAGTATTTGGGATGGATTTTTGAGACTCGTTCATTATCTTGTAGGTATCTGAAGCAGACAGCAATGCTGTCATAGTGAGGGATGTTAATGTAAAGGGCGGTGACATCCATGGGGGGCAAGAAGGGTATTCGAAGGGAGGCTGTTGATGTTGCAGAGTTTCTGTAGGAAATTGGTAGTGTCTTGGAGGAAACTGGCCTTTTGCATGGTGAGTAGTTTGGAGATGGTTTCTAAGGCTATGTCTACACTTAGAAATTTAGGTTGACTTTACTAAGTCGACTTTAAGTCAACCTTATTAAGTCGACTTACTTAGAGAGTCCACACAGGACTCTTAAGTCAACTTAAAGCTGGCCTTACTAAGTCGACTTAGAGAGTCTAGACTAGACTCTCTAAGTCGACTGGAGCCTCGGCTCCCAAGGCTAGGGGGGCTTGTCCTGGGGAGAGCCAGAAAACCTGGGGAGCCACCTGCCCTGGGGAGAGCCTGACACAGCAAACCCTGGAGCGGTCCGAAGCACTCGGCTCCCTTCTGGCCGGGACCACTCAGCGGGCCTCCTTCCTGCCTGGGACCCCAGTGGTCCCAGGCAGAAGGGAGTGCAGGGTTCCCTTCTCTCCGGGACTGAGGACAGGAAAATAATCTTTCTATTTCTACTCAAGATTCCCTTCTTTATGCATCCCTGGATCTAGTATCTCACTGCAAGCTCACATTCAGTTGGTTATCTACCATGACCCTCCAAATCTCTGTCAGAGTCATTGCTTCTCAGGATAGAGCCTCTCACTTGTACGTATGGCCTATATTTTTTGTTCCAAGATGTTTACATTTACATTTAGTTATGTTAAAATGCAGATTTACTTGCGCCCAATTTACCAAGAGATGCAAATAGTCCTGAACCAGTGACCTGGCCTTTTCATTATATACCACTCCCCCAACAATTTTGTCATCCACAAACTTTATTAGCAATGATTTTATGTTTTCTTCCAAGTCAATGATAAAAAAATGCTAAATAGCATAGGACCAAGAACTGATCTCTGCAGGACACCACTTGAACCACATATCATCAGTGACAGTTCCCTGTTTACAGTAACATTTTGAGATCTCTCTCAATCAATTTTTAATCCATTTAATGTGTGCCATATTAACTTCATATAATTCTATTTTTAAAATTCAAATGTCATGAATTATCAACTCAGACATCTTACAGAGATCTAATTTTACATTCAAGGTTACGCAGCATAGAAGATGTCATTTTGTCAACCCAGATGGCATCCTCTGCATGGCATGATACCACATGCACCCTATGTGTGATGTCACGCTGCATGGAGGACACCATTTTTTATGCAAGTGTCAATGTCTGACTATGCCACTTTGCCCATTTACCCTGTCTATGCTGCTCTAATGGCATAGTGAAGCCATAAGCAACAGATGCAGCATAGGGCTGGAGCACCATAGGGCTGACATAAGCAACTGTATGCTGCCTACTTTGCAAGCTCCAACATAGGGGGTATGTTGAGCACTGCAGGAGATTCTGGGCTCCTGTGAAGTCCATAGGAGACCTGTGAGGCTGTTCTGACTTTTGCTGGGAGCTGTTTCAGTCCTGTGATAGCACAGAATCTGGAGAGTATAAGGGTGATGCAAAGCAACGTTGGTTTCCACCTGGGCTGCATTTTCTGTGGTGCACTTCCTGAAAGGCCTAACACACAGTCTAGAACAAAATCATTGCTAAAGCCAACACTTCCTTTTTCAGGTGGCACACCGATGGTTAAGGGAAATAATACATACAGCTAATCTAAATCCCCTGTAGAAATTAGATTGAACATTTTCCCATATATGTTGCAGGTCCTAATCTTGATATGACTTTCAGCTCTAGAAGGGAAAGGGTTCTCTATACCATATATTGGTGAGCAGGGGGTGGTCTGGGGAACAAAGTGAAGTACAGCTACGGAGAGAGAATTATTTGCAAAACTTTTCTACTCAGAATTCCTCCAGTGACACTTTGGCTATGTCTACACTTGCAAGTTAGGTCAACTTAAGGAGGCTTAAGTCGACCTAACTTAGTCCCTGTCCACACCAGGCTTTCATTAAGTCGACTTTAATGAAAGCTTAGGTCGACTTAATAAGAACTGCCGGTTAGGTAAACCTAACCCTTAAGTCGACTCCTTAGGTCAACCTAAGAACAGTGTGGATGCTTAAGTCCACTTTATTAGGTCGACCTAAGGGCAGTTAGGTCCACTTACTAACTCCCCATTCAGGGAAACCACTTTTTTAAGTCCACTTAATAAGATCGACTTTAGGTCGACTTAAAGTTGACCTAACTTTTTGTAGTGTAGATATAGCCTTTGGGAGCTGCCATAACTGCATACAAACTCAGAACAGGTGGTGTAGTGGGACTGAACTAAGAGAGAGGACAATGATTGTATCTTGGGGCAAGAAGTGTATCTCCATTGGTTAAGATTCTGGTTAAGGGTCCAATATACTATTGGTTCTTTTCCCTGAAAACTCTGTATTGTTAAGAGGACTTTGCTGCAAAAGCTGTTACAGAGCTATTCATGATGGGAAATGTAGTGGCAGCTCCTCAGTGGGGTACAACATGGAGGTTTCTTCACTGAAGCCAGCAGAGCTGAGTGAATTCTGGTGAGGCCCCTCTTATCCAGCCATTAAATGCTAGAGACCAGTTTGGTGGTTTCATGTTTCTGTATCAGATATGGGCTGGCTACAGAGCTTCCTTCTTAGTAAGGTACATATCAGATATGTTCATCATAAGACCTTTTAATGCACTGCCAGATATGGTTGAGGTTAACTTAAATAAGATATTTTACACACACGTATTTTATACTGGCTGAATAGTATAATACAGTTTGTCATTCCATCACGTCTCCCCATTTAAGTTCCACATTCCTATCATTTACAAAATATACACTATCACTTTATCTTTGAAATTCATTAATATCAGTCTAAGTGTCTCTGAATCATACTGTTTTTCTAATTATTTGACCCAAATGCATAACAAGTTGGTCATCTGGCTTTTAGTTAGTTGCCATGACTAGTTGTGGTCAATGTAGAATCCTTGTCTTTTTGTTCTGCCTCCACCACCTGCAAAGTTTGCTGTGTTGATTGTTCTTTCTGAGAAACAAACTGAATGGTTTCTGATGGACAGTTGAACTCTCTACTGTTGATCGTGATCACATATAATCTGGGCAGTGAATTCTTTTTCTTTACGGCAACTAGAACTGGCCATCCTTTTTCTCCATCCAGTGTGAAATGAATATGGTAACCTGCTGCCAAACCTAGTGGTTATCTGAGTGATGTCTATTACAAAAATTGTCCATAAGTTCTTTTAGCATGTTTATCCAATTTAGCTACTGTCGTCATGCCTGGTCCCTTTGGAGATAGTACTACTGTTCCAACTTCAGAAAAGTACTCTTGCAGGGAAGACAACTCATGTTGTGCTAGACTATGTTCAATAGTCATTATTGGCATTGAATCATAGCTCAGAAGAGCAAGGATTGGATCCTTTCTGCATTGGATCCTCTCTTGGCTGTGTGTACAGTTTTCTGAGCTTCTCCATTGCTTGACGATAGTGTGGGCTGCTAGTAATATAATTAAAATAATATTTTGTTCTGAGTGACTTAAATTCGACTGCACTGAATTGAGGTCTGTTGGCTGTCACCAGTGGTTCTGGAACACCAAGGAGTGTAAAAGTGTGCTTCAGTTATTCCGCATGTTATGTCTTTCAAGTACATTATCTTTATATACCTGGAAAAATTGTCTAGGACAACCAGGTAATGATAGCCTTTCAATTTTCATAAATCTGCAACTAGTCTCTTCCAAGGTCAAGATGCTTTTATTAAAGGTTCTTTGTGTTGTGTTGGTTTGTTAGTTCTGCAGTGTAAGCTGGTTATGGGCGGTCTGGGGTGTTCAGGCCCTTCCTTGGGCCCAGGCTCCTAGGAAAGTCAAAGTTCTGGCTAGCCTGGCCCCAGGAAAACACCACCCATTGCAAACACTAAGTAGTTCTTGATTCCTTCAATGGCATTGGCTGTCAACCTACATGCTAGCTCGGGCAGATCAGGGATCAAGAGTCAGTAGCCCTGGCCTCTAGGTGAGGTGGGGCAGGTAAAAGAGTCAGTAGCACCTGGCCCCCAGGTGAGATGGGGCAGGCACACAAAGTCAGTAGTCCCCCCCTCTCCCTCCTCCCCATGGTCTGGGATGAGTAGCAGGCCCAGACAGGGGCAGGAACACCACTTGAAACCCTCAGCGGCTGTGGCAGGAGAGGTCAAGCATTCCGGGTGGTTGTGAAATGGGGGGAGGGGAACACAAGCCCACCCGACTCCACTGTGTCCCAGCCCAGGGCCCGATCAGTGGCAGACCTTTCTGCCACTGAGTTAGTGGGGCTCCAGCTGCAATGCACTGACATGGGTTTTCTCTGGCATTCAGCTAAATTGTGGTCAGCTGCCCCTGGGCTACTTCCTTCCACCCTGAGCCAGGTTACCTGTGTCCAGCGGGGCCTCCTCCAGGTCTTCAGGGTGGACAGCCCGTGGTATCCCAGCTAGGTTCTTGCTGTCCATGGGCGGCAAGTCTGGGAACTCTTCAGGTCCATCTGCAGAGGGCAGCTCCTCCAGATCAAAGGGTCCCTCCACAACTGGCTGTTTTTCCTGGATGCAGGGGCCCTCAGCCGATGGAAGCTCCTCTAGTTTGCAGGGGCCCGGCAGCTCCTCAGGTCCTCGACTTCCCCAAGCTCTGGCGCACCCCCGGTGACGGCAACCCACCAGGGTTTCAGCAGGCTGTGGGATGTCTCCCCTAATCCACTGTTCCCAGTGTCCTCTCCCAGTCACTAGGGACGGGCAAGCTGAGTAGACCACTGGGCGTCCTACCAGGTGAGGACAGGGGCAGCTTGGTGGTAGGGGCCTAGTCACGCTTGGCTTGCAGTCTCAGAGGAGAAGCATCCTTTCCCTCTGGCAGCTTAGCTCCTACTGAGCTGCAAGGCTGGGCTTTTATACTTCCCTTTCCTGTTCTGGCTCGGCCCCTCTGCTTCCAGGGCCTGAGCCCTGCAATTCCTGGATCTGTCCAGTAGGGGCCTTCAGGCCCTTCCTTGGGCCCAGGCTCTGAGGAAGACCAAAGTTCTTTTCTACATACATGCATGTATTTATTCTTAATGTCCTTGTTGATGCCCATCCAATACACTAACTGATTGGCCCATTTACAGCATTTAGTTAACCTTTGCTGTCCTTCATGGATGAGGTTTTCTCATTTTGTTTGGAATTACGATGCAATTGCCTTTACTTGAGTGCATTTGACTCATTTAATTGTCCACAGACCACCAAATAGTCTCTTCCCTCTTATTTGATGTCTGGCAGATACTTGGGCCAACTTTCCTTAATGTAATTCAGAACTTCCTGAAGATGTTTGTCTGTCAAGGTTGCTTTTTCTAGTTATAGTAGTCTCTTTTTTCACACTGGTCCACAGCTTTCACATAAGCTTTTACATCATCACTGAGCTCACGGGTATCTGAGTGTGATGCCAGGCTCTATGACTATGTCTACACTAGCAATTTAGGTTGACTTAAGAAGGCTTAAGTCTACCTAAATTACTCCCTGTCTACACCAGACTTTCATTAAGTTGACTTAATGAAAGCTTAAGTTGACTTAATAAGAACCACCCATTAGGTCGACTTAAGCCTTAAGTCAACTCCTTAAGTCGACTTAAGTATGGTGTGGACGTGTAGTAACCCTTAAGTTGACTTTATTAAGTCAACTTATGGGTGATTAGGTTGACTTAACAAAGTGAACTAAGTCGACTTAAAGTTAAGTCAACTTAACAAAGTCGACCTAACTTTTTCTAGTGTAGACATAGCCTATGACAGAGTGTCTGTTGCTACAGGATTTTTCCTAGGAACATATTTAGCAATTGGGTTAAATTTCATTAACCTTATCATTAGATTTTGGCATTGATGTCGTGCTCTGATCCACATCTTTTCTTCTGACAAAGGTTACAAGTGGTTTATGTTCTTTTATCAGAGTAAACAAATCCAGTCTACACAGAAATACGTAAAAAGTTCTCACATGCCCTGAAGCTTGCCAGGTACTACTTTTCAATCTGCACATATTCTTTTTCTGCTTCTTGGAGGGCACAAGAATGAAATGCAACTGACATCCACTCAGAGTCATGTTATAGCAACAATACTCCATCTAGATTTGTTGCATCTGTACTGATCATTGTGTGCTAGTTCACATCATCGTACTTCAGAATGGGAGCTACTGAGATTTTTTTTGTTTTGTTACCTTTTTGAAGACAATTTCTTGATTTACCCCCATAGTCAAGAGGTTTGGACTTTAACAGTTCATGCAGAGGTATTGTCACTGTAGAAAGGTCTTGTAGGTATCAACCAAGATAATTTACCAAACCCATGTCTCAGTTCTGGTACATTTGTTAGTGCATTCAATGCTCTACCTGCTTTTACTTTCTCACACTAGGACTGATTTCATCTTTGTTTATTGTCTGTCCCAAAAACTTGATTTGGAGTAAGCTGAAAAAGCACTTTTCCTAGCTTAGCTGATTACGTTTAGGACTTCTTTGAGTGTTTTATTATATTCTTCCATTGAAGAGCCATATATCAGAATATTGTCTATGAAAACAACTCCACTTATATACATTAACAGTTCAACCATATTTCTGTGGAAAATTTCAGGTGCAATGGTGTGACAGCTTGCTCCCAGAATCTGGTCTGGTGTGCCATTGTGACCCTTGATCTCCACTCCTGAACACCAACTTACCCCGCTTTGCCAGATGACTACTCACTTCTGAGTCAGTCCACACTAGCCTTCTTCATATAATCGGTCCCAGTCAATGAGTGTGACCCTTCTGGCCATCTCTGGGGCAGTCCCCAAGAGAGCACCTCAGTACCCAGATATTACATGGAGAACTCCCATCCTATAGGAATCACCATAAACCTTTGTCCATCCATTTGACATTTAAATGGATTGGCGCAGCCTCTCTGATTAACACCCTCTGAAGTCCACACAGCTTTAGACAAAACAAACACTAGTTTATTGATTAGACTATGATTTTAAGTGAGTATATAACAAATCAATGCACAATCATTTAATAAAGGAATCAGGAGTTACTAAAAGCAAACAAAAGCTATAAAACACATGCCAAAGCAATAACACTATACTAAGATTACTCTTTAGACTATTCTCCTTTTTCTTACCCACAACACTGACTGTTGGTGGGGTTCAGTCAGCGTAGGCCCTCCTGGCCCTGTGGATAGGCCCAGTGGCTGCATCTACACTTGTAAATTAAGTCGACCAAAGCAGGCTTAAGTCGACTTAATTTACCCTGTGTCTACACTACAGTTTCCTTAAGTTGACTTAAGCAATTTGCTTAAGTCAATTTAAGGAAAATAAAGTCAACTTAATGAAAATTAAGTTGATTTTATAAAACCTCATTTTAATTCAACCTAAGGCTTAAGTCGACTTTTTCAATTCGACTTAAGCCAGTGTAGACGTGGAGTACCCCTAATTCGACTTAGGGCTACTCCAGGACTCCACCACTGCCTTCCCTGCTGGGGGGGGGGCACAGGGGGAGCCTGGCATGCCCCCCACAGGGCAGGGCAGAGCCCTGCCCACCCTGCGTGGGTCCCTGTCCCCCTTTGCCCCATTGTACCCATGTACAATGGGGCAAAGGCTGAGCCCCCTGGCACTGGGCAAAGAGTGCCCCCCCACCTCTTTGGACCTGCCCTATGTCCCCCTAGCCCCTAGAAGTCGACCTAGGCATCCAGTGTGGTCGACTTTGTAAGTTCCCCCCAAGGTCAACTTTAAATTTAGGTGCAGACGCACTAAGTCGACTTAGCTAAAGTCGACCTAAATTTACAAGTGTAGACATAGCCAGTCTCTTCAGTTGATCCTCAGATGGTGTTTCTCTGGCCAAAGCCAAAAGCCCCGCTCCTTCAAAGGGTTTGTATTTGTTTCCAAACCTCTCCATCCCTCCCTGTATCCCTGGGCTGAGGTGCTACAGGCATTTAGCTAGCCCCATTGTTTTTATTATCTTCTCTGGGTACGTGCTTGCAACACTGATTGGGAAATGGCTTTCACTGTCTCCATGCTGCTGGAAGACAAGTCTTATTGTCCCCTTCCCCTCTGAGCCATGTAAAATACCTGGAAACATGCTTCACATCCGTACACATACATGATGCTGAAGGAAACACAATACCATGGTAATTATGTAGAATATGATATGAGCATTCCTAAAGGAACCATACATGGTGTATTTGGCATCAAACCACACAATTACATTGCAAAATTGAACAGAAAAGTTACACAGACCAGAGCACATTGTGCATCACATGATAAATAGTAATCCCCAAAAATAATCTTTGAAAGCAAAATCTCCCAATTGTGTGATAAATAGCCAGTATAGCACTTCCTTTGTTTAAAAGAATCTCCTTGAGGCATCCAGCTTGGTGAATACTGTAGCTCCCTTCACTCTGGGGAGGAAGTCATTTAGTGTTAGGAGGATATATTTTTATCTCACAACTGCTTCATAGAGGCCTAGTCTACACTGCAGGGCTAAATTGGCGAGAGATA
>ML685851.1:2158026-2185222 GCA_007922175.1 Pelusios castaneus | reverse complement strand
TTCATAGAGGCCTAGTCTACACTGCAGGGCTAAATTGGCGAGAGATATGCAATCTGCATGCTGCAGAATGCATATCTCCCATCAGTTTAGTTAAATTCCAAAGGGGTAGCCGTGTTAGTCTATTGTAGAAAGACAACAGAGTCCTGTGGCACTTTTAAAGACTAACAGATTTATTTATCAATTTATCAAGTGTCTGACGAAGTGGGATCTTCTCCCACGAAAGCTCATGCGATAAATAAATCTGTTAGTCTTTAAAAGTGCCACAGGACTCTGTTATCAGTTTAGTTACTTTGACTTACCTATGGATCTTTACTAGGCTTCGTCGACTGGCAATGCTCTCCTGTCAACACAGATTTACTCCACTTGGAGGGTTGGAGTTACTGCATCGACAGGAGAGAGCTTCCAGGATCGATTGAGTGGGTCTATACTGGCCACTCAATCAATCCCGCATCATTGATCCATGGGGATTGATGCAGCATTTTCAGTGAAGTCACGGCCTAAGTCTCTTAAGAGCCACATAGATTCCTATTTTTTTTGTTTTTCTTTATAAGTGGAGCCATTGGAGCGGGGCGTAGCCAGCCTCTGATTTCTGGCCAAAGTGAAGGTGGGCCTGGCCAGGGCAGCTTCCGGTCATATGACTGGAAGCTGCCTCCTCCTACCCACTGGGGGAGGCCACAGTACCCAGCTGAGAGTGGTGCGAACTTCGCCGCAGCGGCCAGCAGCCGCAAGCAGGCCTGTTGCTCAGCTCCGCTCTCAGCTGCGGGGCCTGGTGGCTGCAAGTGGAGCAGCGGCATCAGCACAGGCACCTCTGCACTGCTTGCAGCTGCCGTTTGCTGGGAGGCCCCGCAGCTAAGGTGGGCTGGTCTTAGGGCTAAGTGGCTGTGGTTATGCCTCTGAACTGGAGTAAGCCATGCTGTTGGCTCATAGATTTTCTTGATTCTGCAAGTCTGCTGCATTCTCTTTAACTCACTTCCACTTTCTGAAATAATGGGATAAGAAACCTGTGAGGTGTATGTACACTATATGATTTGACATTGTTCCTTAACATGATTTGTACCAGATCTCCTTTCAAAAATCCAATGTCACCAAATATTGTATTGAGTTCTTTCACCTTTCTCACTAGGCACATTGTGATTGCCATGTTGCAACTGAGAAAGCTGTTGGTCTGTGGTTCTTTAATCATGTATACAAAAGCTATGCATTCAGTGTGTTTGTAGAGTGGTTAGAAATGCAATCTCATTTCAAGTACTGTGTTCTTAATTAGTACGAAAACGTTTACTATACCTGGCAATAATGACTTACGTAGTCACAATTACAGAGTTTGGAACACAGAAAATCCATATATAAAACAGCTACTGAATACCCAGCTCCAGTCCTGATTTGTTTTCTATTCCCTTTTAATTAGGTTTTCTTCAGGCTCCAGCCATTAACTATGTTTTAAAACAAACTGTCCAAGGCTTTTCTTTGATAATGGTTTAATTTTTAGTTTCTCTTCCCCCTTCTCCCTTCCCAACACAATTAATTTCTATGCCTGGTATCTCTCATCAGCATTTCCTGCATCTCCTCACTTGGCATGCCTCCAAAGCAGGTTCATTTAACAGCCACAAAGTTCTAACAATAGAAATCCCATCTTTACTGATCCAGCTTTTCTCTGCACATCAGCTTCCTGTTCCAATTACATCAAAGCCATCATGTGCTGTGGGCAGCAGTGCTTCTATAGGACTCGGTTTAATCCAATCCTAACAATTAAAAAAGGGACCCAGGACATGACCTTCTAACAGGCATGAGACTGCTGCTATATTTTAGGAGGGTATAAGTGTGCTCCCTAGACTGCTGCTGTTAAGGTAATGGCACTGACGTGGATTTAGCCGCCTTTCATTTTTCCTCTTCTTCCCCAGGAACACAAGAACCAGTTATTTTGCGAGCCCACAAAGCCCAGGGACTGATTCTGACACAGTCCCACAATGGGCTTGCTCCAGCCATCATCTGCACCCATAACTCCCAAGGATGTCTGCATGTAGAGAGAAGGCAGTGTTCCTGCTCTTCTACAGATAACAATAAAGGCATAATGGGATGCTCTTGCCTTTTCTGCTATAAATAATAATACTTAATACTCCTAAAGTGCACTCTTTATATTCCTATAGTGCCTTCGAGGGTTTCAAAGCCATAACCAATAGTCTGACATTGTACACAATACATAAGCCTTCCAATACCTCTGTGATACGGGTAGGTAAATGTTAATATTTCTGGTTTTATAGCTGGGGGAAACTAGGCAGATTCTGTGACTTGCCTAATTCTTGAGTGGGAGTTAATGTCAGAACCAGGATTAAATTTTCAGTGGGGTTTGTGGGGGCTCTACATCCTTAAAAGTCAGGCCACTTCCAGTTAGACGTTCAACTTCAGGCACCCAGATATGGAAAATCTGACTCCTATTTACTGCTGAAATATTTACCTCTGGCACGACTCCATTGCCTTCTGATTATCACTGTGCATTTGATACCCTATGGCCTAACTTTACCTGTTTAAAAAGCCAGCACAAATGTACAGAATATGAGCTAGTAGAAAGTTTTGTATAACGTCAATATCTCCCTATGCAATAAGCCAGTTCAAGGCCTATGTGCCACTGAGGTCCGACTTAAGTCCTATTTCCCAGATGTAAGTGTTCCAGACCTCTTCTACTGGCCTTCTACTCAGGGATGATTTCACACATAGAGACTCAGACTTCACTGACAAGACAAGACACTCAGGGCAGGGGTGTTATTGCCCCAGAAAAATATTTGAGGTCTGGGTCCAGTCGTGCCCCTCCACGATCCCGTGGCAGTCCAGCCCCATACCTGATCTGGCCCCTGCTGCTGCCTGCCAGCGGCGGGCACTCCAGGCCCAATCCAGATCCTGCTGCTGCCATCTCTGGCTGGTGGCCCTGGGCCTGAGCCGGCCCCTGCTGCTGCCGAAACACTCAGAGCAGGGCCGGAGATGCCTGGGGCTCATGTCCCATGGGCCTAGCCACAGCAATGCCCCTGACTCAGGGTCAGATTTTTAAAGGTATTTAGGTGCCTAAAGTGAGGGTACTAGTGGGGCATACATCTAAAAGCTACAGAAAATCCCACTAGGAACATATCTTCGTCTTGGGTCCTGTAAAATTTCGTAGACCTTTAAAAATCCAGTCATGCAGGACTTCTTATGGAGGAGAAACTTAAAACATTTTCACTTCCAAGAGTCTCTTCATTTACAGATTGTGGAGGCTTTAATTTCCCACAATGTGATATTTAATATGAAGTAATAGGTATATTCTACCTCCTACAAATAGCCTTGTGTGTGTGCAGGGCCACACCTTAGTGGGGGGCGAACAGGGCAATCGCCCCAGACCCCGCAGTTACGTGGGCCCCGCGCTGTCCTGCTCCCTGTGGGGCCCACATAACTGCGGGGCCTGGGGCAGGACCAGCTCCAACTAAATAAGTTAATTCACTTCTGTTCTTCCGCCTCGCCTTGTCTCATCTCTTTAGGTTGTAAAGTTCCTTGGGGAGGGACTGCCTCTTACTATGTATTTGTACAGCACCTAGCACTAGGGGACATTGACCTCATTTGCAGCCTCTCATTGCTTGCCTAATATGACCACTACCACCGGTAATAATAATACTACAAATAAACCTGATGAGACACCTGATTGTACGTTGCTGAGAGAGGACTCTGTCAGTTCTGTCCCTGTTTTTGCAGCTACTAATTGCTAACATTACAATTAAATGTTTCCTTTGAAAAATGATTGAACTCAAAAGGGAAACTTGGATTATATTTTTCAGATGCTCCTTCACTAATATCATCTTGCTGTATAAAATTCACCCAAAATGAATATTTTTGCAGTATTTTTCCTTGATGAAGAATTTCAGTTTTCTGTTTTCTTTCTAATTTGTAATCAAGCTAAATTTCAAAATGGAACTTCCATCCTCTGCACAGCAATAGCTGCAAGTCACTCAGTTCTTTCTTGCATCTGATTTCTGCTTTTCCATGTTTATCCATCACCAGATTGCTAAATAATGTGGACATTCTTTGTCTATTTAAAATCCCGAAATAGTTGCTCAAATTAATTTTGGCCTTTACTGATCCATTCAGTATAGTGGCAGCTCTCACATTCATTTCTTAAGCATTGATTGGCAAGACAGAAAATGGGAAAGACTAGTCCACTGGAGCTCTCCAGGAAAAAGTTTCAGATTTGTGTAGGAGACTGTCACGTTGCAAACAAATTCTGAAATCAGTTGATTCCAGTCTTGATGCTGGAGAATCAAGTCACTTAAAGATTTGACAAGTTCCAAAGGATAGCTGTGTTAGTCTAGGTCAGCAAAACAAACAAGGAGTCCTGTGGCACTTTTAAAGACTAACAAAGAAGTCTTCAAAGCATCTGACAAAGTGGGATTTTCTCCCAGGAAAGCTCATGCAATAAATAAATTTGTTAGTCTTTAATAGTGCCATAGGACTCCTTGTTTGTTTTAAAGATTTTAGTCATTTAGATGTGATATAATGGACCACCTGCTTTCCAGACCCACTTGCAGACCTCAAGCAAAGCAACGTATCATTTGTTCTCTGTTAAAAATGGCATGATCCTTTCAACAGATCTTCCCTCTTCAGAGCCAACAAATCTCAGAGTGGAGTATTCTAATCAGCTTCCATTTCCCCAAGGGGAAGCTTAAAGCAGAGCTGATTTAAATCACGTAATCTACTGAAGTTCATGTGATGACATGTGATTACAACATCATTGAGGCTTGTCATAAATCTTTAATACAAAGATTTGGCTCGGTTACGATAGAGAGGTGTCAAAATCATTCTCTTTCATGATAACTTAGATGGTGATAAGAAGTGATACCAACATATACTTTGCTCTATTTCAGAAAAGCCAGTTGTGAGAATGCCAGTGAGTTTAGACAAATACAGTCCCAGATATTCCATGTCTGAGCAGATGCAGACTCTTTAAAAGGCCTTGAATTTTAAGTGACATGTAAGTTCTTTGCCCATTTGAAATCCCATTATTCCTTAAGAAGAATAAAGATTTGAGCTGTGAATGTGCAATCTGCATTTATCTCTTTACTACCTTCTTTATTGAAATATCATCACATAAATCTTTTAGTTTTCATTGGGTGTCAGTCAGCTAGATCTAAAACATTAATAATCTTCTGCATTAATTCAAGGCATTGTAGCAAGGGGGTGTGGCCTCCCTTTGAGGCAGAGCGGCAGAAACCCACACTTGCCCCCTGGTGGACAGAGCCAGGACATCCAACTCCACCTCACTGGAAGCAGAGGCACAGGGTAGGAAGGGGAAATATAGAGGGTCAGCCCTTTAACTCTTTTGGTGGAGAAAGAGTATTTCCCCACTGCCAGAGCCTGAACGCAAGCTGCCTGACATTTGAGACACCAAGAGATTGTTGGAGCTGCTACAAACCATTTACCTAGGGAAGACTGATGACCCTGAACCTCCGGTACCTCCACTGAAGATTTAAGCCTAGACCACTTGGCGCTCAACCCTGCCTGTGAGCCCAAAACTGGGTTGCTGCTCATCTCTGGCCTGCCTGAGGTTCTGGGGCCACAGACTGCTTGGTGGCTCTCCCCAGCACAAGGGCCTGAGCACTAGAGATAGTTACTTTTCTGCTTTGAGCCTGCCTGCATAGGTGGGACAGCGCAGGGTGTGGCTGCTCTCACGGACAGACAGTCCCTCACTCTACAGGCACAGGAGTTTGCAACAAACATGAATTTTTTTATTTGCAACAAACATGAATTGTTTCACAAAATCCACAAAGCTGAAGGGTGTCAGTATTGTCTGCTGTCAAGGAAGCAATTTCATAACTGATCTGTGTGGAAATTGTAGTGCAATCATTGGCCTTTTTGAACTGTTTATGTTGGCCAGACTAGGAAAAAGAATCCATGAGCAACAGAAGCAATTTTCTGTTTTCAGTGTTCAGCTTGACACTTCATGAACTGGCTGTGTTTCATAGCACGGTGTCACTTCACGTTCTGTTCTCGGGGTACTGCAACTGTTGCTATGCACAACAGACAAATAATAGAGCTCTTGTTTTTCATAGTATGGTAGTTTCTAGTCACACCTCTTGAAGCATTCAATTTTCATCTAACTTCTGTTCTTCTAGTTACACAAAATCCTGCAACATCTCCAGGAAAAATAAATTTTCAAAACAAATTAATTTCACCTCTCAAGGACCCATTTCTGAGCCACTCTTTTACTACTCTGCTTGTCCTACTTGACTGGATAAAATGAGCTTTCTTCTTAACACTTTCAGCATTTGTTTGACTCAGTTGATGGGAAGCCAACTTTACTTTTCACTAACACTTCCACCAACATCTCTATTGTTACCTGTTCTATCAAAAACCTAGTTCCCCACAAGTAAAACCAAAAACATTGTTTAGCTTTTCCCACAAGAATGCTTAAGTTCACTTTCCTCTGGGTTTCAACTCAGACTTACACAAGGGTTTCTGATGCTCTCTTCTTCACCTACTCACTGTTCCAGGGAAAGCTCTCCTCCAGAACTCAAGTGCCATCAAAAATTCCCATCCTTTCTGTTGTTCAAGTTCACTCTAAACAAATGTTCTCATTTTCATCCGTTCCACTGGCTGCTTCATGCTACGGCCTCCCCTCCATAAGCAAAGACCTCCAGTCCAAGTTACTGCAGATGGAGCTCTCCATTTCAAATGTTATGTTGAAAATATTTTTCTTAGCTGTCAGGTATCAAGAAATAGCTTCACACTTACTGGGAGCAAGCAAAGCTGTACAGTGTGCTAATATTTGCAGTGAGTGGAATCCTCACTGGCCCTCGCAGAAAGTCATGAATCTTGAACGGTTAATTGAAGGGAGACAAAATTAATTATGTGTAAATGATGAGAGCCACTCCCAGCATTCTGAAAATATTTGCAGATCTTGAAAGTCTGATGAATTTTAGCAGAAATAATTCTTCATTTCAAAATTCACAGTAATATTCCCTATTTGTTGTTGTTCTTATTAAAATGTTATTCATTCAGAGAGCAGAATCATTATCATGTGATTTAGGTGGCCAAACCATACAACAGGAATAATGAAAACAAGCAGAAGTGTACAATCTATAATATCATGAAAATTATTCATTCAGATTATTCTGCAGATACTGACAAACAACAAATATGTGCATATAAAGACAAGACCAGTTTTGTGAATGTATCATTTACACCTCTCAGAGCTATTTATTGTAGGGTAGAAGCAGGGGCGAGTTGGACATTGTTGGAGTCACAACAATATAGACACAGTCAAGTAGTTATTTAAGACACCATGATGGAAGCACAGAAATGTGGAGGTACAGGAGCAGAGATGAGATTGAAGGAGGAAATCTTCAGTATTTTCATACATGGTTTCAAATTGGTCTTTTCAGCAGTGTACCTCAGTAGCACTGTTAATTCAAAATGAACTTGGAACTCCAACACATACCTTTATAGTCATGATGAGTCTCCATTAGTTATTCCCTTTTGGAAGCCCTTTTCACAGAGATTTGCTAGATGACCCTCTAGAGTTCCTTATTTGTCCTTACTTGGGGACCTTCTGGAAAATGTGGAACTGGGGACAGTCATGGCTGGAGAACCAAAGCTCCATATCAGACTCTGAGACCACAAGAGAGTATGAGTAGTGCCAAACTAGATTGCAAGAGGTGTTATGGAGTCCAATCCTGTAAATCTCTTCATTGACTTTATAATCAATCAATCATGCAAAGAGAACATAAGAACAGCCATACTGGGTCAGACCAATGGTCCATACAGCCCTGAATCCCATCTTCTAACAGCAGTCAATGCCAGGTGCTTCAAAGGGAATGAACAGAACAGGTAATCATCAAGTGATCCATCCCCTGTTGTACATTCCCAGCTTCTGACAAACACAAGCCAGGGACACTGACATAATTTTGCATCCCTGCCCATCCTTGGCTAATAGCCATTGATGGATCTTTCCTCCATGAATTTCCTTCACAACATCCTCTGGCAAAGAGTTCCATGGGTTGACTGTTTGTTGTTTGTTTTAAATTTGCTGCCTGTTAATTTCATTTTGTGACCCCTAGTTCTTGTGTTATGAGGAAATACTTCCTCAATTATTTTTCCACACCAGTCACAGTTTTATAGGCCTCCATCATATTGCCTGAATCATCTCTTTTCCAAGCTGAAAAGTCCCAGTTTTATTAATCTCTCCTCAGATGGAAGCTGTTCCATACCTCTAATCATTTTTGTTGCCCCTTTTTGTACCTTTTCCAATTCTAATATATCTTTTTTAAGATGGAGCAACCAGATCTGCACACAGTATTAAAGAAGTGGGTGTACCATGGATTTATATAGAGGCAATATGATATTCTATGTCTTATTATCTACTTCTTTTCTAATGGTTCCTAACATTCTATTAGCTTTTTAACTGCTGCTGTACATTGAATGGATATTTTCAGAGAATTATCCACAATGACTCCAAGATCTATTTCTTGAGAGAGAGAGAGAGAAAAGCTAATTTAGACCCCTTATTTTGTATATATATAGTCAGGATTATGTTTTTCAATGTGCATTATTTTGTGTTGATCAACATTGAATTTCATCTGCCATTTTGTTGCCCAGTCACCCAGTTTTGTGAGATCCCTTTGTAACTGTTAGCAGTCTGCTTTGGACTTAACTCTCTTGAATAGTTTTGTATCATCTACAACCTGTGGTTTGTGAACCACTAGTGGTCTGTGACGTCATCTGTGGAGGGGAAAAAAATATAATTATTGCAGGTAAATGTACTGTGATCAGTGCAATATGTTCATGAGTGAGCATAATAAATTATTAGAAATAGCTGCATTTTTAATACCACTTGATATAGAAATTTAACTACTGTCATCCATAGGCTATGTTAAAAAAGTATAAAATGGCTTGCTTACATGGTGGTCCACAAAAGCTTTCAATGACAGTGTAGTGATCCACATAAAGGAAAAGGTTGTGAACAGCTGATCTACAAATTTTGCCTCTAACTGCTCTTTTTTTTACTTAGGTCTTTAGTCATGGTGACAGTTTTCTGGCCCTCTAAGTTTTTCTATTTTGAATATACATTTCAACTGAACCTCTATTATGGTGTCTTTAAAAAGTTTCCATGCAGCTTGCAGGAATTTCACATTTGGCATTGTACCTTTTAGCTTCTGTTTAAGTAACTTCCTCATTTTTGTGTAGTTCCACTTTCTGAAATTAAATGCTACCATGGTGGGCTGCTTTGATGTTTTCCTCCACACAGAGATGTTAAATTTTATTATGCCATGCTCATTATAATCAAGCGCTTCAGGTATATTGACTTCTTGGACCAGATCCTGTGCTCCATTTAGGACTAAATCAAGAATTGCCTCTCCTCTTGTGGGTTCTAAGATTAGCTGCTCCAAGAGGTCTGAGAAAAAGAAACTATGGACAAAGAACCTCAATACAAAAGGAAACAACTTCTGAATTGCAGTAATACATGATCTGCAAAACAGTTCCACGGGGATCTCGTATCTCTCACCTGCACATTCCTGTGCTCTTTAAACAGGAGACAAATTCTTTCCATAGCACATGACATTTTTCACTTTTGTCCTTAATCTTATCAATAAGA
Source organism: Pelusios castaneus (assembly GCA_007922175.1). Classification (NCBI taxonomy): domain Eukaryota; kingdom Metazoa; phylum Chordata; order Testudines; family Pelomedusidae; genus Pelusios; species Pelusios castaneus. The sequence continues at coordinate 2,175,615 of ML685851.1, read as the reverse complement.
TGCTCATAAAAAGCAATTTCTGCCATGTCAACATATCACTATTTGGAAGCGGAACATAAGAGCTTTCCCACTCTTACAAAGATCAATCTCTTTGCATAACCAGAGGCAACCACCATCCATTTTCAGAATACTACATAGTCACAGATATTGAAGAAAAATGATGTAGCAAATATAGCTCTGACTGCCTGGCAGCTTATGATATGAGATACTTTCCTGAACATTTGATCAAAAATGTCTAATATTAAAAATATTGCCACAAAATGTGTAAAATAATCACCCTGATTACCACCCAGCAAACATTATTCTGCAGTAGACCACATATGAACAAGGGGCCAGCTAAATCTTTGTAATATTTTAAATTGTAATTTAATTTTGCATTCAGTAGTGTAGCCCAGTATATGTGATCGCTGGGTCTCATTAAAACATAGATTAAACACACATCCCCATATCTGTCAGATTGAAATACAAACTATATGATAAATATATCCAAATAACAACAGATGCAATTTAGAGATTAGATGACAGAGCGGTGAATTGTCTAATACTGAAAGAGCTAGAAGAAATGGGTCAGGTATTTTAACCAAAAAGTAATGCACATATCTTGAAAATAAGTGAAATCTCAGTTGTTGATTGCTTTTAACAAGAATGAAAGGGTATGAAATACATGGACATACTTTCAGGAGAAATATTTTCATTGAAACATGTATTTGGCTTACTGCTGTTTTAATAGGCGGATCCCAGGTAGGGCCGCCTCAAATTTAGGTTTTTGTTTACCATGTTCATGTTCTGTTTATATTTACCCTTCAGGTGTTTCACGTTTCTTACTCTGCTTCCTAAGTGTGCCAAAGCAATTTACATCTAAAGAAATGTTTCCCCACTACCCACTTTCTCTCATTTGCTCTTGCCAAATTCACAATGAAGTCACAATGCACTATTTGTGACAGCATAAAGACTTCCAAATCCTCTTATAAAGCCAGGACTATGTCTTTCCTATGGGATCAAAGAAAGAGGTCATTGGCAGGGCAATGGACCAAATGAAATTCTTGCACACACCCTTATCTCACATCTCTATTACTTGAACTTCTTCCTCTCTGACTTCCCTGACTCCTACTTCACCCTCCTCCGCTCCATTCAAAACACAGCTGTCAAGATTATCTTCTTAGCCTGTCAATTTGACTTCCCCTGCTCCGTAAATTGTTCTACTGGCTTTTCTCTCTGTCACATCAAGCTCAAACTTCTTGTCTTCACTTTCAATGCCCTTCATAAACCCTTCCATACTTATCTACTTTTGTCTCTTATTGTATCACCCCATCCACATCACTAACAATGCCACCTTGCATGCCCATTTGCAATCTTCAGCTAACACTTCCAGACTTTCTTATATGCTTCCCTTTATGCAGGGAATTCCTTCTCTGAAATAAATCTGCAACCTCCCCCCACTTTCAAATTGCTCCTGAAAGACACAAACAATGATACCTAGGGGAAGAGTTAGCTGAGGCTAGCCTATATTATTTATATATTAAAAACAAAAATATCCACGTGATTTGGAACTACTGAGCTGGCCACGTATTGTGTAACATTTTATCTAAGTGCCCCCCATCCCCCATTATCTTGAGTGCCTCATGATGTGTGTTTATCCTCACAATACTTCCTGTAGCCTATATATCTAGCCTGCTTACTTGCACATATAGGCTATGTCTACACTTGTTAATTTAAGTCGACTTACCTAACTTTGTTAAGTCGACTTAGCATATCCCCACTCAAAAATTAAGTCGACTTAGAAGGGACCCTGCCAAATCAACCTAGAGCATCCACACTGGATGCCTAGGTCGACTTGTAGGGGCTAGGGCCTGGGACAGGTCCACGGTGGCAGGGGGGGCACCTCTTGCCAATTGCCAGGGGGCTCAGCATTTGCCCCATTGTACATTGGTACAATGAGGGCTGAGGGGGACAGGGACCTTGGCAGGGCATAGGAGCAGGGTGGGCAGGGCTCTGTCCTGCCCTGTGGGGGGGTACACCAGGCTCTGGCTGTGCCAGCCACCCTGGCAGGGAAAGCATTGGGGAAGCCCTGAAGCCCTCTAAGTCAACTTAAAGTCGATTTAGGGCTACTCTGTGTCCACACTGGCTAAGTCGACTTTCTAAGTTCGACTTAGCCAGAAAAGTCGACTTAAAACTAGGTTTAGTAAAGTTGACTTTAATTTTCCTTAAATCGACTTAAGCAGCTGCTTAAGTCGACTTAAGGAAAATGTAGTGTGGACGCAGATTAAATTAAGTCGACTTAAGCAAGCTTAAATCAACTTACTTTGTAAGTGTAGATGCACCCATAGATTTAAATATAGATTTCAGATTCCTTATAGGTTTAAGTATTTGTTTTATGATAAAAAAAATCATAGCTTCAGATATAATTAGCAATGCTGGAACAAAAGAGCTTGCAGGCCACATCCTGCATGAAAGCTAAGCATATATATACTCAGGACCCTTGCCCCACAGAAAGAACAAGAAGCTTACATATGCGGTTATGACTTTATCACCTCAGATAGTCAAGAGGTATCAAAATAGGGGGACAACCCAGTTCATATCCAGACAAATTTCAAAAGTACACCACAAAACCCACCAAAAGGGCCAGAAATAATAATAGTGTGAAGAACATACTGTCTGGAAGCCTCTGGAAAGGAGGCAGATATATCATTAATATGTCATTAATATACACGAATCTGCCACCTATAGGAAAGGTGCATCCTGAGAATCTGTGGGTGAAGGAGCTAAGTTTGGACTTGAAGGAAGACCTGTATTGCTCAGGATTTAAAAGGGGTAAACGGTATTGCCAGGGTATGTTCACCAACTACGCCTTCTTTGAACTTCTTCTTCTTTGGTTTGTAAAGATTTTTTGTTTTAAGATACTTAAATATTATTGATAGTTTTAGTCTTAATCATCTTTATAGCTCTTAGCTCTAGCAGTGTCTCATCCCTCCACTCCAGAGGTGAGGGACTGAACATCTCTCTTGACCGGACATCTGGGAAGGATGTGAGTATATTAATGTAAAGTGTACAATATAAAACATAGCATATGTAGCTTAGGATAAAACTGTAATTTGAACCATTTCCCATTGTGTTATTTGTTTGCCTTTAATTACTTATCTGTCTATCACTTTATGTTATCTTAATAAAATCTATGAGAATATAGGTATTTGGTAATTAGCATGAATATTTCTGTCATGCTCCCTGGGGGTCCTTGTGAAAACCTCTTCTGTAGCCTGATTCAGGGACTTGAACCTCGCTGTCGTCTGATCACTTCCACTGGCAAGCCTATAACCCTATCCAAGTCACTAAATGATGGTCTTGCCACTAGCCTCCATTTAAGGAAACGTACTGTTATGCTACTCTAGGAACAGATCAGGAGCCAGAGAATCACAATCTGCCTTCCAGGTTTCCTGTTCTCCATAAGGGGGAAATATATCCTATATCAGCCCTATACCTGACTCAGTTTACATCCCCTGGAAAGCCTGTGCAGCTGCACTGGCTGGTGCATTTCTTGCCCCCACACAGGAGTGGGAATAGTGGCTCTACAGCACCTGCCTCCACCATCCGTGCTGCTACTTACCCCACCCTACCCAGACCTCAGAATTCCCACATACCCTAACAACTGTCCTCCAGCCCCTCAACCAATTCTGACAGGTTCCATACACATTCCAGCAGTCCTGACCTATCCTACGCAGCACAGCCCCAGCACCTCAGTCCTACTGGCTACAGATCCCAACATCCCCTCATCATCCCCAACATTCCTCACTTGCTACTTGAGGGAGCTGGCACAGGACAATAAGGGAGGGCCTTGCGCCTTCCTACTTCCCTATATGAGAGCTTTAACTCTCTTTAAGGTGGGGATCATATCTTCTATGTGTTAGTATACTATGATAATACTGGTAATTACAATTTGACACCAACCCTAATTAGAGCCTTTTCAATGGAAATACATAATCTCTTCTTTCTCTGATTTCTGGGAGAAGCTTGGCAGTCAGGGTGGACCCTGTTAAAATCAGGGCCACACTAAAGAATTTTGAGGCCTTGTCCACTATGGAAGTTGGGGACCAACCCTCCTTAAAGATCTCTGCCTCATACATACCCCACCCTACCCAGACCTCAGAATGCCCACATATACCCTAACAACTGTCCACCAGCCCCTCAACCGATTGACAAGCTCCATACACATTCCAGCAGTCCTGACTTATCCTACGCAACACAGCCACAGCACCTCAGCCCTACTGGCTACAGATCCCAACATCCCCCACTCATTCCCAACATCCCCCATTCCCCTCATCATCCCCAACATTCCTCACTTGCCCTCAAATTCTCCCCACAGCCTCCTACATCCCCCATTTGACCCACTGATCAACAACAACTCTTCCGACTCACAGCCTCAGGATCTTACTGGCCACTCACCAGTCCTGCATCACCCTCCCATCCCAGGCTAGGGGATCTCCTCCAGATCCTGGCTGTCCAGCACTGCTCTCTCCCATCCCCACCCTACGCTCACATAGCACCATTCTGCTCAGATTTGACCATGGCGATGGAGGAGCAGCTGGGTCATATTTGGGAGAGTGGCATTGTGACCTAGTGCACAGGATCATGGCACCATTCAGTTTTGTTTGTTTGTTTTTTACAGTGGACAATGATTCCTCCCCTCTCCACTCCCCCCCAAGATGGAGCCCTGTGGAAGCACACTGAGCACAAATTGGTCAGTCTGGGTCTGGTTAAAATGCAGATAAAAACATAACTATATATCTATTGAGCTGTCCTGCTAAATATTTACATGGTCAATATTTTAGAGTTATGAGGGTATGGATTCCTATGATACCATTGTAGATTTAGTCTCTGTAGACAAATAGACAGGTAAAATAGATAGATAAGATAGGTTAGATAGATAAAACAATATTTTTAAAACACTTGAACAAATCAGCCAAGTTAATTTCTTTAATTTTTCCCCTAAGTTTGTGCTAATGTGAAAGTCCCTCTCTAGGGGTGCGTCTACCCTTACAAATTAAGTCAATTTAAGCTTGCTTAAATCAACTTAATTTAATCTGTGTCTACACTACAATTTCCTTAAATCAATTTAAGCTACTGCTTAAGTTGACTTAAGGAAATTTAAAGTCAACTTTATAAAACCTCATTTAAAGTTGACTTTACTGGCTAAGTCGACTTTATAAAGTTGACTTAGCCAGTATGGACACAGATTAGCCCTAAATCGACTTAAAGTCAATTTAAAGGGCTCCAGGGCTCCCCACCTTCCCTCCCAGGCAGGGTGGCTGGCACAGCCAGAGCCTGGTGTGCCCCCCCCATAGGGCAGGACACAGCCCTGCCCACGCTGCTCCTATGCCCTTCCAGTGTCTCTGTCCTGCTCAGCCCCTATTGTACCCAGCAAATGCTGAGCCCCCTGGCACTTGAGTGTGGACATGCTAAGTCAACTTAACAAAGTCGACTTTATTAAGTCGACTTAGCAAAGTCACCTTATTTGGCCAAGTGTAGACATAGCCTAGGGGCCCAGTCTAGCTCCCCATGGATGCAAAAGAAGTAGGATTAAGTGCTTAGTTACTGTGATCAAGATGACACTCCATTACTTAGAAAGTATATTCCAATTTCTCATGCCATTCAAACTTTCTCTTATCCACTACTGACTACCTGCATCCCTATAGAGAAAAAACTCCCTTCCACTGCAGATCACACTGCAATCAAACTGTGCTGCATGATTAGGTCTGCATGAACCTTCTGTGCATTGAAACAGTGGTCCCTGAGGACTAGTCCATTGTATACTCTTCCTCTCAGTACTGGCAGCTGATAGACGTTATTGCCTAACGAAGCTGCACAAACTGAAAAACAAATGTACTAGCAAGGGAGCCAAGTGAAAAGCGAGAGTAAAGAAAAACAACATGAAAGAAAGAGATAATTGGGAAGGAGGGAATACACTCCAAAAGAAAAAAAATACTCCCAGTCTTTAAAAAAAAAAAAAAAAAAACCAAAAAAAAAAAAAAAAAAGGGAACTAAGTAGAGCAGTCACACAAATAAACACAGGCTAAAATTGTTGGAATGAAAATGAAGGCAAGACAATGAAAGAAAAGAGAGGAAAATGTGATAGAAGTATAAACAGACCATTAAAAAAAGAGCTTAAGAAAATGGTCAAAAAAGAATAAAGAAGCTTAAAGAAATAACTATGCTTGAGAGCTGTGAGGATATCCTAAAACAGCAAAGAAAACAGAAGCAGAGTTTGATACAGTTAATAAATTAACAGATTTTTAAGACCTGGAGGGACCATGAACTTGTGTAGTCTGACTAGAGTGACCAGATAGCAAGTGTGGAAATTCAGGATGTTGGTAGGTGGTAATAGGCACTTATATAACTGAAAGCCCCAAATATTGGGCCTGTCCCTACAAAATAGGGACAAATAGTCACAATTTGTCACCCGAAAGCTGATGTTTTGTATAATACAAGTCATGGAATTTAGGCCAGTTACCCTCATCTGTATTGAGCCCAATTGCTTGAGTTTGACTTTTAAAGAAAAAGGCACATTAAATATATTGAATCAGTTTCTTGTGTTGGATGTGGTCCCCAAGTCATCATTGATAATGAATTCCCAACTTCAAGTCAATGACTGTCATTTTGTGCAAAGGCAAGGGAAATATTTGACATTGGAAGATGGCACACATACAAGAGGAGAAATCTAGACTACATTAAAAAAAGTGGGACAGCACCTGAAAGAACATGCAGTTTTGTTGGCATAGTTATTTTTATCATATTAAAAATGATAGGATGAGGACTTCAAACGCGGACTTCAAACGCACTCATGATTTGCAAGCTCTGCTCCTTTTGAATCAATGCGAGCATTTACCATTAATTTCAATGGGAGAAGAGTTAGACCAACACCAAATGCTTTTGGAAAACCCACTCATAATATAAAGTAATTAGTTTACCTGGAGAAAGATTTCTTATCAAAAGATGTTTCAAAAATATGCATTATGGAACTGGAACAAGGAAAAGAATTATTTTCTAATTTGTTCATAAAAGAAAATTTCAGCACAGTCTTTGGAAGAAAATAATTTGACATAAATAATTCTATATAGAGCACTCAGCCTTGCTACAGAGTAAATGTTATTTTATAGAGTTATTGCGAATTGTTGAATTTCTTAATCTGAGGTGCACCTAGGTAGTTTTAATATTCATTTCTAATCATATTTTTTAAAATAGGCATGTTAAGGTGCTTATTGCAAATGCCAACTCTACATGGAACAGACTTTAGAACTGTGTCTAAAATTGTCTGGATCTGTTATAACTATTTAAGATATGAACCTCTCAGCTGCAGCCCTTGACCCAAATGTAACCATGGTGCAATTTAGAGAAGCCTGGAGTCTGCTGTAACTCTGGCCAGCAGCTTGTGATTTCCTACAGGCCCATATGCCAACTGGGAATAGCTAGGGTACAGTGCACTTTGGTTATCATCCTTCCACCATCTCCTCATTACTTTCTCTCCTTGCATTCCCCAGCACTACTGAATGCATCCTGTAATAAGTGCTGTGGGGAAGAAGAAATAAAAAAGTTACCTACTCTGCCTCTGCTATATCATAGATGTTTATACCTACTAAGGATTGGTGGTGATTTCTGCACTTTCCGTGTTCCTTGATAGGTGAATCTACCCCTCCTCCCCAGCTATTTATCCTGTTTGCATGTGACTATTACCCCCCCCCCCACACACACACACAAACACACACACCCGCCCCGCAGCTATTTAGCCTGTTTGCATTTCCTTTAAAGAAAAATAGGCAACAGGGTTTTAATGCAGAGCAGGATGTTCTTTGTGTAGAATCTATCAAAAATTGTGAAAGCTCTATTAAAGATTTTGGGCATAGATCTGGTTAACTGCCATAGGCAATCTGTTATTTTTGCTAATGGCTACATTTCTCTGAAATTGCTTTGCATCGCTAGACTCCCCCTATAGATACGGTGTTTGCAGCATCCTCATTTCCCATTTTATTACCAATATAACAGTTCCATTGCGAAGATTAACTGAGTCTTATGGCCTCTTAATATAAGCAGCCTCATAGGAGAAGAGAGAGAAATTGATATAGCTCATCCTAGAACTAAAAATGGTTTAGATGTTTATTCAGTAAATAGCAGCACAAATGATGCATAAAAATCATTGTGTGATGTTAAAAAAGCATCAAAAGGGTAAAATGAAACAACATGTGTCCTTTTGTCCTTATGTTTTCTTTCTTATATTTACACATTACTTCATGTGCAGTTTGTACGAAAAAAGTCTGCTTCATAGACTACTATATTTATATTTATTTCGATCAAGTGTGTTTGGCGCTGTCCGAAACAAAGAGTAAGAGAGCCCCTGCCACAAAGAACTTAGTCTAAAAGTGTAACAGAGAAGGCAGGACTTACTAGGCCAGTGGTTTTCAAACCATGGGTCGGGACCTGCTGTTGGGCCACAGACCCTGAGATACTGGATCACAGCAGCCACTGCTGTTGGCACCGAAAGACTGGAATGCATTGCTCAAAGATGTAATTGTTGGGTAACAGACATAAATGATTTTTTTTCAACTGGGTCCCGAGGAAAAAAGTTTGAAAACCTCTTACTAGGCTATTTTAAAGGAAGGGCTGACTTAATTAGTTATCGTCTCACTAAGTGTGGACATCACAGAAAAAGTGAGCTTTGAGGAAGGATTGTGAGATTGGCAATTAGAGACAGACCTGACCTGCGAAGTTCAGATCAGGATGTAAAACTTCTCCAAAGTTTCATGGGTGTTTAGATCTGTAAATCTGGATCTAAACTATTACTTAGACAGTCAGGTGAAAAATTGATAGATCTGGAGCCACTTCTCCCCCCGATTAGTAGTATTTGTACTTGGGGTTTTGGTAAGTACATATGATTTCTGTAGATCGAAGTTTTTGTTTTTCCCTTTCTGCATACCTAAGACTTCTGTCTGTCAGCAAGGAAGTATCCATTTTGTTTTCACAGTTGTAGCCTGTACATCTTTAATTTGGCCACTTTGAGTGTATCACATACTATTTTGCCACAGGGTCCCTGCCTCATTCGCTGCACCTGACAATGCTTACGTAATGAACAGCTATTCAACAGGTTTTTTTTTCATTGCTCAGTAGGTGATCCATGCCTTATATTCTATCCAAACCTTGTGCTGAAGACAAAATTCTTAATATCTGCATGAGCTTTTCTAAGGTGCTTATCACTACAGTAACTGAACATGAACATGAACATTCATTTGTTTTCACAACACTCCTAAGAGGTAGCATTATCCTCATTCTACAGGTGGGGAACTGAGGTACAGAGATTAAAGACATAATTATGAAGTATTTTGGGTGCTCCATTGAAGACACTTAAGAATCAATTTTTCAGAGTAGTTAGCATTATATAACAAGCCCCCCCCAACCAAGAATCCTGTGGCACCTTAAAGACTAACAAATTTCTTTGGGCATTCACTTTCATGGGCTGCAAACCACTTCATCAGATGCATGAGGGGACTGGCTCCGTGATGTGGGGAAAGCAGTGGATGGATATACCTTGACTTTAGCAAAGCTTTTGACATGGCTATCACCGTATTCTTATGAGCAAAGACGTATGGGTTGGCTGAATGAACAATAAGATGGATAGAAAGCTGGCTAGATCATCAGGCCCAACAGCTCGTGGTCAACAACTCGATGTCTAGTTGGCATCCGGTAACAAGAATAGTACATCAAGCATCAGTGCTGGGGCCAGTTTTGTTCAACATCTTCATTAATGACCTGGCTGATGGGAGGACTGAACCCTTAGCGAATTTGCAGATGACACCAAGCTGGGGTGAATCGTAGATACGCTACAGGGTAGAGATAGGATACAGAGTCACTTACACAAATTGGAGAATTGAGCCCTCCTCCCCCCCCCCCCCCCAAATCACATGAGGTTCAACAGGGACAAGTGCAGAGTCCAGTCCCATGCATTGCTACAGACTAGGGATCGATTAGCTAGGCAGGAGTTTTGCAGAAAAGGACCTGGGGGCTACAGTGGACAAGAAGCTGGATATGAGTCATTATTGTGCCCTTATTGCCAAGAAGACTAATGGCATATTGGGCTGCATGCATAGGAGTGTTGCCAACTGATAAAGGGAAGTGATTATTCCCCTCTAATTCGGCACAGGTGAAGTCACATTGAGAGTACTGTGTTCAGTTTTGAGTCCCCCACTATAGAAAGGATTTGGACAAATTGGAAAGAGTCCAGTGGAGGGCAACAGAAATGATTAGGGGATTGGAGCATATGACTTATGAGGAAAGACTGCAGGAACTAGTCTTGTTTAATCTGCAAAAGAGAAAAATGAGGGGGATTTGATAGCAGTTGTTAGCTACCCAAAAGGGGGTTCTAGGGAGGATGGAGCTAGGCTGTTCTCAGTGGTAGCAAATGACAGAACTAAGGGCAATGATCTCAAGTTGCAGAAAGGAGTCTCACAGGATGCACCCCTCCCTGCATACCTAGAGTATGATCTGTGTAACTTTCCGTTCATTTTTGCAATGTAATTGTGTGGTTTAATGTAAAATATGCCATGCAAGGCCTTTTTTTTTTTTTGGAATGTATATAACATATTCTACATTATTGTTATGGTAGCTTGAGGCAGACAGTTGGAAAGTTTCAGCCCAAATGATTACTTCCTCTACACAGTCTCTTCTCTTGAATAGTAGGATGGTCTTGGGGTTACGGCACTAGGCTGGGACTCAGTAGATTTGGTTCATTTCCCAATATTCTAGGGATTGCTGGCTCTGTGCTTCATTTTCCCATCCATAAAATCAAGAAGATAATATTTCTTTTTTTGTGCTCTTTGTAGCATGCATTGTCATTCACTATCTGTGTCCCTATCTGTAGTCCCTGTGTAGCTCCCAATCTCAACTGCTGCCCCTAAATCAGTGGTTCTCAACTTATTTAACATCGTGGGCCACATATGCAGCTCTCTCTGTGTTATGTGGACCACATCCACATAATATATGTACTACCTGTATGGCCCTAAGAATATTACATGGACTGCAACTGTGTGCTGATTGGTCTGGAAGTGGCCGATGGGGCCATAGGTTGAGAACTACTGTATTAAGTGCTACTGTTACACAAGCTAATATTCAAAATGATGGTGACCTCTTCCAATCATGGAAATCTTCAAAGATTCCAGGGACAGATTATTACAAAAAGGGGAATAAAGATGTGTGTAATTACACACACTTACTCCCACTATCTAAAAGAGAGGCTCCTAGCTAATGGTGGGTTAAATGAGATAATGCGTGGAAGTGACATTAGTGCTATTAACAAACCCACAGAAGCAAGAATAAGGCTGATAAAGCAGATTTTTCAAGTGGGCTACTCAGCAATTCTTGGCTTCCCGCATCTTAATATGAAGGATAGAATTATTAGGAAATATACCCAAAGCTTTTTTTGCCACTAAAACATTTGTCCATGTTTTGTTTCTGCAGAAATGTTCCTGCAACCTTATTTCTACTACATCTAAAAAAATCAAAATCTGTACCAAGCTGGCATTATACTAATACATTTCTCAAATCTTGGTGTAAATGTAGTGGAATGAATTAGGTATTCACCCTTTTGTTTGTATATAATGGATCCCACATCACTTTGTGAGATAATGTAACATTAGTAGTCTGCCAAAGTTTTCTGATTTCTTCCTAATTTTTCTCCTAGAATTAATAACTTTTGTACCATCCCACATGTGAATTAAATTAATTCACAATTTCCACTCTGAATTTTAGTTCATCCAACAATGAATGTTTCCTGGTCCCCATAATATTCCAGAGAGGTGCCATCCTTTCTTGTACAATAAAAGCTGTAATCTAAAGACTGACGATAGCAGGCACTGGAGGTACACTGCAATTTTGTTAATGTACAACGTTCTTCTGGTGAAGAAATTTTACATGAACTTAATTGGCAGCTCTCTGCCACTTACAGTAGCCAATTATATATTTTTCTTTTGTTCTGCCACAAATTGGACTGACTTTTCCCCCTCTCATTTATATTAGTTTTGCTCCAGTTTAACTTCATTAAGAACTTGGTGGTGACAGGAGACTTCAATTACCCAGAATGTTGGGAAAAGAATATAGCAAGGCACAGATTATCCAGCAAGTCCTTGGAATGTTGAGACAATGTTTTTATTGCAGAAGGTATAGAAAACTACTAGGGGAGAAGATATTTTAGATTTGATTTTGACAAATAGAGAGGAACTGCTTGAAAATTGGGAAGTGAAAGGCAGTTTTAGTGACATTATGAAGTGGTACAGTTCATGATTCTAAGGAATGGTAGAAGGAAAAACAGCACAATACAGATAATGGATTTCAAGAAAGCAAACTTGGTCAGTTGATACATAAGATCCCTCGGGGAGCAAGTCTAGAGAAAAAATCAGTTCAAGAGAGCCTGCAGTTTTTCAAAGAGACATTATTAGGGGTGCAAGAGCAATCCATCCTACTGGATGGGAAATATAGGAAGTATGGCAAGGGACCACCCTGCCTTAACCAGAAGATCTTCAACGATCTGAAACAAACAAACAAAAAAACCCAAATCAAACCAACAAACAAAAAAGAGTTCTACAAAAAGTGGAAACTAGGTCAAATTACGAAGGATGGATATAGACAAGTAACACAAGTATGCAGGAACAAAATTAGAAAGGCCAGGGCACAAAATGAGATTAAACTAACTAGAGACATAAAGGATAACAAGAAAACATTCTACAAATCCATTAGAAGCAAGAGAAAGACAAGAACAGAGAAGGCCCATTACTCAGTTGGGGTGCAGAAGGGAGAGAGAGACAATAAAAGAAAATGTAGAAATGGAAGACGTGCTAAATGTTTTCCATTTCAGTTTTCACTGAAAAGGTGATAAACAATTGGACACTACTAGTAAGTAGATAGCAACTGGACTCTAACATAGTGAATGCCAGTGTAATGAAGTAAGATATGAGGCTAAAATAAGAAAAGAAAAGTTAAAAGTTATGTAGACAAGTTAGATGCCTTCAGGTCACCAGAACCTGATGAAAAACGTTCTAGAATACTCAAGGAGTGGAATGAGAAGATATCTGAGCCATTAGCAATTATGTTCAAAAAGTCATGGAAGACAGGAGATTCCAGAGGATTGAAAACGGGCAAATATAGGGGCAATCTATAAAAAAAGAAAACAAGGGCAATCTGAAATGATAGAATTATAGTGAATCACAAACTAAATATAAGACAACAGCAGTCCTTTTTTGTTTTTTTTAAAAAAGGTGCCAGTTCTTAGCCAGGGACTTGGGGCTGCTGGTGCTGGCAGCAGGAGTCGGGGCCACAGTGCTGTGAAAAAAGTGCCGGTACTCAGAACCCCTGAGTACCATCACAAAAGACCCTGGTTAACAGTGTCACATTACTGCAAAAAAAGCAATCATTCTGGATTGTATTAGCAGGAGTGTTGTAGGCAAGACACAAGAAGCAATTCTTCCACTCTACTCCCTGCTGATAATTCCTCAAGAGGAGTGAGGTGTCAAGTTCTGGGCACCATTTTTCAGGAAAGATGGACAAATTGGAGTAAGTCTAGAGAAAAGCAACAAAAATTAAAGATATAAAACATGACCTATCAGGGAAGAGAGAAAAAATGGGTTTGTTTAGTTTGGAGAAGTGAACATGGAGGGGAGATATAACTGTTCTCAAGTACACAAAAGATGTACTGTATGAAGAGGGAGAAAAAAATTCTCCTTAACCCCTGACATTAGGAAAAGAAGCAATGGGCTTAAATTGCAGCCAGGGCAGTTTAGGTTGGACATTAGGAAAAACCTCTTAATTGTCTGGGTAGTTAAGCACTGAAATAAATTGCCTACTGAGGTTGTGGAATTGTCATCACTGGAGTTTTTTAAGCTCAGATTAGACAAATGCCTGTCAGGGATGGCCTAGATAATGCTTTGGTACTGCCATAAGGGCCAGGGACTGGCCTAGATGACCTCACGAGGTCCCTTCCAATCCTACATTTCTATGAGTTTATGACTGACTGACTTCAATGGAATTGTTCGTAAACTATGCGTGAGTTCAGAATCAGGCCCAATTTGCTTTTTCTGGAATAAGTTGCTCAGATGGGGCCTGATCAAAGGCTCACTGAAGTCAGTGGAAAGACTCTTAGGCTATGTCTACACTTGAAAAGTTAAGTCAACTTTATGAAGTCAACTTAATAAGGTCAACTTCAACTTAAAGTCGAACTTATTAAGTCGACTTAACAGAAGTGGACTTAACTTAGCTCGGGCTGCTCCTCCCTGCAAAATAGTGACATGAAATAGCAGCATTATCTTTATGTTTGATTTGTATCGCAGCAGCACACAAAGACTCTGTTCTGGATCAAGGCCTTATGGTGCTAGGTGTTACACAAAAAAACACACGGGACTGTCATCTCTATTGATCCAGCCATTAAATACTAGGATACAGTGGCTCTGTGAGTGCAATTACAGTTTTCTGTTGTCTATGTCCACCCTGCTCAAACTCCAGTTCAGTAAAGCATTTAAGCATGTGGTTACCTTCAAATGCAGTTGTTCTCAAAAGGAGCTTTTGATTCTGCATGCTCCTGAACTTCTAGCCTATGGTGTTTAAGGCTAAAACCTTTTTTTGATATTATAACCTCAAGAGACATTGATGACGATTTAAGTCCAAAATTTTGTGCCTAAAGAAACTGTTGTAAACTGATGAAAAATGCCTCCAAGATTTTAAATATCTATATTTAAAAACCAACAATTCTGTAGTCAAAGAATTTTTAAAGCAGTAATCCTTAACTCATGACTCATGTATTTTTCTTCTGCTCCGAGAGAGGTAGCTATTCCTCCAGCAGAGGGAGCACAAGTTAACTGAAAACTACTTCAGAGATGGTTGAATTGTATTTACTGAATAATTTACTGTATGATTCTTGCGATATCTTTCAGATAAATTATTAAGCAAATATATTTTTTCCATTATTCATTGGCTTAGTGCTGGTGGAATCATTCTTAAATATGTTAGTTGCAAAATGTATCCAATGACGTTCACGATTATTTTAAATAAAATATTTGACAGACATTTCTATTCACCTCCTTTTGGGAACAGAACAGAACAGTCCAAAACACCTTCCATGGAAATTAGGGCAAATAAAAGTATTAGTAATCTACTGTCATGTTGATTTGTGTATGCAATAACAGAGTGAATGAGTTAGTGCTTGTTGAAATTAATGGGTGGGTTCTCATTAAGTTCAGTAGGTACTGGATGAGGACCAGTGTGAAAATGGAAATGCCAAATTGAAAATGTCAAAACTTTAATCCTCATCCATACACAGTCAATGGTCATCAACTCTCACTTCACTGGTATCTGAAATACTGCATAGAATCGCCATACTGGGTCCATCTAGTCCAGGTATCCTGTCTTCCAACAGAGACCAATAGCAGGTTCTTCAGAGGGAATTCATAGAACAGGTAATCAAGTGGTCCATCACAATAGCCATTCTCAGCCTCGGGCAAACAGCAATCTCTGTCTATCCCAGTTAATAGCCATTGATGGACCTGTTCTCTAAGAACATTAGTTCTTTTTTGAATCCTATTATAGTCTTGGCCTTCTCTGGCAAGGAGCACCATAGGTTGACTGCATTGTGTGAAGAAATACTTTCTTTTCTTCATTTTAAACCTACTGCCTATTAATTTCCATTTGGAGCCCTAGTTTGTGTGCTATGAGAAAGAACAAGTAACACTTTTATATCTCTTCTCTATCCCAGTCATGATTTTATAAACCTCTAGTCATATCCCCCCTAGCTTTCTATTTTCCAATCTGAGAGTTCCAATCTTGTTAATCTCTCCTCATATGGAAGCTTTTCCATACCTCTGATCATTTTAATTGTCCTTTTCTGTTCTGTACTTGTTCCAAATCCAATATATCATTTTTGAGCTGGGGCGACTAGATCTGTACGCAGTATTCAAGATGTGGGCATACCATGGATTCATAAAAAGAAATATGATATTTTCAGTCTTCTTCTCTATCTCTTTCCTAGTGATGTCCAAATTTCTGTTAGGTTTTTTGACTACTGCTGCACATTGTGTGCATGTTTTCAGAGAGCTACCCACAATAACTTCAAAATCTCTTTCTTGAGTAATAACAGCTAATTTAGAGGCCAACATTTTATATGTATAGATGGGATTCTGTTCAACAACGTGCTTTACTTGGATATAATTCATATTCCAACCAAAGGGGAAATGTGAGACACCATAGTCTGATAACTGTGGGTAAACGTTGACCTCTTGTAGTGCCAATAATAGCAAGGGAAAATGTTATGTTCAGTACAAGAGGTTATTACCAATGAAGTTTAGGGCTCAAATTTTTAGGGATTTGGCACGTAATTTAATGGGAATTAGATATCTAAATCCCTCAGGCAGTTATGAAAAAATACGTCTTAAAAATATAGGTCCAGTCCTTGAAATCAATGGAAGTTTTTCCACTGGAGATAAACCTTCAATTCTGACTACTTACCATGATACTTTTTTCCAATGAAAGTTTTGCAAGAGAGTTCATTTGCAACAATTTAGGCTAATTTCTACTTCCTGTGAAATCTAGTCTTGTGGGTGATAGTATATTATCAGCCCTTAACATCACACTATATAATTGTTTTTGTTTAGTTCCTGTACTTTGTGGCAGGGGTATCTATAATTTTAGATAAGCACCTATTATTTTATTAAAATCAAATAAAGAAATCATAACAATTAATACATCCTGTGTAATAATTGTGTTCAAGGAAAGTCAAAAGTGGCATTAGCAGATCTCTTGAAGCACTAGTTTGGGAAATAAGTATGAGGCAGAAAAGACTGATATTCTTTTCTGTTCTTATGCTGTAACAAGCATTTGTTTTAGTTCAATGGCTTCAATATTATTGTTGTTTGGCTCTAGTTTGTCAGTGCAATTTAAATAAGAGTATTGAACCTTATTGAATTTGGCTTACAAAATATTGGGCGTATTTTCAGGGAGGGATTTTCAAAGGGGCTCGATGTTGACTTGGCTGTTTCCACTCAAGTCAATAAGGATGCGTCTACACTTGTAAATTAAATCAACTTAAGCCTTCTTAAGTCGACTTAATTTACTCTACGTCCACACTGGAGTTTCCTTAAGTCGACTTAAGCTGTTGCTTAAGTCGACTTAAGGAAAAGTAAAGTCAACTTTGTAAAACCTAGTTTTACATCGACTTTACTGCTTAAGTCAACTTCTTAAGTCAACTTTAGCAGTGTGGATGCCCTAAGTCGATTTGGTCGACTTAGGGCAGGGGGCACAAGGGAGCACCACATGGCTCCCTGGCAGAAGGGAGCCACTGTGTCCCCCTTGTCCTGGGGAGCCCCTGCTCCCTTCTCCCCAGATCTGTGGCTTCCCTGCCAGGGGAGCCACGGTCCTGGGGAGAAGGGTTCCCCAGCCAGGGCTCCAGCAGGCAGCTTGTTCCGGTGAGAGCCAGTCGACGCACAGCTGACTCTGCCGGGACCAGAGAAGCTGCTCATGGCTCCTCCCGGCAGAGCCAGCCAGCACACGGTTGGCTCTGCCAAGACTGAGAAGTGG
>ML685851.1:2147054-2157926 GCA_007922175.1 Pelusios castaneus | reverse complement strand
GCTGTGCCGGGACCAAGAAGCTGCTCGCTGCTTTTCAGTTCCAGCAGAGCCAATTGTGCGCCAGTTGTCTCTGCCGGGACCAAGAAGCCGCTCCCAGCTTGTCCAGGCAGAGCCAGCTGGCGCACAGCTGGTTCTGCCGGGCCGAGGAGGGGCGGGTGGCTCTCCTGGCTCCCTTCTCTCCAGGACCTCTCCAGGAGCCGGAACTCTGGCAATTACTGGCACGGCTGCTCTCTAACTCCCGGGAAGCCTCCGGAGGCATCCCAGGAGCTGGAGCGCTGACAATTGTTTGCTGAGACCTGCAGGGGTCCCAGGGAGAGGGGAGCCACTGGCTTCCTTCTAGCTGGGACCACTGGTCCCAGCTAGAAGGGCTCCCTTCTGCCTGGGACCTCAGCGGTCCCAACCAGAAGGGAGCCAAACGGTCTGGGGCAGAAGGGAGCTGCATGCTCCCTTCTGCCCCGGACCGCTCCGGGGTTTGCTGGCTCTCTCTGGACCTAACTAGTCAACTTAGAGACTCTCTAAGTTGAGTTAGTAAGGCCCACCTTAAGTCGACTTAGGAGTCCTGTGTGGACTCTCTAAGTTGACTTAATAAGGTCGACTTAAAGTCGACTTAAGTCAACCTAAATCAGTAAGTGTAGACATAGCCTAAGAGTTTTACCTTTGACTTAAATGGGAACAGGATGACCCCATTGCCACATGCTTTTTAAAATCCCAACTTTATTCGGCTCCTGTATTTTATATAATCTTCTTCAGAGCTACACTTTGCTCTACCACCCATCTTAGGCTACAAGATAGGGGTGTAATTCACTTACTTGTACCTGCTCTTGTTGAGCTTGCGAGAATATAAATTTCAAAATAAATGCAATAGCGTGGGTAGCAGCACTGGAGGTATGGCTGAGCTGTGCTACGTCCAAACGCAGCTGACACCTGTCCTCAGCCTGGCTCAGCTGCTCCCTTGCCACCACCATTACACTGCTTTTATGCTATAACTTGAGAAGAGCTAATGAAAGTACGTGTAGAGAAGCAGAGAAATCACACCCTTAGCTCATAGTACAGATGTAGCTTTAAAAACAAGTTCAATATTTTCAGCAAAGTTATGATCTATTTTCCATTTATATGGAATTTAGAAGATCCTAAGAAACAGAATGGAACTATATCTTTTGTAGTAGACAATAAATAATTTCTTAGAGGTACTATGCTTGTCCACTCCCTAGATATAATTAAGCTATGTGTATGCTCTAGGTTACATGGTTCCATCCGTTCCATAGGTCAAACTGACTTCAATCATACTTAGCTTGATCCTTCAGCCTTTACTTAAGTTAGCTATCATGATAGCAATAAGGACTGGGCTCACAGTGGGTGAATTCAAAATCACTTCTTTAGAAAGGGTGCACAGCGAGTGCCAACATGCTCGGCACATTTCAGTGCAGCAGGAATTTAGCAGGACTGATGAAATAAAAGTTTGTATTTCAGGCTTTGGAATAATGCTCCCTTTCCTCAGAGTTGCAAAGAGAGATTTGTATTATAAAAAACAATGCCCTTTTTAAAATAAAATACCTAGCTAGAAGGCTTCACAGGCCATGTTATTACCTGTGGATTTATTCTTGGGTAGTAGGATAAGGGAATACAAGTGTATGGTCCTTGGACTTTTCTTTTCTGGCAGTGCTTTCAGGTAGGGGTTGTCATCCAACTGCAATTTAAAAAGATTTGAGACTTACAGTAAAAATCATATTAGAAAAAGAAAAGCTCAGTCATATAAAAAGGCAAGGCCAAGTTATATTAGCATCAATCCACAGTAGCTCCTTTGAAGTTATAGCAGAATATGGCCTGTGGTATCTTAAAGAATTAAAAACATTAGAAGAGGATGTCATTGAAAAGGTCATGTTAAATGAGACACCAAAGCTAACTGTCGTCTGCCCACATCCATCCCACAAATGGAAGCTTTGAACTGGAATAAAAGACTCAAGTTAACTGCATATTGTTTAACTTGGTTTTTAAACAACTAACCGTTTTCTAATACCTCTATTCTATCACATCTACAAATGGCTGAACACTTATGCTTTGCTGAATCAAGTCTATTTAATCATTGAATTCAGTTGATTTAGGCACAAATTTTTAAGGTATTTAGATATTGTTTCACTCAGCGTTGCAATGCTTAAGTGTCATTTTCAAAATTGTTGGGCTCTTTAGTGCCTAAATCCCTTCTGAAAAATGAGTCAAACTATTAAATCAGTTTAGGCATTGCAATACTGAGTGCCACAACCCCTAAATACCTTTCAAAATCTGGGCCTAAATTTCAAATGGATGTGCAAGTTCACCCATATTCAGTAAAGTTCCTAAGCAACCATAACCTTTCTAATCTGGGATTTTGTAGGTACCAGGTAACCTCTCTTAATTTAGAAAAGTGGTGACAATGAACAAGAGACTATACATAGATGGCAAGAGTTAACAGCTCATTGTAATGTTTGTGAAAACGTTAAACAGGACTTAAATTTCTTTTTCCATCTTAATTTTCAGTATTCAAAGTGACAGAAGAAAGTTGGTCATGTGGAAATCTCCTTATTTGTATCGGTCAGAGGCTGCTCTAAAGGTTGTTTGGTTTCTGTATATTACACTGAGTGCTGAAAGTGGGATTAGCATCTTTGGTTTGATTTTCAAAAAGATCTTCCCTCCCTCACTTTTTGGTCCTGGGTTTATACGCCTTTATTTTCTGGTGATCTGTATTCAGTATTAAAGTGGTGTAGCCTCAGTAATAAAGAACAATTAATCAGAAATTTGTGGGTTTTGGTTTCAATAATTTCTATGGGATCTATTTTCAAAGTAATTTTAGTAAGTCAAGTCCTGTGGTGCAGGATGCGGGCAATACAATCTGCAACCTCTGTGTCAGTGAGGACAGCAGCATCACCTACAGAAGGATCTGGGATGGATTCACTTTAGGGGGGAAACTTCAATTACTGATCTGAGCTATGCAGGAGCTTTTCTCATAGATGCTGCTGTAGGGAATACATTGAGTTCAAGTATATCTTGGGTCCCCTGGTTACACACCTGCACCCCAACCTGAACTGTACATTTTGGGGCAGTGCTAGCTAGTTCTGTCCCCTTCTACTGCTATCAAAAGAAGTATTACAGATATCTTGCTCTATTGCACACCCCATCTGGATAGACATTTATCCAGGATCCGTCAGTCCTATTGCTGTCAGTGAATTCAGATCTCAGTATATAACAAAGAGAAACACAATTTCAACACATCGGCCTTCAGAGGGTTCAAGCTTGTTCTCACTGCAGTCAAGGGCAAACCACCCAATGGCTTCACTGCTGTGGGCTTAGGCCTAGCGTCTGCTGTAGGCTTAAGGGCCCCATCTTGTGTGCAGTGAAGTCAGAGTTTTGTCCTTGAGTTCAATAAGAGCAAAGTCAGACTCATACTGTACACTTCAGATTACAGTTCTACCTGTCTGTAGTAGTTGTATCAAACAGAGTTATCTGACAAAAAGAGGTTGCTTACCTGTAACTTCTGTTCTTCGAGATGCGTGTCCCTGTGGGTGCTCCACATCAGGTGTCATCGTATCCCGCGGTGAAGAGCAGAGCCTTCATAGCAGTAGCAGTGGGGGTGGCGTGCCTGCCGGTTGTAGCTTGTGACAGCCTCAGCACGGCTTAGCGCGCACATCTCCTCAGTTCCTTTTTCTACCATGGAGCAGATGCAGACGTACGCCGAAATAAAGAGGAAGGAAGGAGGGTAGTGGAGCACCCACAGGGACATGCACCTCGAAGAACAGAAGTTACAGGTAAGCAACCTCTTTTTCTTGTTCAAGCCATGTCCCTGTGTGTGCTCCACATCAGGTGACTATGTAGCAGTTGCCAATGGTAAGAGGAGGGACTTCGGTGTACAGAGGAAAGCACCACCCTGCCTACTTTGGTGTCATTCGATGAAGCTTTGTCTATTGCATAATGGGTAGTAAAGGTATGGAGGGACGACTCGGTAGCTGCTTTACAGATGTCCATGAGTGGGTTGTTTTTTAAGAATGCTGTGGTGACTGCCATAGCTCACGTAGAGTGTGCTCAGACTCCCTTAGGTTGTTGTCGTTCGTTTTGTCGGTAGGATGTGTGGATGCAATCCTTTATCCATTTTGAGAGTCTCTGATTAGAAAATGGTTTGCCTTTGGATCTTTCTGCAATAGATATGAATAGTCTGTTCGATTTTCTGTGTGATTTTGTCCTTTCTACATAGAAGGATAATGCTCGTCATACGTCCAGAGTGTGGAGGACAGCTTCAAGGGAGTTCCTATAAGGTTTCGGATAAAAGGTAGGTAAGTGTATGGGTTCATTGATATGGAATTGTGAAATTACTTTTGGGAGAAACTGGGCGTGGGAATGTAGGGTTCCTTTATCCTTCTGAAAGACAGCGTATGGGTGTTCCGTGGTAAAGGAATTAATTTCCCCTACTCTTCTTGCAGTTGTTATTGCAACCAAGAAGGCTGATTTCATGGACATGTGTTATTCTGAGCAAGTTGCCAATGGTTCAAAGGGGGCTTTCATAATTGTGTTTAGCACAAGGTTTAGGGCCCAGGGACGCATGCTTGGATATAATCTCTGGGGGCCCATTAGAAATCACTTTATTGCCGGGTGACTAAAGATTGTTGAATCATTGAGGAGGTTGTGGAATACTGAAGTTGCTGCTAAATGTACTTTCAGGGAGCTGAGAGCCAGACCAGACTGTTTCAGTTCCAGGATATAATTGAGAACCAGTGGAATCGTGGATGATGATGGTAAAATATTATGGAGGTCACACCATGATTGGAATCTTCACCATTCTTGTAAGTATGTTCTTCTAGTGTTAGGTTTTCTGCTATTTAGCAGAATGTGACACATGGGTTCTGAGCAATGTAATTTGTCTTGATGGAACCATCCAGATACCATGCACCAGGTATAGTTTTGGGATTTCCGGATGGTGAGAGTAACCAGCATTTTGGGTCAGTAGGTGCCCTGTTGGTTGTAAGTTAATTGATTTGTGTTGCGATAGAGTGAGTAGCTCTGCAAATCAAGTCTGTCTGGGCCAAGCTGGTGCAATAAGAATGACACAAGATGGCCAATTCTGATTTTCTGGAGTACCTTGGAGATTAGTGGAAATGGTGGAAATGCATAGAGGCGAGATTGAGACCAGCTCAGAAGGAAAGCATCTCCCATGGATCTGGGTCCTATTCTTGCCCTGGAACAGAAATGGTGGCATTTGAGATTGAGGTGAGTGGTGAAGAGGTTGATTGATGGTGTGCCCAATCACCTGAAGATCTGTTTCAGTTGAATGTCGTTGATTTCCCATTTGTGATTGTAAGGAAAGGTTCTGCTTAGGGTATCTGCTGTGGTGTTTTGTTTGCCTGGTAGGTAGGATGCCAAGATGGTGATGGAATGTTGGATGCACCAGTTCCATAGCCTGAGTGCTTCCGCACATAGGGAGGGCAAACGTCCTCCTCCCTGGCGATTTACGTAGAATATGCAGGGCATGTTGTCCATCATTATTTTGACTGAGTTGTTTTGAATGATGGAGAGGAAGTGTTTGTAGGTGTACCGCAATTCTCTTAATTCCACAATATTTATGTGAAGGGTTGATTCGTTCTTTGACCAAAGACCTTGAGTGGTCATTTGACCAATGTGCACTCCCCATCCTAATGGTGAAGCATCTGTGATTATCATGATCGTGGGTTGTGGTGGTGAGAAAGGTATTCTGCGTAGGACATTTTCTTGCTGGGTCCATCAATCTAGAGACTTCTTTATGTGATGCATTTGTTTAGACTGTGGAATTTCAGTTTCTATACCATTGCTAACCATGCTTGGAGAGCTCGCATGTGCAACCTGGAATTTGGAACTGTGCTTGTGGTGGCAACCATATGCCCCAATAGTTGTAGCGCTGTACGTGTTGTAACATCAGGTGCAGTTTTTACCAGATCAGATCTGTTAATGTGATGAATCTTTCACAAGGCTGTAAGACCTTTGCTGATGTTGAATTCAGTATGGCCCCAATGAAGGTGATCTCTTTGGTAGGTATGATGATTGATTTTTCTGTGTTTATTTTCAGTCCTAATTTCTGGAAGAGTGTAATGGTTTGCATGGTGTCCATGTTTGCAACTTCCCTGCATTGTGCAGCGAGTAAATAATCGTCGAGATAAGAAAAGATTTTTATTCCTTGGGTTCTCAGAGAGGCCGTCATCTCTGCTAGGAGCTTGGAGAATGTTCGGGATACTGTTGAGAGCCCAAAGGGCATCACTTTGTATTGGTAGTGTGAGTTGTTTACTATAAATCGAAGAAACTGTCTGTGTGCCGGATGAATGGTGACACAAAAATATGTATCCTTGAGGTCGAGGGATGAGAACCACTCTCCTTGACACTGCATGGGAATTATATTGTTTAGGGTAACCATTTTGAACTTCTGTCACTTCGCGTGTTTGTTTAAGGGTCTTAAATCTAAAATTGGTCACCATCCTCCTGATTTCTTTTGTACTATGAAGTATCGGGAATAAATACTTTTCCCTTTTTGCTGTATGGGAATGGGTTCTATTGCCCCTATAGTTAGTGGTTGCCTGATTTCCTGTTGGAGGGCTTGTATGTAACTGGTGTCCCTGAATAGGGATGGGTCAGGGTAGTGTGTAGGTGGGACAGATATGAATGGGATGGAGTAGTCATTGTTCACAATTTCTAGGACCCACTTGTCCGTTATGATGGTAGCCCAAGCCAAGTGGAATTGCTGGAGATGGAATTCAAAGTTCAAGTGTGGTGTGGTCGTTGCTGTGTGACAAGGAGGAACTCTCAAACTCTCAACCAATACCACAAAATTAAGGTTTCTGTGGTGGAGGCTGTGTGGAAGATGACTGCATGGGTTGTTTATGTCTATATCCCCTTTGTCTTCCCCTCTGTTGGTTGTCATAGTGTCTTTGTTGGTAATGAGACTGGTAGTATGGTTGGTAGTGATGAGTATATGATTGGAACCTAGTCTGCTTTCTCTTAAATGATGGTGGGTAGATCCCCAGAGTAGCTCTGGAATCTTTCATGGAGTGCATGAATGTGTTAGTTTTTTCTGAGAAAAGATATACTTTACCAAAGGGCAGATCTTCAATTTTCATCTTGACGTCCCTGGGTAAAGCTTCTGCCTGGAGCCATGATGTCCTGCACATTACTATTGCTGTAGCCATGGTTCTTGCTGCTGTGTCTGCCACATCAAGGGATGCTTGCAGAGATGTCCTTGCTACCAATTGGCCTTCTTTTGCTAAGGCTGTATATTGTTCCCTTTTATTATCTGCTAGGCAGTTCATGAACTCTGCTAGCTTTTCGTAGATTGAATGATTGTAATTAGAAAGCAAGGCCAAGTAGTTTGCTACCCTCAGGAGCAATGTCGATGATGAATAGATCTTGTGACCTAAGAGGTTCAGACACTTCCAGTCTTTATCCTGTGGAGTAGATTTGAAATTTAGTTGTTTGCCTCTGTGGTTTGCTGCATTGGTTACTAGTGAGTTAGCCAGGGGATGGGTGAATAAGAATTACACCCCCTTGGGTGGGATATACCATTTTCTATCATTCCTCTTATTCATGACAGGAATAGTAGCTGGGGTTTGCCAAATTATATTGGCTCAGTCCATTAAGGAAGCATCCATTGGTATTGCTATCTTAGAGGAGGCTGTGGCGTAAAGTATCTTTAAGAGTTTGTGCTGTGATTCGCTGACCTCTTCTAAAGGGATCTCTAGTTCTTGAGCCACCTTTTTAAATAATTCGTTGAATTGCTTTGAGTCGTCAGTGGACGTTGATGTGGATGGAATCACTGCCTTCTCTATATAGGAGAATTGCTCTGGCGCCAGCAGATCCCTTTCTGTAGTGTCAGTTGTTAGGGCTCGTCGTGAAGATCGCTCCGAGAGGGTTGAGAGGGTTAGACTAGGTGACCTATGCGGGGAGTGGGAGTGGTGGTGACTGGAGTGGTTAGTGTAGTAGGATGAGCAGTTTTCCCAGTCTGTCCAGGACCTGTGTTGGGGGGGTGCTCGAGTAGCAGCATGGAGGGAGCTGTCGTGAATCATGGCTGTGACGTCGTGACCTTGCATGGTAGTGCAGATGTGACGTGGATCTGGGTGGGGAGCAGTACTGGGGAGCTCGATGAGTCCATCCCCGTTCACTGCAGCATGGGGAGTGAGCTCGCAGTGGTCAGTCAGTCAGTGAGTGCGGAGGTGATAAGTGGTTTTCCTTCCTTGCCTTTTTGTGCGGTGCTGCTGTGGATGGTGCCGTGGTCGGTGCCGCTGACAGGGTGTTCTGCTATCCATGAGTCTGCAGCTCCGCTGAAGAACGCGGTGCTGCCATGGCTTCCTGTAATGTCTTCGGAGTCCTTGTGCTTCATGGCTGCATGCATAACCGAGGAACCACAAGTCTTTAGGGTACTATTTTTAGGAGACTTTCTGGAAGGGGAGCGACCCTGTTTTGAGGTATTAGTCTCCATTGGTGAGGAAGCCTTTGTGGTATGCCGGGTGTTGGCTGGTCTATGAGATGTTTTTCAGGACCCAAGTCTGAGGCGGGTCCTAAAGACTTTTCCATTAAAAACATTTTTAGTCTCAGGTCTCTTTCTTTTCTTGCTCTCGCACTGAGGTTATTACAGTGGGAGCATTTCTGTGGGACATGGGAGTCCCCCAGGCACTGGACACATTCGAGTGTCCGTCTGAGGCGGGTATCAGCTCATTACACGAAGATAACCTTTTAAACCCAGGTGAGCTTGGCTTTTTGAAAATTGAAGAGTCAGTAGGCAAATTATCTGTTTTGTTGCTGAAGGGAGAGAATGGAAAGTTAAACGGTCTCCCCCCCCTTTTTTTTTGAATGAGGAATGGAGAGGTAGGTAAGAAAGTGACTAAAGAAGCTGTTTTCCTTGTCTCAGTTTGGTTTTCAGGAGATTTGACACTGAGGAGAATGCTCTGTCTTCATCCGAGGGCGGTTGAAAAGGAACTGAGGGAGTGGAGGCGGTGGCTGCGCCAAGCCGCGCTGAGGCTCTCGCGAGCTACAACCGGCGCGCACACTGCCCCTACTGCTACTGCTATGAAGACTCCACTCTTCACCATGGGATGCAATGACACCTGATGTGGAGCACACGCAGGGACATCACTTGAAGAAGAACATGTTTCCTTTTGGAAAAGGGTGCTGCGTTAGATATTTTGAAACTTGATGCTTGCAATACGTCCTGCTCATGTTAGGTCAGATAAATGTACACCAGCTGTATACAAAGCATTCCAAAGTCTGCGGGCAATGTTCTCCTCTTTTCCAACTCCTATTAGCCACTGCTGTTACTTTTGGAGGTGAAAAAGAGTCAACTAATTAATTTCAGTCTGTGAATTTACAAAACAAGAGAGGCTGCCCCCGTGTCCAACACTGTTCTGCAGACTTCATTAACTTTTCATCTCGGGAAGTCACAGGTCAATCCCATACTGAAGAGTTGCTTCCACCCATTTGGGTAATGCCCTTGATGCTAAATTGCAGTTAATAAATGACACATTAATATGTGAAGGGGATGAATATCCTGGGAAGAAGTATGGGATGAAGATGAAGTATGGGACTCTATGAAAAGATGAGCAATATATGCAGATTCTACAACCTCTGGCATAGGAGCCTGTCTCTTCATCTGTACAGCTTTAGAACAGAAAACACAATTGAGTCTTCCACCACCACCTTACCCTCTGGAGCTATAGATTGCTTTACAAATTTGTGGTAAGGAGAGACTTTTTCCTTTGTAAACAATTCAGATTGATGTGAACTACAGCTAAATGGCAACACAAGTTTAATTCATTTGTTTTGAATGACATGACGTGTCACAAGTGCCCAGTTGCTAACCACAAGGAAGTATACTACCAACTGGAGTGCTGTGCTTTATAACTATTCAAACAGTGTTCTTGCCACTGAAGCATCTTGAAGGATAAGTGTGTGCAGGCAAATATGTCTGGCAATCCCCTTCAGCATTTTCCAGCATTGTTAAGTTGTTTTCTGATGGAGAAAATGCAGGTGGGAAAATGCAGACTTGGATAAAATGGAATTATTTGCTGCAACCCTCTTTTATTTTTTTTTAAAAAAAGCTTTTCGGCTATGTCTACACTAGAAAAGTTAAGTCAACTTTTGTTAAGTCGACTTTAATAAGGTCGACTTTAAGTCGACTTAAAATCGACCTTATTAAAGTCGACTTAACAAGTGGCAACACTTTATGTCGACTTAGTCCACTTTGTTAAGTCGACCTAACTGCCCATAGGTCGACTTAACAATGTGGACATATGCATCCACACTGGGCTTAGTTCAACCTAAGGAAGGGTTAGGTCGACCTAAGGAGGCTTAAATCGACCTAATGAGTGGTAGTTATTAAGTCGACTTAAGCTTTCATTAAGTTGACTTAAGGAATTTCTTAAGTCAACTTAATGAAAGCCTAGTGTGGATGTGGCTTAATTTAAGTTGACTTAAGCCTCCTTAAGTCGACTTAAATTGCCAGTGTAGACATAGACTTCTAGACTAATAAAAGATAACTTCCCTCTTTTTCCATATGTTGTTAACACAAGTCAGCCCCAGAAGAGACCAGTGGGATAGAAGTGAGGAAAACTGACTGTTGCTTCTTAGAAGTGCTGAGGTGTTTCCAGAGATCAGACACAAGGGTTAAAGTATGCCAGAACACCCACAAATTTGACAGACCAGCGTTCCGAAGCCCAGAAAAACAGACAAATCCAGCAGAATGCATGTTTTGTCCACAGGTCAGCTGGGAGCAGTGGCCAGGCTGGGGATTTTTCAAATCTCCCGCCCTGAGCATGCTCAGACAGAGCATGCTCAGGATTGGAGCGGCCTGGCTAAGGAGTGGCTCTAGCTACCCCTTCAGACTCTGGCAAGGTA
>ML685851.1:2130020-2146954 GCA_007922175.1 Pelusios castaneus | reverse complement strand
CGGGGGGGGGGGGGGGAAGAGGAGCAGGAAAGGGGCCCAAGGCGGTCAGGGAGCCAACAAGCTGGTGGGGAAGGACCCGGGGGGGGTGAAAGGAGCAGGGAAGGGGCCCGGGGCAGGGGAGAGGATCGAGGAAGGGGCCAGGGTAGGCAGGGAGCCAATGGGTGGGTGGGAAAGCACCCGGGGGGATGAGAGAAGCGGGAAAGGGGCCTGGATGAATGAGAGGATAGGGGAGCTTGTGGGCGGGGAAGGGGCCCAGGAGGATTGGGGGCAGGCAACCAATGGGGGGCAGCAGAGGGCTCCATTGGGGAACAACACCAGGGAGGCCCAGTGGGGGGGAATCTGCCACTTGGCACCCTGTCACCTAGTGCCAGTGCTCCCCATGCCCCTCTGGCACCCCACCACACCCCACCCCTGCCCTGTTCTTCCAAGCTCCCCAGCCATTCTCCTTTGCCACCCCATCCCTGCTACACTCTCCTGCCAGGGTACCCCTGCCTTTCCTACCACTCCACAGTTTCTATGCGTTATCTAGCTTAAATTTGCTCACTGAACCCAATGAAAAAACTTCCCTTGACTTCAGTATAACTGAAGATCAGGACCTGTATTTGTTGCTTAGAAGAGAGGGAAAAAAGGTGAACAGCTTTTGCATGTTGTAAACAAAACGCAGAGCCACAAGAATATAGAACTGCCACAGAAATAATACCTTTAGCATTAATAGCACCAGTTAGGTGTATTGGCCCTGATTCCCCCATCTCCACATACATAATGTTATTAATAGTGTTGAATTGTGCCAGGTCATGTGATGGTTTTGTGATATGGACGTACTGGGCCAGATTCACCCCTGATATAACTCAACTGCCTTCATTAGAATGTGTCACACTTGAATCATGGTATCCCTTATCTCTGACACAGTGGTTAATAAAATAAGTTGTTTGGTATTGCTCATCTCTTATTGGAAAATGGCTAAGACGTCCAGGATGCAAACAGTGGTCCTGTTACATTT
This sequence comes from Pelusios castaneus, assembly GCA_007922175.1. NCBI lineage: Eukaryota > Metazoa > Chordata > Testudines > Pelomedusidae > Pelusios > Pelusios castaneus. The sequence goes on along the minus strand of ML685851.1, from coordinate 2,145,954 downwards.
TTTCTTGATCCGGTTGAACTAGGCAGCAATGATGCTGATAGGGTAGTATTAGCTTTGCTGCAGTGTTTGACAGCACATGGGCTCATGGAGGAATTTCTCACAGATAAATGCATTGGTTGAGGTGTAGATGGAGTCTCTGTCATGTTAGGAAGTAGGGCTGGTGTTGCCACAAAATTAAAGACACGATTTCCACTCTCGATAAGTTGGCTTTATTTTAATCACAGGTTGGTGACCGTGGCTGATGCTATCAAATACTGCAGTGAAGTTAATCACTTTAAATCGTTCGTGGATTCAAAGTATGCTCTATATAGTCAGTCGCTGAAGTGCTTGAGAGAGTTGGCTGAATGTGTGAGTGATCTGGAAGTCCAGCTTAATAGGATTGGACGTGTACTTGATGTACATTGGGTTGCCTCTAGCTGCCGCATCGTATGAGCTGTTTGGTGGTCATACACAACCCTCCATAACCACTTCTTGAAAAAGTCAACTGATTTCTCACTAGAAGAGAAAGATAAAGCAAAATTTGCTGGCATGGCAAAAAAAATGGAGAATTAAGTTTTTGTTAAAAACTTGGGTCTCATGCATGATGCTCTGGAGCAACTTGCAGACCGGTCCTTGGCATTGCAAAAATCTTATGTAACATTATCTATAGCAAGTAAGTTGATAAGTGGACAAGTTCAGCTGTTTATAGCTCACAGAGAGTGTGATTCAGAGTTCTACCAAAAGGCTTGTGAGGTGATTGCTGCAGGTTGCTTTAAAGGTGTATGTGTAAACATGTCTGTGAATGCTGGCAAGCAAATTGAAATTTCTAAATGTCAGTTTTACCAGGCCTTAGCAGACTGTATGAATGCTAGATTGTTGCCAAACTCAGAAAAATGTCTAAGCAGTGCTGTTGAAGCACTTGACCCATCACATTTCACCACATAGCTGTCACTGGAATTTGGAGAAGTAAAAGTGACAAAATTTTTGTGTTCCAAGTTTGGCATTGCATTTAATGAAGTCAAATGTGCATATCGGGAATATTAAGATCACAATACTTATTGTATTATGCAGTGTTTGCTAGTTTGTGGCATTAATTGCTATAGACATAAACGCCATATAAAATTATAAATATTTTTATGGAGCGATAACCGGTGCATATTGTACTGCAAGTGGTTGCAAATGCCTGCCTGAGCTGGGGCCCGCACATGCATGAAGGGGGCCCAGAGATTAGGAGGATTCCGGGGTCTGTCAAATTATACTTTAACCACTGATCAGACAATATTTCAGCATGTTTGTTAGACTACATTGCTTTATTAGAACAGTTATAGAAGTATGTAGACCAACAGTATAAACTGCTTGATCTATAGAATAAAGGGCCCAAAATACAAATGTTTATATTATTCTAGGGGAAACACTTTTCTGGGCAAACCTCCTTTTGTAAGCTAAATGTGACTGCAACTCCCACCATATAGAAATATAGCAAATACTCAGTTTCTATAATCATAGAATCATAGAAATTGGAGAGAACCATGAGAGGTCATCGAGACCAGTCCCCTGCACTCATGGCAGGACCAAGTACCCTCTTTAACCATCCCTGATAGGTGCGTGTCTAATCTGCTCTTACAAACTTCCAATGATGGAGATTCCCTAGGCATCTTATTACAGTGATTAATCACCCTGATAGTTAGGAATTTTTTCCTAATGTCCAACCTAAACCCCCCTTGTCATAATTTAAGCCCACTGCTTCTTGTTTTATCATCAGTAGTTAAGGAGAACAATTTTTCTCCTTCCTCCTCAGGACAACCTTTTAGGTACTTGAAAAAATGTTATCATGTCCCTTCTCAGTCTCCTCTTTTCCAGACTAAACAAACCTAGGTCTTTCAATCTTCCCTCATAAGTCGTGTTCCAGACCTTTAATCAAACTATTTTGAACTAATCCTTGCAGTTCCCCGCTCTTTATGCCCTTCCAGCATGACTGTGTATCATTGATAAGTATATACATTTTAAATATATAATTATCAAATCACAACTATTTCTATGATTTCCAACTACTTAGCTTATACCAGAGAAGGATCCAAACCATGATTCCCAATTCAAGCAGCCCCAAACAAGCTCTCATCCACATGGAATTTTTCCCAGCTGTTATTTCTCTATTTTGAATGTGTTGAATCAAGATCCTGATTTAAATCTCAGTTCCAAACTGGCATGATCAGAATTCTGATACAACTGCAAATTTTGCATATCTAGACAATAATACTTTAAAAATTATATACTTTTGAAAGTCTGATGAATAAAGTAGATGTACTATATGTGACACTGAATAGTTAGGAATGGTAAAAAGCCTTCTAAAAACCCCTTTGAATATTTTAATATTAAAAGGTTTGCAAAGGACTATAAAATACTGAGAACTAGAAGCTTCCTTCTGAAGGCATGGTACTTGCATATTTAAAGGTCAGGTCAAACTGACATCAAAAAAGTAAACTCTGCATTTAGCCTTTTCTATACAATGGGAGCCTCCAAAACCATCTATCAGCCAGTGATGACAAAAACAACCCCAAAGAATATATACATCCCTCTACATGGAACAGATGTTTTATCGTTTATATGCTACAGTCCTGAAATTTTTAGAATTACTAAACCACTGCAGGAACTGTGAGGCCTCTGTGTTTATTGCTCCTGGTGGATACAAAAAATCACTTATTTGTCATTTTATTTTATAGAGAGTTTTACACTGGCTAGTCCAGAGAAACTGTGTTACTCTTTCAGTTGAAACATAAAACTGGAGGTTCTGACCACTTCTGTTCATTGATATCCCTCAAGATTTCCCATTCCCCCCTCAAGATTAGGGGCTATTACTATGCTAACTGAATTCTACGCAGGTCATTATATTCTGCCTAGCTATATGCCCCTCTGCAACTTCCATGGAATATAGTTAAATTCTCTCCCGATTTGTTATTTAATGTTGCTGTGAATTGTTTAAATGGCTGTCACCAACATGACCCAGAGTTGCAGACCACTGGCAACAGAAAATTTAATTGCAGTGGTGAGCACTGGATGCCAGCAGCTTATGCATATTCTCCTTCAGCATTAGCTTGGATACCTATGGGAGTAGTCATACTCTTTAAAGTCCTCTGGCATTGAGGAAGAGGAAGAGCCCTGCATGTAGAGTTGTTTGCAAAGGACAAGGCAGCATTTTGCAGTGCCAACAGCAGGTGCTGTTTCTGAACCACTGGATCAAACGCATTCAGCAGTTGCTTGTAGCTGAGGTGATTCAGAAATGGTAGCCATCTAGAAGACCAGCAAACTCACTCTGGAGTGGGTTGTAGAACCGGCCCTCAAAGACAGACATGTTCCCAGGATTCCAAGGAAGTCCCTGAGCCAATGGATATGGAATTGGTGGTCAGTAGGCACTGAGCCAAGAGCCCCTGTCCTGCCTGCAGGAATGATGCCAATTTTGGTACCAATGGGTGATCCAAGGACAGTCTCTGGTGCCTATCAGGCAATGATGGAGAGAAGACAACCATGACCTGCATCTCAAGGAGTCCTAGAGATTCTCCAGTGATAAAAGGGGCAAGTCTTTTAGCCCCAAAAGGGTAAGCACACAATTGGACTTCATCTGAAGCCCAACAAGGGAATGGTATCGGTGACAAAGAAGAATGAGGAAAATCAGCAATGGTGGTACTGAGCAGGAAACCCTCCCACTTGGTACTAAAAGAGGCACCAGCACTTTGGCCAAGAGCACTGAACTTCAGAGGTGACTTTTGGGGTAGGCGAAGCAGGTGCACACCTAGGGCCCCAAGCAGTAAGAGGCCCCATCGCCTGATTCACTTACCCCAAAAGCTGCATCTGCCTCAGCTGGCAGCAGGAGGAGGAGCTGACCAAGGGGGCCAGGGCTGTGTGGGGAGAGCTGGGGCTGGAGGGTGGTATGGCAAGGGGGGGGAGGCAACGGCAGGGGTGGGGCCACAGAGAGGGGCACTCATGGACCTATAAGGGGCCCTAGCAGGCCCACAGGAGGCCCCACAAAGGGCCTTCACCTTGGGCCCTAGGTGAAGGCCCCCAATAGCCAAAATCCTCCTCTGCTGAACTTAATGGGATCTGCTGCCACAGGGTACACCAATTCTACTGTCTGAGACCTGGGCAGTGCAAGCTTCAATGCCAACAAACCTGGCAGCCTGTGACATAGCTAGAAGGCACCAAGGGCAGAACAGAGGATGAAGTGGTAGAAGCTATGGAACTGGAAAACTCCTAACTAGTGAAGAGTCAGGAACTGAGAGGTAAAGCAGGTCTGAAGCCACCAGCATGGAGACAATCAGTGTGGAGGCCAAGGCCATCAGTACAAGACTCAGACTCCCCATGGCCAGAACCAGAGTTGACAGAATGGGCTCTTGCTGATCTCAGTGTGGCACTGTGGGGTGGCTACTGCGAGGCAAAAGTTCTCTGGCTTTTGTGCACTGCGTGTGCACACATCTTCATAGAATACATGGCTGCATCTACTCCAAGAAAAACTAGTATTTGATAATGAGCTTTTCAATCTACCAGAGAAAGGTATACCATCATTTATAGGCTGGAAGTTGAGACTACACAAATTCAGAATGGAATGAGGCGCATATTTTTAAAGCAATGACTATTAATAACTTTACGACTCTACTGACATTTTCACACAAAGAGGGGAACCTTTTTTCATTTGAAAAGGACTTTCATGTTAGATTGAAGAAAACAATACTAAAGGACAAAAACTAAGCCGCCGAAAGAGCACGGTAAGGCAGTGGGTATTTCTCTCATGCAGTACGCTTCAGCAGCTCTGAGAACAAAATGACAGCTGGCTCCACACACTGGTCCTGTGCTCAGAAAGGTAAAGATGGGGACAAACAGAAAACAAAGGCACAACACTTTCAAGCCACAAATTCCACACAGATTCAGAGAGAAACACAGGGAGAGGAGAGGAAGCTATATGCAAAGAGTGCCAAGTGCACATATGAATACCATTACCAATTATGTTTCCTGATCCAGAGCAGCAGTTACTTAGTTTCCTCTTCAGAAGAAAGAATACATAGGATTGAATTTTCAAAGGGGAATTAAGTTCTTAAATACTATTTAATTTAACTATGAGTTGGGTACCTTTTGAAATTCCAGCCATAATGTGCAACAAGCAGGAAAAGGAACATAGCTAGGAACTCCATAAAGTCCTCTAGGGACCTGTCTAATATCAATTTATTATGTGTAAGGTGCTTGGATATTGTGGTGATTGGCTGCAATATGAAACCTAGATATGGATAACAAACTTTGTAAATATGTATGTCTCATCTCAAATAAGTAGTGCTAAATTTAAATCCAACTGGATTTGGGATTGGGCCATTTTGAGGGATACAGCTAGCTTTTGAACAACCCTGAGAACAAATGTGGCTCTTCTCTCAGAGAAGAAAGTTCAATGAAAGGCAAGTCCCCCCAACTCAGCAACAACAAGGTCATAAAACGGCTTGGGAGGAAGTTGTTCTGGAAGGTGTTCTGTAGAGTGGGTAGAGAAGTCTATGCTGGCACAGAGTAGGTCCTCTTACCTTAGCAGAGTCTCTTACCGTAGCAGACCTGCTGCTAGAGTTGGCCTGAGTTACAAAGCACAGATCCAGACTCCTCTAAAATTAGGATGAGAGCCTGGAGCCAGGGGTTATGGTTCAGCCCATTATCAGGTGCCATACTTGTGTCTATACCTGACATTTCCTATGGTTAATGTGTGTTTGTACTCAGGTTTTGATTCAGCCCCATCTCTGCTCTCCACTTGAGCTAAAGTGATATCCCAGATGATCAAAAGCCCTGCTGTGTCTCAGAGATTACCTAGAGGTTGAGTTAGGATCTTCAACCACAGATGCGATGCATTAAAACCTGCATTTGTTGCACAGGGCCAAAGCATAATTTTTTTCATGTCCTGTACAAACTTGTAACATTGGTTCCCTCCCACAAACATGGTAATGCGGGTTGCAGCCTGGGTTGGGGCCCCCTAGGGTCGGCAGGTCCCAGTAAAATCTATTCCCCCCTATCCGCCCCCCCGGTTGTGCACACAAACACAGTGGGTACTATGGAAAAATCTGTTTTCCAAACCATCTCCCCCACCCCCAAGTTATTCTGTTAGAGGAATTTTAAAACAACCATGACCAGAAAACACCTCCAAACGTTATCATTGAAAAGAGCTTAATATTACTTGTGTTTTACAGGGTTGAATTATTTGATCACAAACCGGCATGAATCTGCAAAACTTGTACAGTTGATAGAATTTACCCAGAGCACTATAATCGTGTCTTTTATAACAATGTACCATCTAATTTTTTGCAACAACACAAACAATGTTATGCAATAAAACCCAATTTTATGTAAAAAACATCTGTACAAAATTTGTGGAGAGTAGAATACTATATTAGTCATGGATTGATTTCAGTGACATTATACACCAATATGGAAGGATATAAATGTAACAGCAATAATCCTGGCAAAACAAGCATCACTAATATTGGAATAAAAATAAAACCCTAAACCAGAACCCTCATATACATTTTCTGCAATTAATAGTAAAAAAAAAAAATGTCTTGTACTGAAAATCTTTTTGAGTAATCTCTAAGCTGCTGGCTGTAAGAGTGATCCAAAGTTCATTGAAGGCCAATCAATGCTTGCTAGCATCTCATCACTAAAGGTTTATTAAATCCAAAGTTTGAGTAAAGCTGATAAAATTCCTTTTAATATCTGATTTTTTCCACTTTTTTTTCTAATGATGGTAGAAAAGTAAGAATAAGGAAATAATAATGGACAGTTTATTATCCTGGTAACATCTCCACTAGAATAGTTTGATAACAAATTTATGGTTGGACAGTGAACTAACTGTTCAACTTCCTTTGTCTTTGAGGGGCTGGGAGGTTGCTTTGAGGGGTTTTTCTCTTAGCAGAAGTGGCTCTAACAATACTTAGCATTTTACATACATGTAGATTTTCAAAGCACTTTATGGACTTTGAGGATGGGATTTTAAAAGTGCCCAGCATTGGCCTTACTCTGCTCCCATTGAAACCAATGATAAAACTCCACTTTTTGACAATCCCACTGTAATAAAGGGCCTGATCCAACTCCCATTAAAGCTGGTGGAAAGACACCTACCAATTTTACAGCTGGGGATAGTGAGGTAGGGAACTTAAGTGGTGTGCCTAAAGCCATAGAAAGCTACAATTTCAAAGCTGGGTTTAGAATTTAGAAGTTGTCAGCGCTCAACTCTTTTCTTTCACTTGTGTCATCAGTTCAAAAAGAAAAACAATTTATGGCAGATTATTTGGTTAACAACCTTCATTTATGATCCAGGAAAACACATAAACATGTAGTTACGTCATTCCCTGTTCAGAAAGGGCCAGATTTTGAAGGTGGTTAAGTGCCTGTGGCCATTCCACCACCTGCCTCCTTCTGGCTCAATAACCACTCAAGGACCCTGCAGTTCAGCGGTCCCTTGGTGCAGTTTATTTACAGCGGGCAGTCCCACCACCATCTTACGATACACAGCTTAGACTGGCAGCTTCTGGAATGCAGTGAGGCAGAAAAACTCTCTGCTCATCTTCAACTTACTGCCATTGCTCTTACTTCTGTCACCTGGGCCTGTATATATCCCCTGGCTAATTAAGCTGACAGCTGCATCCCATTCACAAATCAGGTACAGGTGTCTCTAGCCAGCTCCAATTTACCTCGCTTAATTGGGGCTGGCATGACAGAGGGCTAGCTAAGGGATTGCTGCTCTTCACTCTGTGACAGTGCCTAAAGATGCAGATGGGTACTTAGTTGGATTTTCAAGAAGGCCCAGGTACCTAATTTTTATTTGTGCTTTTGAAAAATCCCCCTGTGGTCCATCTGCATCTTCAGTTGCCTCAAGACTTCTAAAAAATCTGGTATGTAAGCATTTATACACATGCTTACCTTCCACTTTGTGAAAGTCCCATTGAAATCACATGACTGACGTGCTTGCCTGACTTGAGATGTTTTCTTGGGTTGGAGCCATCAGATGACGTGAACAACTAGACAGATATATTTTCACATCTGGGCCTCCTTGGTCCTCAAAAGAAGGTGCTAATGGAACTGACACTCTTGCACATCCCAGAATACATGCTAAACTCTAAACAAGGATTGATGACGATTGTATTTGTACCCAGTTGGCATCTGTTTGGAAAGGAATTTATAGTCATTAAGCTGCATCAGAAATGTTTAGGTAGTTTGGGAGATCCTCTAAGGTTTGCACTGACATCAAGAGAAAGGCAACAGAATAGAACAAGTACATTTGCAACCAGATAGACTGTGCAAAGGTGGAGTGATGTCAGTGGTGTAGATCTTGGTAGCTGTGATATAGGTGCTGTATAGCCAAAAGCCTTTAAAGTCTTTTAGTAAAAAAAGAAAATATATTGCTAGAAGTGAATAAGTTTGCCTGCAGTGAGGTCCCATATCTACTTATATACATATCTGATGAACTGGGTTATAGCCCACGAAAGCTTATGCTGAAGACAATCTGTCTATAAGGTGCCACAGGACTCTCGTTGTTTTTGCTGTACACAGACTAACACGGCTACCCCTCTGGAAATTACTTTTCTATTGTAATTAATATTGTGGTATTTTTCTAGACAGGACAATTTGGAAAGGTATACAAGTCTCATGATTTATTGTAAATAACACTCTTATGAATTAATAAATTTGTGGTATTTGACAAATGTATCAAATTCCTACTTTAGATACTAGATAAACAATAAATATATGGGGGCTTTATATCTGATGTCAGTAAAACTTCATGGCTGTGAATTTTATGGTAGTTTCAAACATATGGTATCTATCAGTATAATGGAATAGGATAATCACTGCAATAAGAGCTGGTAAAAGTCAAACAGATGAACGGTTGAACTTTTGGATCATATTAGATCCTGATTCAGGAAAGCACTTAAATTAATCCCTGTCCAGGAAAGCATGTAAGAATGGAATTTAAGCACATGCTCAGAGATAAGCAGGTACTTACATGCTCTTTCTGAGAGAATCCTAAATCAGAAACATAACTGATGGTTATTCAGGGTAACATTTTGACCAGCACCTATGTGATTTAGGAATCTATGTTCCATTGAAAGTCAATAGCACTTAGACACTTTTGAAAATTGTACCTTCTCATTTGTTTTTTTCTGTCATTTGTCTATCAGGAATTGAGATGTGTATAGATACTACCTATGACTGAGTTACCCAGGAGGTCATCAATTGTATACCTACATTTCAGTTACCACTACAGCAGCTTGAAAAGTTTCAGATGGCAGAGGATTAAAAACAGCACTTTACAGGATTTCAAACACCCCTTGGCTGATGATACACAGTGACTTTTGCACTCGACACCAGGAAAGAATCAACTCTCTCTCAGTAGCTGGTAGGTTTGAACCAGCCTTCTGGGTATGCTCTGCAAGAGAAATCCTCAGCAATGTAGGCATGCTGTATTCCACAAATTATGGTATCATTCATTATTCAGCTATTAGGGACAGTGTTTGCAAGCAGCACTGGAATAGGCTACCACTTTCCATTTCTACCTGTTTTTCCTTTTTGATTCTGAAATTTGAATTATTCTCTCATAATTCTCTCATAAGTCTAACCATAACATTTTCTTTCCCATCCGTATCAGTGGTTACAGTGTTATTAACAGGAGTTAACAATTAATAATCATCTATACCATGCTTTTCATCTTCAAAGCACTAAACAAACATTAATTCAGTTCCTTCATAAAACCTTCTGCTCCTCTGATGCTAGTAAGTAGGCTGAGTCATACCTTCATATTTATAAAGCATCATTTGTGTTCCAGTACAATTTGGAATAAATCAATCGGTTTTAAAGCCATTTGTTACAAGGAAACATAACATTGCCACAGCATAGCTTTATGATCTTCCAGATACCAACAAAATGAAAGTTGCAACAATACACTGAAAGGATTTCTCTTTAAAAAAAAAAAACAATGTGAGGTTGGAATATTACATAATGTCTCAGAGAAGTTGTCTTATGTTTAATTTGTTGAAAATGTGTCACTTTAGTTATAGTTTCTAAACAGAGATTTTCAGCCCTTACTTTATAAAACTGAACCTAAAGGCAACTTTTGTTTTGGATATTATGCTACATTCCAACTTGATGTAAAAGGATTTCCTTTCACTCTTTTGTCGTAACCACCTTTTAATAAATAAACTGAATCAGCACAAAGCTATGCTTTAGAGATGATGCATTTCCTCTAACAAATGGCTTTAAAACTGACATTTTTATTCTGAAATGTATGAGAACACTAGTGATGGTTTATAAATATGAAGGTATGACTCAGACCATCTATTAGCATCACAAGGAACTTGTGGTTTTATGGAGAAATTGAAATTGACTTGTCTAATCCCTTTCCAATTCAGGGCCAGATCCTGATCTCAGATGTGCAATGTGTATGTTGCATACATTGAAAAATCCACTACTGGGTATTCGTGGGCAATTACAATAGAAGAATTTTCAAGCTCTGTGGTAATATACACACCATGCCCCTGAGATTGGAATCTAGCCTTTCAGTACAGGTGCTTTTTACAAAGATTGGCAGTTACTTTATTGGTCTTAATAGAACTCTACTGCAGACTTTCAGCCCCAGTAATATATTAAATATACTATCCATGACTGCATGCAAGGGAATATTTTCTCTAGAGAGATTCACAAAAGAGTAAGGTCTGCAAAGGCAACTTTCTAGCACATCAAAGTTGATGGCAAAACTTAGCTGTGGAATTGATAAAATGGCAAAAACTGAGGGATGTGAAGATGGTGGGAGAATTCTTATGGCTCAGTAGCAGAGTTACAGAGGGAAGAGCCAGGGGAAACTGAAATTTCTCTCATTGTCAACCCTTCAAGCTACAATATTGAAAAGCTTTAAACAGCACATAATCAGTAGTACAAGAAATGAAAGTAAAAACCTTCTTGAACTGGCACTACAAGGAAAAAACTAGAGAAGCTGAATGTAATTATTCAGTTAGAATTTAGCCTGGAATTGAACACTTACTCTTAGTAGTAACAGTGTGTAACCTTTAGTGTCATGAGCTAAAGGGCAATGAAGACTTTTCCGCACTAGTATCTCTTCTGATGTCCAGAACTAGGGTATAACTACACTTCAGCCCAGGTAAACAAGCTTGTGCTAGTTCTGCTTGAACTAGCTCACTAAAATAGCAATGTGGACATTGCAGTATAGCTGGCAGTTTGAGCTAAGCATCTAAGCTTGGACCCAATAGGTGAGCAGGCCTGGACTTAGGTGGCTGGTTGGAGCCACTGCCCCTGCCCTAAGATCCACACTGCTATTTTTAGCATGCTTGCTTGAGCACACATAGCATAAGCCTGTTTACCTGGACTGGGAGGCTTGCTCCCAGAGGCCCTATAAACGTACCCCCTATATGCTGGTCTTGTGGTAAGACCCAGCAAACCAACCCTCTGCACCTAAGTGTGGCTATGGTACTTCCATTTGTGCACACACTAGCTGTTGTGAATCTTCATCAGCACTAACTAGTCCAATTATCTGTCTCATTGCATTCCCAAGCATCACCAAGGGGTCTCTGGTCCTTGCTTTAACTAGAGCCCTTTGGCCACTGGCCTGTTTTAAAGAAATATTTCCTTCCAAACCCTAGCTCTTCCTTTAACCTTCTGTAAACTCAGGGCACTTGATCAAGCTACTGTTGCTACTTCTCTTGCCTCTCCTTTTCCACGATGCTAAGAGTCAGTCTAAGGAAGAAATAAGATAATTCAGTTGTCTCTGTCTCCCTCTAGTTCCAAAGGGTAAAATTTTCAAAAGCGTTTAGATTTCTGAGTCCCTTATATCCCAATGAAAGTCAGTCTGCTTTGGAAAATGTTCTCCAAAGTTCCACATTCTCATTGATTAACTCAAGAGGAAAAACCAAATTGAACAAAGAATAGAAAGGCTTTTGCCAAGTAAGGGAATCAAGAGGAAGAATTGTATGTGATGCACAAGGTACTTGCCAGGAGGCATCACATACTTAGTATGTGAAGGGGTTTTGTGTGTTCTTCATAGAAAACTGGCACTTCAAGAATGCCATGCCCATACATGACATTGGAGTGACTTTTGCAGAGAAGGTATGACTCATACAAATGGCTATATCAAAAATTAAACCATGAGTACACAGCACCTTTCTTCTGAAAATCTCAGAGCACCTTACATATGCACTAATCTTCACTATGATGGTGTTGGGTGCTATGGAAAAACTCAAGGTACAGAGCATAGACAGCAAACTAACCCCCACAGCACCCTAGTGGGATAAAAAGAGACTTGTCCTACTTTGGAGATACTGAAATAGGCACAGAAAGATTAAGTGACTTGCTCACTGCCAGACAGCAAGTCAGTGGCATAGCCAGGAATAGAACACAAATGTCCTAGTCTTTGCCACAAAGCTAATAAAACAGTTGATAATGGCTAGGCAGCCAGCACACAATGACCTCTGCTGATTATGCTTATCATAATCTTTACCCGGTGCTTCTCTGTGCTGGTTGCATCCACCGGCTGATAATTACACTGCAAGCTCTTTGGGCAGGGACTGTCTTTTCATTACGTTTGTACAGCGCTTGGCAAACACAGGTGCCCAATCCCCTATCGAAGCCTTGAGGTGCTACCACAATTAAAAAACTCTAACCATTAGACCATGCTTCTCCTCTGTAGACAGATTGGCCCAGATTGGTCTTCAAAGGTATTGAGACAACTAGATGCCAAGGTTCCAGTTTGAGGCTCCAGTGTAAGCCACACAATTCCTGCTCAACCTGCAGGCACCTAAACTCTGTGCCTAAATTTTGCTCTAAAAGTGGCCTCCCTGCTTAAAGTTCTACAACTGGGTGTGTGCACTGCTGCCTCATTCTGGGCATCCAGATACCTGTCTCCCAGCTAAGCCCTAGGGAGTGATCCACAAACAGGGGTAAGAGATGTTCAGCTGCCTTCTTGCACTCAGGACCTAACACAGCAGATAGCCTCTAAGCATGGCTACAGTATCAAATATCATTCCAAATCTGGCTGTCAGCTGTGGTACCGCTGCCCTTCTTGTAACATTTAGCCCACTGGTTACCACACTCATCTGGCATGTACAAGATGCAAGTTCAATTCCCTCCCTCTGACTGATGGGGAGCAGATTTGAACAGAGGTCTCCAGCAAAGTTCTCCAGCCACTGAGCTATGGGCTATTCAGGGTTGGGCCTCCCTCAATCTCTCCCGCTGAAGTTACAACACTTTAGATGAAATAATTAAACAGTGCTTGAGCCAGAGAGGTACAAAGAGTTTAAGACTCAGTCTGATGATTAGAAGATACATTTGGGAGACCCACGGTGTCGTCCCTGTTCCAAGGCATCTAAACTCAGCATTGCATTGTTGTTCCTGTGATTTTCAATGTTGCAAAACCTAAATCCTCTAAGTAGATCCAGCCTTAATGCCCACTGATTTCCAATATGTTTTGTAGATCATTCTCATTTAAGTGCCACTCTCATCAAAACCTTAACTGTTACAAAAATATTTTACCTACTTAGTTATTTTCAATAATAAAATATCAGTATGGTCAGCATCTTGTCCTTAGTTTGAGGCACTGCAAGACTCTTAAGTTAGTGAAGGTCCATCTAGACCTCATTCGTAACAGGAACAGAGAAAATTTTCAGCATCCTCTTTATGCTCCCACCCTCAATATTCCTTCAAGGACAAAAGATCTTCCTTACTAAGTTTAATGGGTTTACCTATGCAGAATATTCCTATTAATGCTGATATAAACAACTTAGATTGTGGGGACCCTCCACAATGTCTAGAAAACTTCCTCAACTGTGCTTGAAAACTGTATTGAATGAGTTATTATGCTAATATAGGCTAAAACTTAAAACTGCCAGTACTGCAAAGAAAATTGTCTATACCCTTTTCTCTTATTTAGACGATCAAAAGTGATGAGATTTTAGTCTAATAAAATGTTATGCTTACAGCTGGATGGTGCAGAGGAGAGGGGGACTATCAAGATACATTAGGTAAAGCTGACAATAAAAGTGCAATATAACAGATGGATGCAAAAGAGAATTTTTATCAAGATGGTCCATTAGTGTTCTGCAGCAGCCAGGCAGAGGAAAACAATGACCTGGAACAAATCAAGAAGAATGGTGCTTGACTTATACTTCCACCTTGCAAAGTGTGACCTATATTCATAGTCTTTAATTAGAAATGAATTTTGCTTATGGCTGATAGGCTAATTTCTCTCCACTTTTTTAAAATTGCTAATCTCCCAGGTTGTGTTATAAATAAGCAGAGTAAAAATGGACCAGTCCTTGCACTAGTGACATAGCAGGTTTCCTTTGAAGTGGAGAAATCAATCAGCAAGTCACTTAGCGCTGCTCAGTTGCATAATCTATGATTAACCTCGAACAACCTTAAGTAACTTTTAGCATCAATATTTAAAATAAGCCTAGTGCAAACGTCATTTTAACTGCAAATCCTGCACTTCTGACTGGAAGGTTCTGATCTGTCCCAGAAGTTACCTCAGGGGGAAATAAGAGGACTCAAAACAGTGGGCCTTTTGCAAAGTTTGAATGCACTTGATTTGTGTTGGCAGGAGAGTGACATAGTTGCCTCTCTGTAGGTATTTTACTGCTTTACTGCTAACAGTACAAAACTACTGTTCGGAGGAGGCAGGTTTGAGCAGACAGGACTGGGAACTACATAATCCTGAGTCAAAATCCTCATTCTATTCTTGTTGCAAAAAGAGGATGTTATTATGTAAATTAAGGATTATATCATTAATCCACACGAACAAGGGAGTAGAATAAAGAGTTGCGCAGAAAACCTTAATTCTGGCACTTTGTAGCTTTTGAATGACTCACTTTGCAACCTTAATAGTTTTTTAATGTACTTTTGTAGGAGAGTATATATGTGATCTGAATACTATTAGTGGCTCCTCTAGTTACAGCACTCCAGGTCAAACCTCCAGGCCTGGCTCTCCCTCATCCCTGAGTTTCAGAGTAGTTGCTATTTGGTCTGGGGTATAAATTTAGTGGCTTTATCTCTAATACAAACAATGAATTTTTCAAATTATACACTAATTTTATAATTGTTTACTGAAGGTGGATGAATAATACATGCAAATAGCTTGTTTGATAATTATTCTCTAAGTTGCTCAAGCCATTAAACAAATATTTCTTCTAATTAATCAACTATGTAGGTGGCTGAATATTATCCATCAAATAGTCACACTTGTGCTACCCATCAGTGAATAATTAACTCAGAAATAATATTTTCATTGGCTAGCTCTACTTTCTGCCACAAAAGGAGAAAAGCTCATAGACTCATAGACTTTAAGGTCAGAAGGGACCAGTACGATCATCTAGTCTGACCTCCTGCAAATTGTAGGCCTCAAGACCTCACCCACCCACTCCAGCAATAGGTCACCAACCTATGACTGAGTTTTTTACCTCCTTAAATCATGATTTAAGGACTTTAAAATACAGAGAATTCACCGGTAGGTGAATCATGCCCTGTGCTACAGAGGAAGGTGAAAAACTCCCAGAGCCCAGGCCAATCAGCCCTGGGGGAAAATTCCTTCCCAACCCCAAATATGGTGATCAGTTAAACCCTGAGCATGTGGGCAAGTCTCAAAAGCCAGTTACCCAAGAAACAATTCTCTGTAATCTATATACCTAAACGAGAGATGTATATATGCACGGCGGGGACGCAGCTGCGCGCGCAGCAGCTGAATCCCCGTCTTGCTGAGGGCAGGCTGGGGAGATTCAAATCTCCCGCCCTGAGCATGCTCAGACAGAGCTTGCTCAGGGTGGGAGCGGCCTGGCCGAGAAGCAGCTCTGACGGCCGTCCCTGCAGCTCCAAGCCTCCGGCAAGGTAAGGGGGCTGGGAAGGGGCTGGAGGGAGGCCTGGAGAGGGGTGGGGGGGACAAGGAGAG
>ML685851.1:2112764-2125020 GCA_007922175.1 Pelusios castaneus | reverse complement strand
CTCCCACCCAGCGGTGATTACCATTTTTCAATTTGCGATTCTTTAGAGAATCGGGGGTTTACTGGTAACTCAGAACCCACCTCATGTACTCTCCCCTCTTAGGCCTCTTGTATATCCACCACACGTAGCCAAATATCAGTCAATTTCCAAAACAGGGTAATCATACCAAAGCTGCAAGACATAATGGTCTTAGGCACTTATATAGCCAGCATGACTATAGTATCCAATCACCTCAGGACCTTTAAATGTTTATCCCACAGCTCTGTGAAGCAGGTATATATTACTACCCTCATTTTATACATGTACCATTCATACTACATCTTTCTTTTCTCAGCAATATGTACATCTCCACTGTGAATGCCAATCCTTGAACCCAGCTTCTACGTTTGAGATTGTTTCTTCATGAAAGAAGACTGGATATGGTAGCAAGGGGCAGAGACAGTTTTGATCCACAACTGGCTTACTCATCGCCATTTGCCTTGGACCTTTCCGAAACGATACTTTACTGTGGATGGTACGGGCTGTATGGTGGTGGTGATGACAATGATGTAGAAAGGCAAGAAATAGGAAGGCAACTCATGCAGTGAGGAAAGGTCAGTGGAAAAGCAAGGATGTCCTAGCTTGCTTCTTTGTTGGGCTTGGTATATAATTCCATCCTCATTCTGAGTGCATATTCCATAGTGCATTTCCATCTCAATTTCCTGATTATTTGGGAGACACTGAACTGAAAAACTGCCCAAAGAGAGGGCAGGAGGCTGAGGAAGAAGAGGCATCAAGATGCCAGAAATTCATTTTCCATTAAAACAGTGAAATCCACTGAACTTGAGCACAGCTTTCTATTTGCCCTACATATGGATGTCTGTACAATGCCTTTAGGTAGTCAGGTAAGCTTTGTTATGTTTAATTAACAGTACCACAAGGGACAAGTGACAGAGCAAATTCAGAATGTCCGATTCTCCTCTCTTTTATACCATTATAATCAAAAGTAACTCTCTGTTAGCCAACGGAATAATCCCAATGTCACTGATGTGAGAAGACAATCAGCTCCAGGAACAATCAATAGCTGATGCCTGTTACTTAGTTAAAAATTATAAACTCAGTATCATTCATCTATTTTTCTTACAGACTTTACATGGCTTCTTCACCTTGCCTATCAACTAACAGACTAGCACTAGCATCCTATCTACTTGATCTATCCCATTGTATTATGATACCATTAACTCTGGGGCAATACAACAATCCAGTTACCAGAATAAAGGGATGATGACAAATGAAAACCATGAAGCAAAGGACTAAATATAAGATAGAAGAACAAGTTCTGGAGAGCATTCTGGTGATGATTTTGGTATAACACAAGTTGAAGAAATATTGACTGTGGTTGCCTGACATTTAACATTTCTGGTGCCGATTCTATGCAGAGTTCAATAGTGTAGGGTGAATGCAGTTCTCTTGAAATTTTATTGCTAGATATACACCAGTTGTGTCAGAAATCCATACACTGGTGAACAGAGCTTGTTAGGGAAAAGCTTATGAACTCTTTATTTGCCCAAGGGGGATAAAATTGAAAGCTGAAAGTTGCCAATATTTATGGTTTGGGAAGACCGTTTGAAAATAGTGATTTTATGAACCCAGAGCAAAAACAGGCCATTTAAAGGACTGATTTTTTCCCCTGTTCATATTTCTCTTCATTTTAATTAATTTATCTCTGGCTGCTTGAGCATATGCTCAATGTCATGGAGCGGCAGACCCAGTCCCTGGAGCACCTGGAGGAGCGCCTCTTTCCTTGGGACCCTGGCCTGTGCCCCAGAGGCAGCCCTCCTTGCTGGCGGGCCAGGACATGGAGCGGATATCTGCAAGCTCCGGATTCACCTTCTGGAGGTCACTAGAACCATCCACTCCCCCAGACCCCCCTCACTCCCCCCAGCCCCCCTTACTCCCCCAACCGCCCCGAACCCCCTCCCTCCCCCAACCCTCTTCACTCCCCCCAAACCTCCCAATCCCCGCAGCTCCCAACCCTCATTTCCACCTCTGAATAAACACCATGAACACTCTTGTACAGGGTGTCGTGCTTTTTATTGGTGTGGGGATAGGGGGGAGATGGGTGCGTGGGGGTGGAGGTGGGGGGTCAGGCATGGGCGGGTGGTGGAGGTGGTGGGGCCTGGGAGCAGGCCCACCCCTCAGTGCTCCTTGCTGTCGAAGTGGGCCCTCAGCGCATCCCGGATGAGCTGTGCTTGCCACTGGACCCGTTGAGTCTGGGGCAGGTTGTCGTCAGGCTGCTCATACTGCACAGCGAGCCACTCTGCCTCGGCTTCCCAGACGCAGGGGAACCTTTCCCCCTGCAGCTCACAGAGGTTGTGCAGGCAACAGCATGCCTGACGACCTCCGGGAGATTGCTCTCGCTGATGCAAAATTGCTGGGCCACTGAGCAGTCATAGTCCGGGGTTGCCAGCTTCCACACGGTGATGGCCACTCATTTGTCTACAGGAGGGCGGATCAGAGTCGGGTGGCCATGTGCTGCAGAACTGCGGGGAGCTGGTGGACTAGTTCAAAGAAGGTCCACTTGCTCATCCGAAAGCTCTGCAGCCACAGGTCATCTTCCCAGGTGGTGAGAACGATCCGCTTCCACCAGTCGCTGTGGGCCTCCCATGCCCAGAGGCAACAAGGGATGGAGCGCAGTGCAGTGACCACAGCAGGTTACTGGGGCAGCAGGGTGGGGGCAGGCTGTCGTCTTCCTCCATGCTGGCAAGTCTCCAGACAGGCCTACTCCACAGCCGAAGAAGACTTACCACTAGCTGGCAGGTGTTGCTCAGCTGGCTGACAAAGCGCAGGAGAAGATGCAGATCCATGACTTGCTCAGGCTACAAGTTGCCAGGCACAATGGGAAGGGGCTGAGCCCACTTCCTGTTTTGAAGGTGTGGCCAGGGGAAGGGAGACCTTCTCTGCTGCCATGCTGCCACACTTCCCACAATGCACCCCTCCAACATCCTCTCCCCCCCTCAAAGTCGAATGATTTGGGGCTTTTTGCCTGGGACTCTCCATCTTGAAACAACTTCAAGCAAGATTGAGGCCCTGCCTGGTCTCAGCCAGAGACTGGCTGTACAAACATCTGACAGCCAAACATCTTGAGCATAAACTTCTACTATGAAGTCAGTTTAGGTAGAGAAGAGAAGGAGAAGAGGCAGATCCATGATCTGCTCGGGCTCCGAGTTGCCAGACACAATGGGAAAGGGCTGAGCGCACTTCCTCTTCTGGAGGCGTGGCCAGGGGAGGGGAGACCTTCTCTGCTGCCACGCTGCTACACTACCCACAATGCACCCCTCGAACCCCCCCAAGTTGACGTAGGAGTCTAGTGTGGACTCTCTACATCGACTCTATAAATTCTGCCTTAAGTCGACTTAGGAGTCTAGTGTAGACTCTCTACATTGACTTAATAAGGTCAACTTAAAGTCGACTTAATAAGGGTGACTTAATAAAGTCGCCTTAACTTTCTAAGTGTAGACATGAGTGTTTGCAAGACTGGAGCATTATTTTGAAACTGTCACACTCAAAACATTACAAAATTAAAATAAATGGGATCCAGTTGGATGTTTGAGATAAGGTATACTGTGGTATTAAACTTTCATTATTAAATTTTCCATAAGATAAAGCAAAAACAATAAGAGCAATAAGCAAAATAGAAGAGACTGCCTAGAGAAATTGTGGAAGCTCCTTCGCCAGAGGTTTTCAAAATGAGGCTGTATAGCCATCTGTCTTGGATGGTTTAGACACAACAAATCCTCCATCTTGCCAGAAGGTTAGGATAGATGACCCATGTGGTCCTTCTAAGGCTATGATTTGATAAGTATACCTACCAATATAAATTCTACCCTGATTCTCACTCCACAGCAACCCCACTGAATTCAACTGGAGCCTTATCTACATATGAGAATGGAATTTGGGCCTAATGAATTATTTCCAGTTTTATAACACTTTGAGATCCAAAGATGACCAAATTGCTTTACGCAGGTTAGCATGTATCAACATCATTTTACTGGTAGGGAAACTGAGGTACAGAAAGTAAAGTAATTTGTCCAAAGTCACATAGTGCACCAGTAGCAGAGCCAAGAATAAGATTCCTATTCCTGTTCACTGTGCACCAGGCCACAATAGCTTTCCCACCATACCCCTGAGATACACAAAGGTGAACCATGATAACAAGCCTCTTAATTTCTGAAAGCCTGTGGCAAAATAATGCCAGGTGGTTCAAGAAATTAGATATGTAGCCATCTGGCTTTGATTCTGTCTTGGGAAAAGAATGTAGGTGGATTTATGTCAAAGGCTAAAACAGAGCTATCCTCAGACAAAAAAACCCAACCCACTTCATATTTTACTCTTAATTCCCTGTTTTGTATAATATTTCTTAGTGTCTCTAGCTATAGAATATTTATTATCAGCACAGTATGCCGTGGAGTAGTTTTACTATAACAAGCATCATGTATCTTGTTAACTACTGTTTAAAGTTAATACATTGATGTAAATTCTGTTAGGGTTAAATACCGGTCTCATTGAAATCTAAAGAATTTGTCTCTGACTTTAATAAAGCCTGGATTTGGCCCTGAAGCTCTAATTCAGGAAAGCACTTAAGGACATGCTTGAGTCCATTCCTTTTCAGCAACACATGTGCCTAAGCCCTACTGAAGGCATGAATGCTTCCTGAAAGCTTAATTAAAATTATAATTAATAGGTCTGCAATCTGAAAATAATATTTTTCCCAGATTGTATAGTTTACAAGAGCCAGTAATTCATGGGTTTGCTGCAGCACACAAGCAATAACTGAAACACACAAAGCTCAGAACACTTCTTCCCATTACGATGGATTGACTACCAAAGAATATTTGCTTAAGTGCTTTTTGTGTGACTGAACATGAGAGGTTGTTTGAAATTATCAAATTTCTTGTATGTGTTGTAAAGAGACACAAAATATTTTTACTTTCATTGCTGAATGCAGCATATACAAGTAAGACTTACAAACAAAATATATAAGTTTAATATTAGAATTTCAGTAAACAAGAATATTCTTAAAATCGTTGAATCTATACTGTCAAACAACTTATTTGGTGATGTTAACTCATATTTCTGTCAATTAATCACGAAGGTCACAATTTTTACCCATGAATTAATTATTCAAACAAAGTGTTCGACAAACAGGATTGTGAAAAAATTCCAGCATACAACTTCATTCACAAAAAAAGCAACTTGAGCATTCTCTATTTAGAATCCATTGTGTAAATTGTATGACTGTTTACTTAAATTACATGGTATTGTTCATCTTTGTAAACTACTATTGCTTTTGCTATAAACAAATTTTCTCATTAATTTCTTTTCATTTCTTGATTAAACACACTCAACTGCAGGTCTTAAATTTACTTCCATGTCCATTCCTGTGAGAAACTTTGCTCACTTTACTATTTAGAAAAAGTGAACAAAAAATATTTGAAAACAACTGATTCAAAATGCAAGTCAGAATTCATAAACATTCTTTCAAACACATTCTTTCATTATTCACACATCTCTAACTTTTAATTCTGGTGAACCATATTAATGACTTAATAAAGAGATTTCCAAACAGTAATGATCAGGCACTTGTATTAGACCAAAAAAATTCCTTTGGGTTGCAAGTCCTTGATAATCAAAGGTGTTCATTTTAGATTGGTCAGGATTATTTTTCAAGAGGGTAAAAGTAAAGCTGAGCAAGAAGAGATGTAGAACCAGTTTGAATTTCCTATAAAATGTCCTGCTAATACTAGATGAGTCTCATCGTTTCATTTTTAAGTTATTTCCACAAGACTTCATGATTTACAAGACACTATAGAACCACATAATTGAGAGAGAAGAGTCAGTCCTTTAGGCTATGTCTACACTTACAAAGTTAAGGCGACTTTAGTAAGTCGCCTTTATTAAGGCGACTTTAAGTCGACCTTATTACGTTGACTTAGAGAGTCTACACTAGACTCCTAATTCGACATAAGGCAGACTTTATCAAGTCGACGTACAGAGTCTACACTAGACTCTTAAGTTGACTTGGGGTGGGGGTGAGGGGTTGGAGGGGTGCATTGTGGGAAGTGCATTGTGGGAAGTGTGGCAGCATGACAGTAGAGAATGTCTCCCCTCGCCTCGCCACATCTTCAAAAGAGGAAGTGAGCTCAGCCCCTTCCCATTGTGCCTGACAACTTGGAGCCTGAGCAGGTCATGGATCAGCCTCTTCTCCTGCGCTTTGCCAGGCAGCTGTGCCAAATCCTGGGCCTGGGCCAAATCCAGGCTTTATTAAAGTCAGAGACAAATTTCTTTAGACTTCAATGAGACCGGTATTTAACCCTAACATAATTTAAATCAATGTCTTAACTTTACCAGCCAGCTAGTGGTAAGGCTTCTTTGGCTATGGAGCAGGCCTGTCTGGCAACCCACCAGCATGGAGGAAGACGAGCCTGCTCCCCACCCTGCTGCCCCAGCAACCTGCCGCGGTCACTGCACCATGCTCCGTGCCTCGTCACCTCTGGGAACGGGAGGCCCACAGCGACTGGTGGGAGCAGATTGTCCTCACCACCTGTGATGATGACCTGTGGCTGCAGAGCTTTAGGATGAGCAAGCGGACCTCCCTCGAACTGGTCCGCTAGCTCACCCTGGTTCTGCAGCGCATGGGCACCTGACTCCGACATGCCCTGCCTGTAGACAAGCAAGTGGCCATTGCTGCGTGGAAGCTGGCAACCCCGGACTCCGACCGCTCTGTGGCCCAGCAATTTGGCATCGGGAAGGCCATTGTGGGGATGGCCCTCATGCAGGTCTGCAGGGCAATCAACTGGGGCCTGCTAGCCCGCCTCATCACCCCGGGCAACCTGCACAAACTCCTTAACAGCCTCGCTGGACTTGGCTTTCCCAACTGTGAGGGCATTGTGGACACCATCCAGATCCCCATCCAAGCCCCAGAACACCTCACTAGGGACTATGTCAACCATCAGGGGTACTACTCCGTGATCCTGCAGGCCCTCGTGGACCACCGCGGAATCTTCCAGTACATCTATGTGGGCTGGCCGGGGAAAGCGCACGACGCACAGATCCTGTGCAACTCCGCCCTGTACAGGCGCATGCAGGCAGCCACCATCTTCCCCAACCACGCCATCACCATCGGGGACATGCAGGAGCCAATCCTGATCCTCCGGGATGCCACCTACCCCTTGCTCCCCTGGCTGATGAAGCCATACATGCTGGCATGCTGTGCTGCCCAGGTCGGGTGCAGTGCCCACAGTGGTGAGCTGCAGGCATCCCTGACTCGGGGGTCTCTCCTGAGGCCACATGCCACCGGTGTCAGGCGCATGCTGTTTGGTCTTGGTGCTCCTGCCTATGGTCTCCCCACACCAACTCCAGACACGATACTCTACCGCTCACCTCCGGGTTCTCCCGCCTCCCCCACGCAGCCCCCAGTCCTTCTACCCCTGTGGTAGCACCTTCACATGCCCCGGACCCTGCCTGTCCCTGGGCCATGTTCCCCTGCAGTCCCTGTCCCACAGGCATGCCCAGCCCTGCCCATAAGGAGGGAGGGAGAGGGCACTCACCAGCAAGTGCATAGAATCATAGAATAATAGGGTTGGAAGGGACCTCATGAGGTCATCTAGTCCAACCCGCTGCTAAAAAGCAGAACCACTCCCACTAAATCACCCCAGCCAGGGTTTTGTCTAACCGGACCTTAAAAATCATCCAAAGATGGAGATTCTACCACCTCCCTAGGTAGCCCATTCCAAGGCTTCACCACTCTCCTAGTGAGAAAGTTTGCCTAATATCCAACCTTGACCGCCCCAGTTTTAATTTGAAACCATTGCTCCTTGTTCTCTCCTCTGTTACTATCAAGAACAGCCTAGCTCCCTCCTCTTTGGAGCAACCCTTCAAGTAGTTGAAGGTTGCTATCAAACCTCCCTTCAGCCTTCTCTTCTGTAGACTAAATAAGCCTAGTTCCTTCAGTCTCTCCTCATACGTCATGTGCCCCAGCCCCCTAATCATTTTTGTTGCCCTCCGCTGGACTCTTTCTAATTTGTCCACATCCTTTCTGTAGTGGGGAGCCCAAAACTGGATACAGTATTCCAGATGCAGCCTGACCAGTGCTGAATAGAGGGGAATTATCACATCCCTCGATCTGCTGGCAATACTCCTACTGATGCAGCCTAATATGCCATTGGCCTTTTTGGCAACAAGGGCACACTGTTGGCTCCTATTCATCTTCCCATCCACCATAACCCCCAGGTCCTTTTCTACAGCGCTGCTACTTACCTGATCAGTCCGCAGCCTGTAGCAGAGCATGGGACTTTTCTGTCCTAAGTGCAGGACTAATGTAATTGGCAAGAATAGGACGTCTAAAGAAAGGAAGGCATAGAAATGGAGGAACCTGCAAAAGTAAAACAGGGAAATAGAAAAATGGAGAGCAGAGAAATAGGGTCTGTCTCTTCTTCACTACCTTCATGCATAACTGCATGCACATACTCAAAATCTGATTTCCACCATGACTTCTGGATGCAGGGGACTGTGCTATTGCTATTGATTTTCATATGGAAGGTAGTCTGATGCTGTGGTGTTGGGTGGCAGCATAAACTCTAAAATAGGATTAGTGAGCATAGGTCACTGCAGAAAAGCAACCCCTAAATGGATGTGAGCATGGCCAAAATGAATTCATTTAAAAATGCAAATGAATACTCGCTATTCAACCAGCTCTTAAAATAAAAGAAATTAGTTGGTATACATCAAAATCCATGCAACACCTATTAAATGGATTAAAATTATTACGTGCTATGTTAATAACAAAACAATCTAGAAAGCAAAATATGGCAGATTAATTCCAGATGTATCCCTTAGCCTTCAGTGGAATCTGGCCCAAGATGTCTTTTATAAGCACCTTTAACAATTCATTGTAGCAGGGTCATTATTTTCTGATGACACTTAATTTTTCTCATACTCCCAGGCACTGAAGCAAACAACAACTTGTGATGAACAAAGATATTGTTTCTGACTCTCATATGGCATTGCTCAGTCACAATGACAATTTTCCAGCTATCACTCTGCATAATTCAATCTTTCAGTTTTCTCCCTTGTAACCTCAGTATTAACTTTTTTTAATTATGAAATTTGCAGTATCTATTCAGTATCTAACTGATTATGCAGTTTTCCAACCAGGATTTTTACCACCCACAACCCCACTATTCAATAGTTTATAATCAGGGCATTCACCTGAGATGTGAGAGACCCAGATTCAAATAATTGCTTTGGAGCAGGACCTTGAATTTAGTTCTTCCCCATCCCATGTGTGTGCCCTAATAGCAGACTATAAAATATTCTGTGATAGGGGGTTTCCCTCAATCTCTCCTCCTTTAGAAGGTGTTCCATTTTGTAAAACTATTCATCAGAGCAGGGATTAAAACCCAGATGTCACCCCTCCTAGTGCGGTAGCTAGGGTGTTCATCTGGGAGGAGAAAGACTGAGGTCAGCTCCCTGCTCCAGAGCAGGGTTTTGAACCTGGATTTCCCACATCCCAGACAAGTGCCCTAGTCACTGGGATTTTTGGTATAAGGAATGGGGAGGCATAAGCTCTGGTTTTATGACTAGTGCCTGTGACATTTCCTTGCTGCAATCAGGACTGGTCAATCATTGTGTCACCCCAATCCCCCATTCCTGGAGTCCATCTTACTCTGTTCTGCTGTGAAAACCCCCACTCCTGGGCTGTTCCCACACAACCTCCAGCATGTAACCTGCTCCCAACTGAGGCTGTCTACACTTGGCCAAATAAGTCGACTTTGCTAAGTCAACTTTGTTAAGTTGATTTAGCATGTCTACTCTATAAAATTAAATTGACTTAAACTGGTCCTTGCCAAATTGACTTAGAGCATCCACACTGGACGCCTGAGTTGACTTCTAGGGGCTACGTGGACCTGCGACTGGTACATGGTGGCAGGGGGGGGGCATCCCTTCCAAAGTGCCAGGGGGCTCAGCATTTGCCCCATTGTACCCTGGTACAATGGGGGCTGAGCAGGACAGGGACAGGGGCAGGGTATAGGAGCAGGGTAGACAGGGCTGTGCTCTGCCCTGTGGCTGGGCACGCCAGGCTGTGGCTGTGCCAGTCACCCTCGCAGGGAGGGCAGTGGGGGAGCCCTGGGGCCCTTTAAGTCGACTTAAAGTCAATTTAGAGCTAATCTGCGTCTATACTGGCTAAGTCAACTTAATAAAGTCGACTTAGCCAGTAAAGTCGACTTTAAAGTAGGTTTAATAAAGTCAACTTAAAATTTCCTTAAGTTGACTTAAGCAGCAGCTTAAGTCGATTTAAGGAAATTGTAGTGTAGGTGCAGATTAAATTAAGTCAATTTAAGCAGGTTTAAATTGACTTAATTCACAAGTGTAGACACACCCTGAGTGAGTGAGTGTTTCTAGCCAGCCATCCTTGGCTTATGCAACAAAATGACTCTAACCAACACCCTGAGTTCCAGATACAACCCCAGAAACCTCCATCATACAATGCTCACTTATGCCTACTGAACAAGATAAACTCATATAAATTAATCAAAGCAACAAAGAAGTTAATATATACTACTCTGTTACACCAAGTGGAATCACCAACACACTTCAAACAAAATGGACTGCTTTGGGTAGAGCAAACAAACATACTTATTAAGTACAGAAAGATTTTAAGTGATTATACGTTAAAGCATAACAAGTGAGCATTACCTTAACAAGATTCTAAACTGACCAAGGGAAGGAAGAGTCCGATCGATCCTCTCTTCATACCCAGGCCAATCTTTCATTCCTTAAAGACTGAGCTGGATTTGTTTTATGCATGCCTTGATGAGGTGTAACTGCCCCTCTACTCCTGGAAGTTTTGCCTCAACATGTTGTACATCATAAGGACAAATCTCTGAGAATATTACATAGCGGCCTCATAACTACACACATGACATTACAACCAGCATACTAGTACAATAATAATGATCAGTGCATCACAAGCATTCCAAAGACACTGAACTTGACATACTCAGAATTAATTAACCATAATACACAATTATACTGTAAGGGTGAATATGGTGGTGCAAGTTGTCAGTCTCTAAATCACTTTATGACTCTAATTCTACAAATCAAAATGTTTTGTTCTGACATTTCAAAAATAAATAAATAAATTTAAAAAAATCTTTATTTCAGCAAAAAACTTCCCTGAAGTGACACTAATTAGTGAAATGTTTCAATGTATCCAAATGTGCATATTTTAGCAAAACGTTTGGTCCATTTTTTCCCCCTTGCTCTAGCTATAACTGCATGATCTAGAGCAGGGGTTCCCAAGATTTTTGTGTCACAACACGGTTGATGGCATGCACAACCATGCATAACACAGGGCCCCTGCCATGGAAGAAAACCCCCTACCACCAAAAGAACCTCCCCCCGCTGCCAAAGAAAACCCCTCCTGCTGCTGAAGAAACAAAATCCCACCACAGGAAACTGCTGCTGCCAGAAAGCTGCCACCATGCTCCAACTCTGGATGGCTCCCGGCAACATACTTCCCTACTCCTTGCAACACACTACTATGTCATAACACAGTGGTTGAGGACCACTGCTCTAGACCAATGATTTTCATACTTAGGGTCAGGACCCAGTACTGGGTCACAGAGGCTCAGATACTGGGTCTTGCCCCCCCCCTGCTCCCTCCCCCCGCCAGCTGCTGCTGCCACCAAATGTCTGGAATGCATTGCTCAAAGATGTAATTGTTGGGTTGTGGTCATAAATGATATTTTTCAACTGGGTCCTGAGAAAAAAAAAGTTTGAAATCCACTGCTCTAGACCACCTAGAGAATTACAGCAGTCTAAATCCTGGGTTGCCGAACTTAGTTCTCAAGGAAAAAAAAATAAATTCCCTGCCTACACTGGTTACTGAAACTCTGGGCCATCCCTGTTAGCAATGAAAGTCTTCAAACATACTTACAGTTACCATGGTTTTTCCCCCAGTGTGGAGAGAGTCCCTGTGGTTGGCTTTGACTCTTGCTAAATGCGCTATCTCACCTGAATCGAAGCCGCTATAGTGTTTAAGGCCTACCCCCAGGGTTTTATTCATCGGGGGCTGCGGGCAGGCCAGGGTCCTTTTGGCCATGGCGGTTATAGCGCCACTCTTGTTCGGTGACTGATTGGAGGCTCTTGATATGAGACAAAGGATCAGAAGGTATGAGCAATAGAGGATTGAGCCAAGCCAGCCGGTGACCCA
>ML685851.1:2067767-2107764 GCA_007922175.1 Pelusios castaneus | reverse complement strand
ATATCCATTGAAAATAATATCATAAATGCTTCCCTAAATCCAGACAGCATCACACACAGGGATCTGCCCTGCGAGGGTCCCTGTCCCCCTTTGCCCCATTATACACAGGGGGTGCCCCCTCCACCACCATGGACCTGCCCAAGGTCCCCCTAGCCACACAAAGTCGACCTAGAGCATCCAGTGTGGACGCTCTATGTCGACTTTGTAAGTCCCCTTTAAGTCGACTTTAATTTAAAGTGTAGACACACTAAGTCGACTTAACTAAGTCGACTTTAAGTCAACTTAGTTAATTCGACCTAGTTAAAGTCAACTTAAATTA
Source organism: Pelusios castaneus (assembly GCA_007922175.1). Classification (NCBI taxonomy): domain Eukaryota; kingdom Metazoa; phylum Chordata; order Testudines; family Pelomedusidae; genus Pelusios; species Pelusios castaneus. The sequence continues at coordinate 2,107,445 of ML685851.1, read as the reverse complement.
ACAAGTGTAGACATAGCCCATGAGCTGCCATGTTATGTAATCTTGTGGCTACTTATTAAGGGACTGAGGTGCTCTAAGCAATGGGCATCAATATACATTTCTAAAGAGAAAACAACAAATAGAACAGCTTTTATCAATAGAATATTACATGGGCTTATTTGTTAATTTACATAATTCTGAGGGGAAGAGGACTTTAAACCCTTGTAACCCAATGCATGAGCTGTGGAAATGAGTCTGTCCTATGAAAAATAAGGAAGAATACTCATTAAAATTAAACTGGGCTAAATATATTAATTACTTCAGCTGGAAAAGCAGCAACCAGTTGTTTAAATGGCCATTTCCCATGGCAGTAGCATGTCTGTCATATTTAAAGGTCTAGCACCAAAAAGACATACTAGTAAAGAACTTCTAAACCAGGGCAATGGTATACTGAAGAAAGTCAAAGGGGATGTATGGCTGTCACCAAAGAAGTTGCTCTTGAGTAGGGATTCTCTTGTGCTGTCTGCATCACTTTGCACCATAAGTAAAAAGGGCACTGAACTAGGAGGAAGAGGAACCGATTTCTATACCTAGTTCTGCCAAAGACTTGCTATGTGATCTTGAGTAATTCACTTGACCTTTCTGTCTCTGTTTCTCCTCCCATCCTTTGTCTATAGATTGTAAACTCTTGTGAGGGACTTTCATGATGTATTTGTACAACACAGCAGCAAAATGGGGCCCTATTCTTGGCTGTGGTCTCTATGCTACAAATAATAATCAATAAGATGATCCTGTTAATATATGTCTTTCCTATTAGGATATTTATGTTACTGTTTTAACTTTAGTATTGTAAGCTACCAACAGTGTGAAAAGCCTTCTGTAGAACCAATCTGTATTCAGGGCCATCCCTAGGGGTGAGCAGGGCCCCTCAATCCTCCCCAGTGCAGGTGATAGGTCTATATTTGTTCCTCTTTTGTGTTAGTCTCATATTCTTATTAGCTTTGTGTTACCTATGCCATGACAACAGGCTTCTAATTTATCTGACTTTCTCTTCTCCAATAATGAATTAACTATGATGATGGGGACCATAGCAACTGAAGCAAAAACTTCATTAAGCAAGAATTTTCAATAGTTGCTGAAACCCTGGATTCAATGCATGGACATTGAGCTGTGTAATTTATCCTCAACATACAGTATAACTGGTGTTTCACATCACAGCGCACGCTAAGGATCCAAATTAGGAACGGGAGCACTGGCTTGGATGAAATAAGGTCCAACTGAGACTTTCATCCCCAAACTCCGAACCAAACCCAAAATCCAAAACCAAACCTTTTTAGAGATTTTGATAACTCTTCCACCTTGTTACATCCTTCTCCTTCTTCATTTTTCACATTTCTAAGTACTTTCAGTTCCTCACTTGTATTGGAAAAAGAATTGTCAAAATACCCCCACAGAAACTGTTGATGTATTTTCTTTTCAGCAGAAGCTAGAAATACCAGAAACCTCATGAGAAAATAATCTAGTATTATTAGATTTTCAGCCCTATATTTCACACCCACAAGATCCAAAACAGGTTCAGAGTTGCATCAAATTTTTTGGAGGTAACCTGAACGTAAAACCATTGCAATGTTTGATGCTCTATCTCTTGCTCTTCCCTGCTTCCTCCTACATACAGCCTTATCTTGTTCCAGCTGAAGTCTCTGATAATTCTACCATTGACACAAAGGGAACTGGACTGGTCTTCCACATCTGAATTCTATGCTGCGAAAATCAATGGGTGTGTTTACACTTGTAAATTAAGTCAACTTAAGCTTGCTTAAGTCGACTTAATTTACTCTGCGTCTACACTACACTTTCCTTAAGTCGACTTAAGCAGCTGCTTAAGGCGACTTAAAGAAAAGTTAAGTCGACTTTATAAAACCTAGTTTTAAGTCGACTTTTGGCTTAAATCGACTTTAGAAAGTCGACTTAAGCCAATGTAGACGTGGAGTAGCCCTAAGCTGACTCTAAGCCGACTTAGGGCTCTCCAGGGCTTCCCCACTGCCCTGCCAGGAGCCCTGCCAGGGTGGCTGGCACAGGGAGAGCCTGGCATGCCCCCCCCACAGGGCAGGGCAGAGCCTTGTCCACATGCCCTGCCAGGGTCCCTGCCCCCCTTTTACCCCATTGTACCCAGGTACAATGGGGCAAAGGCTGAGCCCCCTGGCACTTGGCAAGGGGTGCCCTCCTGCCACCATGGACCAGTCCCAGGTCCACCTAGCCCCTACAAGTTGACCTAGGCATCCAGTGTGGATGCTCTAGGTCGACTTTGTAGGGTCCCCCCAAAGTCGACTTAAAATTTAAGTGTAGACACGCTAAGTCGACTTAAATTAACAAGTGTAGACATAGCCAATGAAAGTTTTACCCTATTTGGAAGCAGGCTCAGGCCCCACACATGCAGCTCCCTTGAATATGAAAATGACTTCTGAAACTTAGAAACAGCAGATGGGACTTTTAGCTACAAATCATCTAATGCAAGCCACCTAATGAGTCTGTTGCAGTACCAAGCAGAATTCCAGTTACCTTAGCAAAGTATGTGGGAGTTTCTCAGATGCAGAGATAAATCCAATGTTTTAATGTTATTTGCTTGCAAGATTTTCTTTAACACTAAAATACTGATAGCATTTATATAACTTAACTTAATTATATAACTTATAACAAACACCGAATGTTTCCAGACTAAACTACTGTGCCCTTTATAAATATAATCTCTGTACTGAGAATTTAGTGCAGAATTTGCAATAGCGTCAGTGCCATTAATGTTAGGGTAAATAAATAGAGCTCAGGAGCAGGGAAGAAAAAATGGTTACTAACCTTTTGTAACTTGTTCTTTGAGATGTGTTGCTCACATCCATTCCATATTGGGTGTGTGCACACCCATGTGTACAGCCCTGCAAATCCGCAGATATCTGCTTCTTATCTGCAGATAACCGCTTCCGCGGGTGCAAATGCGGCTATCCGCAGACCCCTTGCTGCAGATTGCGGCTCGGGTATGGATACTATTTTTATCTGGTCATGGCTGTACGTGCAGAGACCACCATTGCTCCGCCCAGAACATCTGATTGGTTACAGCTGCAGCCCTCTTTGAATCCAGGGGCCAGTCCAGGTGGAGTAACAGTTGCTCCCCCTCCCACATCCCCCACTGCCGACCACTCCCCCTAGCACCAAACAGCTGAGTGATCTCAGCAGCCCCCATTTCACATGGCCAGCCCCAGCAGAATAAGAATTGCTCAGATCTGGGCTAGCCGGGGCTCTGAACAGCATCGGGCTTTTACTGGCTCATCCGGGTCCTGGGTCCTGCCCCTAGCTGTCCTTCAGTCTCTGATGCCAGACTGTGAGAGCCACAGCTCAACCTGTCAGAGCTGATGTTCAGTATCAATGTCCAGTCCCCATCTCCACTGATCAGCTGAGAAACTGAAGCAGCCCAAACTTCCCAGCCCAGCCCAGCCCAGACAGAATAACAGTTGCTCAGATGGGAGCCAGCGAAGGCTCTGAAAAACACTGGGAACTGTTGGCAACTCTCTCCCCTCTCAGCTGTTTCTCGGGCTCCCTGAACCTAGCTCACCAGAGCCCATGCACATCAGCTGATGATGGGCTGCTGCTTCCTCCCTTCTCTGGCTGCCAGCCTCCCAATCTGATTGCTCAGCTGAATGAATTACCATGCTCATGCTGAACAGTTGAGTGACCTGATCTTTGCTCTAGTAGGTGGAATAACCAGATGATCAGGGCCAGCAGGGCTCTGAACAAACAGTATTGGGAGCTGCTGGCTAGTGCCGCCCTCCCTGCCCCCTTCCTCGGGCTCTGCTTGAGGCAGCTGCTGCTCTCTAACAATCCAGGAACTGACAGGCAGCTGCCCCAGAAGAAAACACAGAGGTTGCACCAAGATCCTTAGGACTCTCTATAATGTTTAAAATAAAAACAGTGTGTGCACATTTACTGCTTTTAAGTTGTTACATTACAGAACACACATAGGCAGGAACACAAAACAGAAGCACAGCGTAATGAGGAGGAGCCGAGCAGAGCGGAGCTGCTGCAAGGCTGAGGCGGGGCAGTTGCGGATACCCACAAAATATGGAGATGCGGATTACAGATCGGATACGTGCTTACATGCCTTGGATATGGATTGGTTGTGGATCCACATTTTTGTATCCACGCAGGGTTCTACCCATGTGCATGGTTTCTAGAGAGTTTTGCCATAGCCTGGTTTTGGAGCCCGACGCTCACACATTGTATATGAGAAGCCACCAGCCCTGTGCCTCCTCAGTTCCTTCTTGCTGTGAACTCTGATGTCAGCAATGGATGGTGGGTCATGGAATGAACATGAGCAACGCATCTCAGAGAACAACAGTTATGATAGCTTAGTAACCATTTTTTTCTTTTTCGAGTGCTTGCTCATATCTATTCCATGCTAAGTAACTCACAAGCAGTATCGCTAGAGGTGGGCTTGGAGTTCATGGATGTGCCATCTACAGGAAAGCTCTGCTGAAGGTGGTGTCATCCTGGGCGTGCTGGATGCTGGCATAAAAGAACATGACGATATGAGCTGAGGACCAGGTATCGGCTCTGCAGATGCCCTGGATCACCACCTGTGTCAGGAAGGCTGCCAGTGAGGCTTGAGCTCTGCTAGAGTGGGCTGTAACGATCACCCATGGAGGAACCTTTGTCTGCTCATAATGAACTTGATACAGGAGGTTAACCATCAAGAGATCCTTTGGGAGGAAACTGGTAGGCCTTTCATCCTTTCTGCCACTGCAATGAAGAGCTGCGTGGAATTGTGGAAGGGTTAATCCTTTCACTGTAGAAGGTCAAGACCCATCTAACATCCAGGGTGTACCTCACTAGATCTGTGAGGTTTCAGGAAGAACACTGGGAGGAATATGTCCTGGTTATTGTGAAACTGGGACACCATCTTCAATAGAAAGACTGAGTGAGGTCACAGCTGGACCTGTCCTTATAAAACACTGTGCATGGTGGTTCCGAACTGAGCGCTCTGATCTCAGAGACCCTTCGTGTTATGGTAATAGCCACTAGGGAGGCAACCTTCCATGAAAGGAACAGCAGAGAGCAAATAGCCAAGGATTCAAAGAGGGGACCCATGAGTCTTGATAGAACAAGGGTCAGGGCCCATGCTGCTATAAGGTCCCTGACTTGAAGGTAAAATCTTTCCAGGCCTCTAAGGAATCCAATTGTCTTGTCATGGGAAAAGACTGATTCCCTGGACAAGAGGGTGAAAGGGTGAAATGGTTGCCAGGTAAACCTTCAGCAATGAGAGGGCTAGACCTTGATGTTTAATATGCAAAATGTAGTTTAATATGGATTGATCTGAAGCCAGCTAAAATGACATTTTTTGGCTCAAAGCCCACCAGGACACTCTGTTCTATTTGGCTAGATATGTCACTCTGGTGAAGGGCTTTCTGCTGCCTGTTAGGACCTACTGAATCTGAGTTGAACAAGCACACTTTTGAGTGTCCAGTCACATAGCCGCCACGCAATCAAGTGCAGGAATGCTAGGCCTGAGTGTAGAAGATAGTCAGGATTCTGGGAAAGGAGGTCCAGCCATAGTATGTAGCCCAATTCTTTATGATTTGGAATTTGGATTAGGATTGCCAATAAGGATTCTTAATAAGTTTGTTCAGAGAATTTGGGTTCTTGTCCGAATCTGACCACAGATAAACAAAATTAACCCAGGGAATGGTTACACAGATTCCTCAAGATATTTTATAAATTTTTTTATTGCTAAAAGCATAGAGTTAAGAAAAATGTTAGTTGATAAATGTACAATGAAATAGTCAGCTCATACAGAATGTATTTAAGAAATCTTATAAGGTTTATAATTTGATAGACTATGTTAAAACTATTAAAGCTTATAGTTGCTATACTTACACCCCGGAGCCAAGAAGAATGCCTGATGCCTCAAATAGACACAAAGGCTATGTCTACACTTGCCAATTAGTTCAAATTAAGGAAGCTTAATTCGAACTAATTTAAGCCTTGGCCACACTAGGCTTTCATTAGTTTGAATTAAGGGCTTCCTTAATTCAAACTAATAAATTTGATTATACCTTTCGAACTAATCCTTAATTCGAATTAGTTAGTTCAAATTAAGTCAATGTGGCTATATTAGTATAAGTATAAGTAACTGCTTAGTTCGAACTAACCGGCACATAGAGCTTAATGCAACTAACTCATTTTAACTAAGCAAGTGCCCTGCATGGCACTTGCTTAGTTCGAACTACCATTCTAGTGGGGCCATGCTAGTTTGAATTAAGTTAATTCGATCTAACTAAAATTAGTTCGAATTAGTTAGTTCGAATTAACTAATTCGAACTAACTTTGGTAAATGTAGACATAGCCAAAGAGTGCAGAGTCTAACAACCCTAATTAATATATTTAAACTTATCAAAACAACAAAGGCTAGATAGCTAAGAAAGAGCAAGATGGGTTTGTGACTTTCTCAAGAAAGAGTTGAGCTGGAAATTGAGAATTGAATGCTTCCCTGCTCTTCAAATCCTAAGGTCTTAAATCCCTTTTTCCCCCACTAACAACAGAGTCTACACCTTTATACCCTTCTAAAAATAGGTTAAATTAGATCATTCTTCATCACCCAAATATGGGTCCTTAACCCAGAAATTGTCAGGGTACATCTGTCTCACTGGTTAAGGGGTTTGTGTGTACAATTGACTGCCTCATCTGGGAACAATGAAGATGATAGAAGCTCCAGGGGAAGAGGTGGCATTTCCTCCTCTTGCAGCAGGACTGCTGCCACTGTGATTTAGTGCTTGGGTCAGAAGCAGAATCTTGACTTGTCCCTGCCCCCGGTCATCAGTGCTGCAGACTGCTTCCCAGGTGACTGGTACAAGTATGGACCTGGTACCACAGGGATCCCCCATGGATTCCAGTATGGCGACAGGATCAACCATTGACCCTGGGGCCAACCTGTCATCATGAGACCACACCAATAACTTGTGTCTTTGATGGTTGGTACTGATGGGGTTGGGGTCTAGGTTCCCCTTTAAAGTCCAAGGAGGATAGATCTTCCCTCAGGGACCAAGGTGGAGCCGATGGTGATTCCACCTGGCTGCAATGTGGTGCCAGAGAATGATGCCGTTGAGAGGAAGGTCGGCGCCAGACTTCCCAGGAGTGTTCCTGGTTTGGTGGAGAGTACCTACGGTGTGGCAAATAGTGCAGCATTGAGGGAGAGGGCACTGGTGATCAGGGCAGGTCCTGGGAGACTGGGAGCTCTGTGCCCATTGCCATATCACCATGAGAGGCCCCTTGGCAGGACAGGCCCCTTTGCAGGAGTCAGAGGTGGTTCCCTCAGTAGGCTCGGCACCCTAGGCAGAGAAGCCAGCTCCTTCTGCTCTGACAAGGACAACTAACCCAACAAGGAACCTGTGCCTGACCCCACCTTCTTGTCCTTTTTTGAGTGCAGGGGAATGGCCTCTATCTGAGCACTGCTTCTTTTGCAGCTTCTTCAGTGCAAGTGAAATGGAGTGGCAGCAAAAAGTAGAGTGGCACCGTGTCGGTGATGCTCTTTGCACCAATGCTGATATACTAGGTGCCGAGTCAGAGCAATGTGATTGTGAGGCTGGTCTCAGTGCTTTCTCCTATTGATGTAGACATCAACAGGACTTTCAGATGTATCTCCCTCTCCTTCTTGGTTTGTGACCTTGCAGTTAATCCTTCGGAGAGGATCCTTAATCTCCTCTTAGTATTTTAAACAACTATCATGGGGATCATTGAGCAGGAAGGAGTTGTGGCAAACAGAACATTGCTTGAAGCCTGGGGATGGGGTATGCCTCATTTCAAGGCTAACATCCCCAGTGGGACTACTAATACCTAATTTCTAATGATTAACTATATACAGGAAAGAAAAAAAATTTTTTACAACTTATAATAGCAACTATGAAGCACTTGCAATCACAAGAGAGAGAAGTTGTTTCAGTGCTGGTCATAGGTGGGAAGAAGAAACTGAGAGGGCACAGGGCCAATGGTACTTCATATATCAGTCCATGAGGACAGGACTCCAGAGGGTGCCAAAGCTTTCCCTATGGATACTAAGGCAAAAATCTCCGGAAGCCATGCACATGGGTGCATACACACCTAACATGGAATTGACATGAGCAAGCACTTGAAGAAGAAGGTCTGGCTCATGTGCAGATAAACATGTAGGTGGGGAAGAGTGCAAGAATCTTTCCCCTCTTTTATACTGCACAGGGGCCAGGCAGAACTTAGTTCCTACTAGTATTTCTGAGGGAGGTGCACACCAGCCCCAAAGGGATGTGGAGAAGGCAGAGATATGGTTCTAGTCCTTTACCCCCACCCAATATTGACTAGCACAGAAGCATGTTGGAGACCCTTGTAAGGCACTGAGCTTTGTTTTCATCCTGTTGAGGCAAGTCACTTCCACAATGCCCCCAATCCCCAGTTTGCTAGGGGGAAAGTGGAAAGTTTTGTAATAAAGATGTTTTCTTTTTTAAAAGAATGTTTTACAAAAGGCCACTTTTGTTGTTTTATATCTTACTTCCTACTTACTTCTGTTAATTAAAATAAGAAGGATTGAGTACCTTTTTGTGTAGCAGAGTAGATGTCAGTCATTATTAGTTTGAGGGCCAGTGTTAAGTTTCTGTTTGGCTGTCAGGGGCTTGTGGTTAGAGCTAAGTACTTTGGTGATGGTGGTTTTAATCTCCCTTTTAAGCAAGATGTACTTGCTACTGAGACCTCTGCTCACAAGCTTCAGCTAGGACAATTATTAATGAGTGGTAATGAATTAGATTAAATGGCAGAACTGCTGCTTTGGGATCTAACCGACTTCACGTTTGCGCTTCTGACTCAGTATGTGCAAGGAAACGTTCTGATCCTACATTTACTTCAGCTGAAGTAGTCATGTGAGTAAAGGCTACTAGAAAGGGTCCAAACTGACCTGGAAAAATCTGCAAACTGGGGATTGGGGGCATTGTGGAAGTGACTTGCCTCAACAGGATGAAAACAAAGCTCAGTGCCTTACAAGGGTCCCCAACATGCTTCTGTGCTAGTCAATATTGGGTGGGGGTAAAGGACTAGAACCATATCTCTGCCTTCTCCACATCCCTTTGGGGCTGGTGTGCACCTCCCTCAGAAATACTAGTAGGAACTAAGTTCTGCCTGGCCCCTGTGCAGTATAAAAGAGGGGAAAGATTCTTGCACTCTTCCCCACCTACATGTTTATCTGCACATAATCACAGAATGAAAGGGGGAAAATCCATAAAGCTCAAAAACCAACTGCAAATAAAACAGCAACAATAAATTTGTACATAAACTTGAGGCATTAACTACTTCCAAGCCTAAAAAGACTCCACAGAACTACTAAAGAAAGAGGGATATTAACTCTTTGCAGGCCAGCTTTCAGCTGAACTATTTCATTCACCATGACTATCGCTCACTCTTTGCTTCAATGAGGTAAGACATCTTTTTCTTTCAATCCTCCACTGGTTACATAACTTCATAGATTTTAAGGCTGGAAGGAGCCACTGTGATCATCTTCCTCAATACAGGACACAGGACTACCCTGAACTAATTTCTGAACTAGGGAATCTCTCTTTTAGGCAAACATCCAAAAATTGACAATGATGGAGACTCTGCCACTATGTTTGATAAGTTGTTCTAATGGCTTGTTACAATACTTTATTAATAATTTGTACCTAATTTCTAGTCTGAATGTGTCTAGTTTCAACTTCCAGCAATTGGGTCTTGTTATATCGATAATAAATTGAACTGCCTTCTATTACTAGTTTCTGTTCCCTATTTACTTATATAGATTATGATCAAATCACCCCATAACCTTTTTGATAGCCTCAAGGAGCATAAATTAGCTCACAACTATAAGGCATGTTTTCCAGTCACTTAATTATTCTCATGGGTTTTCTCTGAACCCTTTCCAATTTATCAACATCCCCCTTGAATTGTGGACACTGGAACTGGGGCAAAACCAGTGCCAGATACAGAGGTACTATAATCTCTCTCCTTCCACTTGACAGTCCCCTGTTTATGCATAAGAATCACATAAGCCCTTTCAGTCACAGCATTTCATTCAGAGTTCATGTTCAGTTGATTATGTCCTATGACTTCTAAGTCCTTTTTGGAGTCATTACTTTCTAGGTAGAATCCCTCAACCTATTACATTTTTTATTCCTAGATGTCTGATCTTACATTTAACCATATTGAAATTTGTACTGTCTGTTTGCATCCGGCTTACCAAACGATCCAGATGGCTCAGTATCAACATCTTCGTTTGTTCGTTATTTACCACTCTCCCAATTTTTGGGTCATCTGCAAATTCTGTCAATAAAGATTTTATGTTTTCTTCAAGATCATAGATTAAAAAAAACCCACTAAATGTAGGGCCAAGAACTGATCCCTGAGAAACCTTACTAGAAACTCACCTGTTCAAAAATGATCCTCTCTCTTTACAATTACAATTTGAGCCCTATCAGTTAGCAACATTTTAATTAATTTTATATGTGCTATGTTGAGTCATCAAGTTTTTTTTAATCAAAGTCTTGTGTGGTATCATAGAATCAGAGAACTGGAAGGGACCATGAGAGCTCATCGAGTCTAGTCCCCTGCACTCATGGCAGGACCAAGTACCATCTTAAATCATCCCTGACAGGTTTTTGTCTAACCGGCTCTTAAAAATTTCCAGTGATGGAGATTCCACAACCTTCCTAGGCAATTTATTCCAGAGATTAATTATCCTGACAGTTAGGATTTTTTTCCTAATGTCCAACCTAAACCTCCCTTGCTGTAATTTAAGCCCTTTGCTTCTTGTCCTATGGTGGTTAAAGAGAATAACTTTTCTCCCTCTGGCTCATAACAACCTTTCAGGTACTTGAAAACTATTATGTCCCCTCTCAGTCTCCTCTTTTTCAGACTCAACGAGCCCAGTTCTTTCAATCTTCCCTTATAAGTCAAGTATTGGAGACCTTTAATCACTTTTTGCTCTTCTCTGGACTTTCTTTAGTTTGTCCACATCTTTCCTGAAATGAGGCACCCAGAACTGGACACAATACTCCAGTTGGGGCCTAATTAGCTCAGAGTAGAGCAGAAGAATTATTTCTCATGCCTAATTTACAATACTCCTATTAATGCATCCCAGGATTGTGTTTTCTTTTTTTGCAACAGGGTTACACTGTTGACTCATATTTAGCTTGTGGTTCACTATGACACCCAGATACCTTTCTGCTGTACTCCTTCCTAAGCAGTCATTGCCTACTTTTTATGCGTGCAACTGATTGTTCTTTCCTAAGTGGAGTACTTTGCATTTGTCTCTATTGAATTTCATCCTGTTTACCTCAGACCTTTTCACTAGTTTGTCCAAGTCATTTTGAATTGTGATCATATCCTCCAAAGCACTTGCAACCTCTCCCAGCTTGGTATTATCCACAAACTTTATAAGTGTACTCGCTATGCCATTACCTAAGTCATTGATGAAAATATTGAATAGCACTGGACCCAGAACTGATCCCTGTGGTACCCTGTTTGTTATGCCCTTCTCGCATGACTGTAAACCATTGATAACTACTCTTTGGGAGTGGTTATACAACCAGTTATGCATCCATCTTATAGTAGCTTCATCTAGATTGTATCTCCCTAGTTTGTTAATGAGAAGGTCATGCAAGACCATAACAAAAACCTTACTAAAGTCTAGATATACCATATCTATCACTTCCCATCTATCCACAAGGCTTGTTACCCTGTCATAGAAAATTATTAGGTTGACACAATTTGTTCCTGACAAATCCATGCTGACTATCACTTAACACCTTATTCTCTTCTAGATGTTTGCAAATTGATTCCTTAATTATTTGCTCCATTACCTTTCCTGGGTACAGAAGTTAAGCTGACTGATCTGTAATTCCCTGGGTTGTCTTTATTTCCCTTTTTATAAAAGGGCACTATATCAGCCCTTTTCCAGTCCTCTGAGATCTCTCCAGTCTTCCATGACTTTTCAAAAATAAAAACCAATGTCTCAAATATCTCCCGAGTCAGCTACTTGAGTATTCTAGGATACATATCATCAGGCCTGGTGACTTGAAGACATCTAACTTGTCTAAGTAATTTGTTCATTCCCTATTTAGCTTCTGGCCCTATCCCATTTTTAATGCCCTTTACTTCATCCGGCATCCAATTGCCACCAACATTGTTTGTGAAAATTGAAACAAAGAAATCATTTACTTCCTCTACCATTTCCACATTTTCTGTTATTGCGTCCCCCTCTTTATTGAGCAATGGTCCTACGCTGTCCTTGGTCTTCCTATTCTTATGTCTATGCCTTTGGCTAGTTTGATCTCGGTTTGCACCTTGGCTTTTCTAATTTTTCCTCTACATAATTGCGTTATTTGTTTATAGTCATCTTTGTAATTTGACCTAGTTTCCACTTTTTGTAGGACTCTTTCTTTATTTTTAGATTATTGAAAATCTCCTGGTTAAGCCAAGGTGGTCTCTTGTCATACTTCCTGTCTTTTCCAAGCAGTGGAATATCAAGTCAAATGTCTCACAGAAGTCTAAGTACATTATGTCAACAATATTACTTTTATCAACCAAACCTGTAATCTCATAAAAAAATATATTAAATTAGTTTGAGAGGATCTATTTTCTATAAGCCAATGTTACATTAATTACACTATCCTCCTTTAATTCTTTATTAATAGAGTCCTGTATAGGATTTTTCCATTATTTTGTTCAGGATTGAATTTACCCAGGTCATCCCATTTATCTTCTTTAAAAACTGACACAATAGTAGATTTCTTCCAATCCTCTGGAACTTCCCTAGTATTCTAAACTTATTCTTAATAAAATCAACTTTAACAGTCCAGAGAGCTCCTCAGCCTGGTCTTTAATATTCAGCTAAAAGTCATCCAGATCTGCTGATGTAAAGATGACTATTTTAGTAGCTGCAGCTTAGCATCATACTGAGCTACTGTTGTAATGGAAAGTATTTCATCATCGTTGGAGATGAATACATCATCTGACTTTCCCCCAAATACATGGCAAATATTTATTGAACACTTTCCCTGTTTTCTGCTCTATTGATAATTTACTATTTCCATCTAATAATGGTCCTATACCTTTGTTAGTGTTCGTTTTGTTCCTGATATAGATTTAAAACCCACAAAATACATCTTTCTATAGATTTTTCCTTCTGTCCTTTTTTCTTTATTAATGTTCTACAATTTCTAGCTTCTAATTTACAGTCATTTATGTCAACTTTCCCCTTTCTCAATTTGTTATATAGTGTATTTTTTATTGCTCCTTTCATTCTCAGCCAGACTGGTTTTTAAACTAGTACAGCCTTCTTTCTGAATTGTGCCTTTTTGGGCATCTAGCAAAATGTTCCTAAACAGTTCCCAGTTATCATATATATTTGTCCGTGTCTCTGTGCTGATCTGGACCATAATTGTTATTAGTTTTGTAAAACTGATCCTGTGAAAAACAAGGGTGGGACCCACAAAGGTACTCAAGTGCCTAAATCCAGATTTAAGTATTGGGCTGAGATGCCTAAGTTCCAGTTTTAGGCTCCACAAAACTCCTATTGAACACTGCAGCTGCTAAACTCACTCGGCGCCTAAGTTTTTGCAGTAAAAGTTTCTTCTGCATATATATTTCTGCCTCTGAGCATGTGCACTTTAGCCTCATGCTAGGCATCCAAGAGCTTATCTCCCACCTAAGCCCTAGAGCCACTCATAGAACTGGGAATGATAGACATTCAGCCTCTAAGGACACCTACCAGACTGGGACCCTACTGCGAGTTCACACAAAATAGCTGTTGGGAGGTGGGAAGGAAGAGGAGTTCCCTTATAATCTTTAGCATAGTGGTTGAGGCACAAATGCCAGAGGCGGCAGATTCCTGTTCAAATCTCTTCTTCTCATCAGGTGTAGGGGAAATTTGAACTAGTGATCCCTCACATCCCAGCTGAGTGCCCTAACAGCTAGGCTAATGGATATAAGGGAGCATCTTCCTCTCTTTTGAGCTCTGCATGCATGCCTATTTTCCCCAAGTTTATAGCTCTCTAAGCAGGAATAGGCACGAAGCTCAGAAAGGGGTGGGGCTTAGCACACACCTCTCTGGTCACCATTGTTGGTGACTCACTGGCTAGTGTACTGGCTTTGTAGAAGGCATTCTAAGTTTCCAATCTCTCCCCATTCAGTGCATGGAAAACCTAGGTGCCTCATTCAAGCACTGTGAATCATAGTGCTGTGCCTGTAATTTTCTAGGCATCTAGAAGTTAGGCAACACAATGCTCAGCATTGTAACACCTAAGTATCTTTGTAGGTCTAGGCCCAAGAGTATATATTACTACTTGAGATGTCTGGTTTGCACATAACAAATGTAATCAAGTCATGCTCACTTATGCCAAAGCAATCACCAATTTAGTTCTGTCTTCTTCAGATAGTTGGAGATTATAGGGGTCACACCTAATAGATTTGCAGTCATTCTCAGGTATATCTTATACAGCTCTCCATTCTAACTGCCAGCTAAATTTTCAGTGAGATCTTCTGCAATTTCCACACTGAGGACCTAGTATTGACTGTAAACTTCTCACTGTGTGGAATTCCTTCTGGTCCTCTTCTGTCTGCCCATCCTTGTCCACCTCCAACTGCAGAGAACATCACCTCATCCTCTTGCTTCTGGTGGTTACCCACTTCCAAGCTTCCTTGGTGGTGGGAGCCTTTCTTCCTTGAATCTGCAGTAGTGATACTTCCTGGTTGTCCGAGTTACTTGTCACCTTTTCTGATGCACCCCACAGTTAGTACTTCTCCTTCCAAATCACAAATCTCTTCTTCCAGCACAATCACCAGCTTGCACCTGATACCGAGAAAGTCCCTTCTGTTTGGGGCCAGGAAAGAAAACATAGACCTCCACTCCAGATCATAAACACTGTTCCATTATAGTAGTGAACATAAAATTGTAGTCAGAATGAAAGGCTCTCTCTCTACACTTCCTCCAAAATTTTCCTGTTTGTTACATCTGTTCACCTGCACAGGTGTTTGCCTGGTAACTTACTTCTATACTAAATCTTGCTGCTTAGCTCCACTCCTTTGCTAATGGGGAGGAATTAAACATTCAAACACTAGGCTGAGCCACATGATCTTCAAAGACAAAACAGATCTGCATCTCCTGGGTTGTTCAGGGGCCAAAAGCTCAGATATGTGATCCTCGGAGAGAACAAACTTTTCACTTCAGAGGTGATTGCATCTTGGTAATGAGTAAAACAATTCCTCTGAATATAGAAGAACACTTATTCTAAAGATGTATGTACATATTTGCATGTGCACAACTGTATGTGCCTCGTTTGTTCACATAAAGACTACCTTTGCATGTTCACATAGCTACTAGTGTTGTTTACATGTAAAAAAATGCAGACAATTGCAGTATTTTGCATACACAAATGGTTGTGCTCATCTCTGAAGATCTTTTACATACTGTATAGTATGTAAAGCAATTCACTAATTTCCCAGACTGTATATAATTATCATAAAAAGCACCTCATTTAAAAAATATCTTCCTGAACAAACAATTCACATATTATGAAAATAAAAAAGACACAGCATTATTCATTGCAGCAATGTAACTTTTCATGGGAGTTCACTTGCAATCATCTTCTCTAGACTGCTAATTACATACCTCAAGTTGTATTTACTAGTATAAAGATTGAGTAATTTGCTCTTTTGTACGGTTTGTCAGAATAAGCCTATATTAAATATCTATGGCCTTTTTCACACTAGTTGCCATGCCAAATTTCTTTTGTGTGTTGTCTAGTTGTAACATGTCACACACCCCAGTCCCACAAAAATTCTCTATTTGGTACACTGGTGCTATAATTACCTGTTGGATTACTCTTGCTTCAGACAATGTTAACCACCATGCCAGTAGCCATTGTTATGATGCGGATGGATATTGCTGACTTAATAGCCTAAATGGCAAGAACAATCTTCTCGCTACCATCACTTAATGCTCCAGTCAGTGATTACATAGTGTTTGGTCTATCTTCCTGTATTCCACTGCCCTGGGGCCAAGTGTCCTGCACGTGGCTTATTTGTACAGAAAGACACATAGTGTAGAGCTCAGATGCACTCTCTTCTCCATAATGAACAATATCTTGATCTTCTGTGACACAATTGATTCCATGTCCTGCATATCATCAAGCTAACTTTGTTGGTGCCATCATTGTATTAAACAGTGTTTCAAGGCCCAAGATAAAGTTTTATTTCTTTAGGTCAAAATACTGAGGTGATACTATATTGAGTTCCATTTCAATCTTTTATAGAAAAATTCTAATGACATAACTCTGCTTGTATTACCAGAGTTGATGTGATGGTGCAAAACTGGAACATAGAATGTGAACCTGACACACACTAGTTTAAACACAATTTGTTGGGCTACATGCAGAAATATCATGGTCTGTGTTATGCTGAAAACATAAAAGACTAGATCATCTAACTTTAATATCGATGAAACCTCTGTATTTATTGGGGGATTGCATTCAAATTGCAAGATCTGCACCTTCTCTGATATTGCTTTGATTTTGGATTGGATCACAGACTAGAAAAGGTCTATGTACAGGTACTGGTTTGGATGCAGGCCAAGTCTCAGAGGAACATCTGCTTCTGTGAGACTGCAGACCAAGATGGTGCAACTTTCAAGAACTGTTCTTCAGATACTTCATACAATTTAAAACCAATCTTTTGAAGTCTTTTGAAGACTGAGAAGATTTCTACTTTTTTAATCTCAGATCTCATGACAATGTCTCACGAGAGTTGGGTTCTATCAAACATAAGCCTAAACCCAAACCCTGATTCAGTTTGATTTTAAATCTAATTGAGAACTGGGTTAGAAAAACAATTTCCTTGGCTCAGCTAAATATGGGCTTGACTAACAATGGTTTTTCAGAACATCCATTTTTTCAGTGATTGCACATGTACTGGTGTTTCATAACATAACTTTCTTTACACCTGAGGTGTTCTCAGCATCCCCAAGTACAGATTTGATAGCTTTGTGTAAACAAACTGTGTGCAGCATGAAAATGTGGAAAGCTTATGTCACCAATAAAGCAAAGGACAGGAGAGTGGGTACAGGTTAGAAATCCTTTCATTTCTAGAGCACGGATTGAAACCAGACAGGTCAGTAGTAATTGGAAATAGTTGTCATCTGCCATGTATCTAGTGGCCTAGAGGAGAGAAATGTGTGGTGTCAGTACAGTTCTTAGTGAATAAGTATTCATGTTACTATTAGCCCTAAATGAAACCCTTGTTAATTAGTCTGTCCACTGAGACAAAGTATCTAATGTGGCATTGAGAGTAAAGTACTATTCATTAGCTGGTTGTCTTTTCAGGTTAGGGTTGAAGCATAGTGGGGAGGATCTACACTATACCTGACAATGTCACAACCCATTCCATACCACTCTGGTGAGCAGAGAATGTTCTCCAGATCTGACAAACTGACACCTTACATGAATACTGTTAGCTTTAAAATAATAAAAAATACTGCAAAATATAATTGCCGGTATGTTTGTAGTTGTGAAAACAGGGGCATTCTCTCTCATCATTTATTTGCCAGCCCTAATGGAAGGGAGTAAGCCATCTTGAAGCAAATGCAGAAAAGCAAGGAACAGAAGTTTACTTCAGTCTATTGCTTTTAAGCATAATAACTTTTACTCTGTGAAGATTGTTCCTGGAAAAAGCCTCTTGGCCCAAAGATAATTGCTAAGTTTGTCTTCTGCTACCACTGACCATTTAATAACCTTCTAGCATTCACAGCCCACACACAGCAGCAGATCTCCTCTTCTTTTGATCCTTAACCTATTTAAGTCTGGGCCTGAATAGCTTTCTAATGCTAAATGAGCAGTTAGATCTTTCAGGTCAATCTGAAAGCCATCCAGGCATACTTTACTGCTAATGGTATTTCTGTACATAAATCCCCACATATCTATAATATAATATGATATAATATAACCTAACCACTTCCTGAAAGCAGCTGGCAAGAAAGCAAGGTGAAGGCATATCAACTCCATTTTAAAACCAAATAACTCACTGTTTTAAAAATATATGTTTAAATTCCAAAGAGGATTTATCAACTTTAAGGACGAAGCCCAGACTTTTCAAATATAGGTGACGAGAGTCCTACACCTCAATCCATAATTAAGCACCCAGATGAATGACCTTACTTGCAGAGGTTCTGAGCACCTGCAGCTTTCATGCTGTGGAGAATCAGCTCTGCTGAATTTTATATTTCTTTTTCACATGCCTAATTATATGCCTAAAATGAAGCACCAGAGAATATAGACATAATGCTAGAATCTGCAAAACTGTCTAGGAGATTATGCCTCTAATGCAGTAGGATCCTAATCCAGAATATGTGTGTCCATAGGCTGTGCAGAAACATGCCAGATTTGAGAGTAAGCAGTTGTGGAGATTTGTAAGATGATACGTCTTCTGGGCATTGCAGATATTAGCTAAAGTATTAGACATCTTACTGGGATTTTCCAATTATGTAGGAGATAAGTGTCATGCCCTACCAATGGAGTTACACTTGTATAAAACTGGAGTAATGCAGAGGTGGATTTGGCCATTCTATTTACCATGTATGCAGTTTTAACATGCATGATCAAGCTGCAATACACTGTCTTGCTGAAAATACAGTTACCAAGAAAAAAGGTAAATGCCAGGTTTTGATGCTGGAAAGCAGGGGTTTGCTTAATTCTAAAAGACTGCTGGTGTGTGTCTCTAATGTGGCACTTTTCTTTTGTGCTGTTGTCAGAATGCAGCAAAACACTGAACCCCACAGTAAAACAGAATTTTAATGAACAAGCTGCAGAGAGAAAAATAAAACAAATTTGTCTCTATTCAAGAGATCATCAGCCACCAAACATGCACATAAATTCAAATATGGCAGAAAAACAATCAAATTAGTATGCTCAGGTTTGATTTTTCTTTTCATTTATTTGCTCATATAAATTCCATTCCCATGCTTCTATGTGAATAGAAATTTACCTTGAAACTACTATATCCCAGTTCATTATTAGTTAGTGGTAGAAGGGCAATAACAAGCTCCTTGTTGTTGTTTCACTCCTTACTGTTTGGTTACTACGTTGGAGAGCTCATTCTACACAATCAGTCTATCTTGTGAGATACTTCTTTCCTTTCAATTCATTCTGCATTTTTATAAGCAAGCCAATACAATACAATACAATACAGTCTTCCTTGCTCTCCTGAGGTACCACATAAGCCCACTGGCTCCTTGGTTCATAAAAGCTAGCATTTTCCCAAGTCTTTCCACATGAGGGCACCTCCCCTACATGGAGTCTTGTGGCACTTTTAAAGACTAACCAATTCAATAAATAAATTTGTTAGTCTTTAAAAGTGCCATTAGATTACTTGTTTGTTTTGCTGAACTAGATTCCTTTGGAACTTATTCCCTCCATGAGGCTAACAGGGAAAACTGCAGCCAAGGGACCCCAGAAGCAATGCTGAGGCATATGCAAATAACTTCCACTTTTCCCTGCCTGAAATTGGACCACTTTGGGAAATTCTGAATCAAATGAAACAACCTCAGAATTTGAGATTTTTAATTTTTATTTCGAACTGTTCACCTTTCTGTAGCTATTGGCTGTTCCATGTACTCAGAATATGAACATGTTGGGCACGGCACATTGTTGTTAACTCTGTTTGCATTATGGCAGAAAGGATGCATTCACATTGGTTGTGGTACAAGTAATAGTTACATTGAGAAGACAAGTTTGGACAGAGCAGGAGCTCAAGTGGGAAGTTTCAGTAACCATGACTCATTTTTCTGTTTTAATTTTGTCCATTTTGAGTGGTTCACAATTGTACATCCCAAGGGACAGAAATCATGGTGGGGGGGAGAGTTAAAAACCACAGTGAAAACAAAGGCAAAACTTCCACTGACTTCAGTGGGGCCAAGGTTTCACCCCATAGATCTGTCTCACTCAAATGAGACATTCAAAAACTAAGGAAAAACATTCAAATTAAGGAAAAAGCACATGAGACGTGCACGTTTCCCACCACTCTCCTAATGACAATAGGATTCATTTTACTAACCTTAGCACAGGTGCAATAGTAACAGATGGCATGAGGAAAGAGAATGTTCCTGGTGGTGACAATAGGGGAAATGGCAGTTAAGGGCCTAACTCCCTTTGGCTATTGTCCACACTGGCAAGTTAGTTCGAATTAAGGAGGCTTAATTCGAACTAACTAAAGCCATGGCTACAGTAGGCTTTAGTTAGTTCGACTTAAGGGCTTCCTTAATTCGAAATAATAAGTTTGAATAGGGTATTCGAACTAAGGGGTTAATTCGAACTAACTAGTTCGAATTAACCAATGTGGCCATGTTAATTCGAACTAATTTCTTAGTTCGAACTAACCGGCCATTGAAATGAATGGGGATCGCTAATTCGAACTAAGTTTTCCTAGTTCGAATTAAGCTAATTCGAAATAACTAAAATTAGTTTCAATTAGTTAGTTCGAACTAACTAATTCGAACTATTTTAGCAAGTGTAGACATAGCCATTGATTCCATAGCTTCCAATGGGAATTAAGCACTTAACTGCCATTCAGGTATTTGAAAAACATCTCTTCCAATGAGAAATGCAACTAGAGAAAAATACCAAACGGGCAGCCGTGTTAGTCTAGGTCAGCAGAACAAACAAGGAGTCCTGTGGTACTTTTAAAGACTAACAAATTTATTTATTGCATGAGCTTTCTTGGGAGAAAATCCCACTTTGTTAGATGCTTTGAAGATGAGGAACTTACAGAATGAGGGAAGGATGGGAGCACTAACTCTATTGGAGCTGTGCCTTAGGCAATGCCCAATTCTCCTCCCATTGTTAAAGGATAGATTTAATGATTCCTTGTGGACTCTCTTTTGTTATTTTGATTGGAGCTGAAATCACTGGAGAGCTGACATCTTGTTTAAGAGCTGAATTCATTGAGAAGCTGAGCGAGGTCCAGCAGGAGAGCATCTTGCAAGCAGATGGCACCAGCGAGTGTCCAGCAGATGAGGTGAGTGACCAGCAGGCGGCACCAGAGGACAGTGCAAGTGGCCAGCAGATGTGCCAGCGGACAGTGCAAGCAGACAGAGTTGTGAGTGACCAGTAGGCGGTGACAGCGGCCAGTGGGTGGTGACAGTTGATGGTGTTAGTGGCCAGTCAATGGCATGAGTGGACCCAGAGGTGGCAGCAGATAATTGGAGGGGAGGGCTGAGGGCACCCCCATCCCGTTTTAGAGGTGGACACTAAAACTATCATGGTCAGCATAGGGGTAATGAAGAAGTGAAGGACACACTCTATGTACACTGGGGTGGAGTGAGTTCTGTCTATTGGGTTTTGTGGGAATCCTGCTTTGCACTGTATCCCCAATCAGTGCTCTGTTTGATATTGCCTCTATATTGTCTTCATTAAAATTGTATTTTATACACTCAGGTGCATGCTTGCAAGAGGGGAAGTATTGCCCTTCCAGGGCGTCCAGGAAATAGTGCGTGATTTCCCAGGGGACTGGGTATGGGCTTGAACCAGCTGGTGTTGTAACATTGTTTGGGACCCCCTAGATATAGAACCTGGCCCTTTGCTGCTGCCGCCTTGGCCTGGCAGAAGGTTACATTCTGTAAGTTGCCCATCTTCAAAGCGTCTGACAAAGTGAGATTTTCTCCCACAAAAGCTCATGTGATAAATAAATGTGTTAGTCTTTAAAAGTGCCAAAGGACTCCTTGTTTGTTTTACAGAAAAATAGTGTGTACTTTTGCTGGTGTTCCTGATTTTTCCTCTGGCTCTTTCCTGACTGCACTGCAGAGTTCATGACTTTCATTTCTTTGAAGTCACCAGTATGTACTTTCCTAAGGAATGCTCAAAAGGCAATGAGAATATATTGACATTTTGATATGGAAAGAACAGTGAGAGTGCAAGCTCTACAGAATAGTATGCTGTCAGCAAATCACCTGACACTGGGGCCCAAATTCTGCCTCTCCCAAATGTGATTTCTTTCATATACATTAGGCTTTGCTCTTTGGTATTTACATTCAGTCATACATAAAAGGATGAAAATTAAAGATTTGATCTAAAACCTATTGATATCAATGGGAATCTTTCCAGTTACTTCAGTAAGCATTGACTCAATCCCTAACTGCTTTTATCCTTGGCATCAGATGACATTGATTGTTTTGCAGTCTTCTTTACATTATTCCTTTTTCATTGCTGTGTTGTCTGTAGACAAATAATCTACCATTTAGCTCTGGGCTGACATTTTCATTCTCAACATACAATAATATCTTGTAATGAAGGAAAATCAATGCCCTGTGTCCCCCTCAGGGTTTCCTGCTCCTCTGGAGACGCCATAACTTTTCTCTCATCACTCCACGGGACTGAAATCTCTTCTTTGACCTTGCATGCTATGGAGGGTGGAGAGCCATTTAAGTTAAAGGACAATGTTTACACAGAAACAAACATGCATAAACTGGCCCCGAATACATTTAGACTGGAAACTAGATCAAGTTTTTTAACCATCAGATGGTTGAGGTTCTGTAAGAGCCTCTCAACAGAAGTAGTGGGGGCAAGCAAATTAATTAGTTTTAATTAATTAGTTAGTTTTAAGATATGATAAGTGGGAGTGGGAGTGTGACAGAATTGCCTGTGGTGGTTTAGGTCTGGAGGTCTCTTCCAGTTCATGTCTTATATTTCTAACACACCATGCCTCAGGAGGACTCCTCTGGCCCCAGAAGGGATTTTTCCCTCTGATGTATTCTCTGTTGTGGTTGTTTCAGATTTTTTTTGTTTGGTTGGTTGGTTTTTGAGTATCCTCCCTCCGAAGCATAAGAGATAGTCACACAGCTGGAGACTGGATACTGCACAGCATGGACCAATGGTATTGAGAATTTATTTCTTCAGGCGTTCAGTTTAATGGGACCTTGTTCACATGCTCAGGGACTAACTGATCTTTATCTTGGGAGTTTTTTCGGCCTCTTGCTGTAGCATGGGAGTGGGTCACTTGCCGGGAATATCTCACTTAACCAATTTACTGCCATTGGTGGGGCTTTAGCCCCTGGTACTCCTCAGCCCCTCTTCTTTCCCAGTGCTGCACAATAGTTTAATCTCCTGAGGACTGTAATAGTTTGGTTTAATTCTGGTTGTTGGACTTGGTGTGAAGGTGGCTGAATGGTGCTGGTGGGGTTTGATACACAGGAGGTCATACTAGATGATCTGGTAATCTTCTCTGGCTTTAATCTCTATGGGTGCATCTACACTTACAAATTAAATTGACTTAAGGAGGCTTAAGTCAACTTAATTTACTCTGCTTCTATACTGGGCTTTCCTTAATTCGACGTAAGCTGCTTCTTAAATCGAATTAAGGAAAAGTTAGTTTGAATTAATAACACCTCATTTTAATTTGAACTAGTGCTTAAATTGACTTTATTAAGTTGACTTCAGCCAGTGGAGACACGGAGTAGTGCCCAGTTGGACATTTTTAAGTCGACTTAAAATGTTAAGTCGACTTAATAAGGCCCAAAAGGGTCCACGTCTACACTTGAAAAGTTAAGTCGACTTTTAAGTCAACTTTATAAGGTCCACTTTAAGTTGACTTAAAGTCAACCTTATTAAGTCGACTTCATAAAGTCGACCTAACTTTTCAAGTGTAGACATAGCCTATGAATCTTTATTATTTATTCTGTAATAACGTCCACAAGTCCCAATTTGGAATAGGACCCCATTAATTCCATAAACTCTACAACACCAGTAGACTTGGCTCTTGCCTGGAAGAGATTACAATCTCCTTTAAGACCAGATTCAGTTTGAGAATATAACAAACCATAGGAGGGAAAAACAATTCACTTGGCCATACAGGATAACGTGAGCCTTATTCAAAGCTCATTTAACTCAGTGGCATTTTTCCTAGGAGTGGTTTACAAGCTCAGCTCAGTTAAAAGAAGCTAATAACCTTATTATCTGTATTACTTCAGCACAGAGACCATAAGCAAAATCAGGGCCACTTGTGTGAAGTGCTGTACAAGAACACAATAAGAGGCAACCCTTCTGTAAAGTACTTACAGTCCAAGGCTTTGATTTTGTAAGATGTTTCCCACTGAGGGACCCAAATGGACAAGGCAGACAAAGGAA
This sequence comes from Pelusios castaneus, assembly GCA_007922175.1. Lineage (NCBI taxonomy): Eukaryota > Metazoa > Chordata > Testudines > Pelomedusidae > Pelusios > Pelusios castaneus. Next base: position 2,083,269 of record ML685851.1, on the reverse strand, counting down.
GTGCCACACCATTTCAAAGATGGGGAACAGAGGCAAAGAGATTTACCTAAATTCACAATGGAAATCTTTGACAGAATCTATAATTGAACCCAGCTCTCCCAAGTCTTAGGCCCGTGTCTTACCAACCAAACCATCTTTTCCTTCCTCTTATTTTACTATTAAACACTATTTGACATTTTCTAAAGTTTCCTCTGAAATTATCCTTTTGGCCATTCAGAATTGAGCATTATACATTTATTTCTTTTGAACTGAAGTTGGATTCAATTTCTACTAAAATTTAAAGATACGAAGCATGGTATTATGTCTATGGGGAAAATAAAAAGAAAGGACTTAAAGAGAAAGTTAATGAGAGACAGACACAAAATGACAGTACCAACTCTCTAACTGGGTCTTAATAATGTTCTGATATACAGAAAATTGGAAATAATGGAAGAAGTTATTAATCAGAAACTACTTTACTATAGGGCACACCTGACACTTCAGGCAATAATATTTTGGGATTTAAGCTCTTACTGAATGTAATCCTACCATTATCATCTGAAAATTTTATACCTATTAAAAAATTTAAATGTAAAACCTTCTCCTATTTTCTCCTTTATTTCTCTAAATGTTAGCATAATAACTTATTTTATCAAGATACTTCATATTCTACTCAAACCAGGGTAGAAAATTATGAACCCCACAACTCAATATTTTTCTTAAAACTTTAGAACTTTTTTGAAGCACATTTAAACTCAGTATAAAATTATTTTTCTGATATAATTTTAATTATGCTAAAATTGTTTTCCTGAGCCAACAAAGTAAATAGGAAATTCTAAAAGTCAAATTGGGAAGATGGCATTTAGGATAATTCATTGTTTCCTGAGTATGAATAATTCTTTGTACATGACTTCCTAAATGGACCATATATGCAAATAGAGGGGCATGGTTCCACAAACACTTAACTATGTGAGTAATGGGACTACTTATAGGCTGGCAGAATCTGGGCCATTTGTGTAACATACCTATTCACGTATGACAAAATACTCATATCACCAAGAAGTGAGTTTGTGTTACAGTTCCCCCATTAAGTCTGATCTGCAGAAGATGTGAGTGTTATAACTCCAGCTAGGAAGATTTAGGTCAAGCTGTTTTAGCTCTGAAACCCTCTGTTTCAATCCCAGTGTGTCGACCAAGATGGTGGCCATCACACTAATAGCAACACACACACAATATCGTGTTAAAATAACATATATAATGTTGTAAAGTCAAGCAATGAAAAGTTAGGAAATGTCAAAATTAAGGTTGCCACTGTAGCCTTAATTCAGTCCCTTGGTGTTGATACTTGAGTCTATCAGTATATGATGACATACTATTTTCATGCCTCAATCAGTGCACAGGATGAACAACGCTCATTTACTGAGCAGCTGTTCTATACCTTTTTATGCACTGTTTAGACCTAATCCTTACCAAGGGCACTCTAGTTAAACCCTGCTCTAAAGACAGAATTAGTAATTTCCTCGTGGACTTTTCTATGGCTCACCTCACTATAGCATATGAGTGCTTCACAAACAATTATTTTACCTTCACGACTGGCAGAGAGCCTACCATACTGTAACTCACCAGGCCTGACAACCTTATTACCCTCAACACAGTTGTCATGTGTGTATCTAAAAGGTGTGCGCTAAGGTATTAGATGTAAACACATGCCACACTAGACCTGAAAACAGTTGCATGGTGTATGTACAGGTTGGGTACAAAGAGTTATGTGTGTGTACTGGAAACATGTTCTTGAATGTGTTTGGGAGACACAGCATAAATTCAGCCTGCCTGATACAAAGCAACATGTATTTACCTGTCGGACCAGTTTAATTATCAGCAGATGACATTGAAAGTACATTTACATATATGGTGAACAAAGCTATCAAATTAACAAGGAGTAGCTTAGTGAACAGGCATCCTTTCTGGCTTTCAAGTCACCAACACTGGGCAGTTCAGAATTCTAGTAATCCGTCACTTACAAAACAAAGGGAAGAGTACTCTTTGATTCTGTGAACATTGTGTCCCCCCGCCTGGATATGCTGGCATCTTGCGGTGAGTAAGAAAACTGCTTAGGCAAAGACTGTGATTGCTAAGATTAAGTTTTAGACAGTCACTAGAAAGTAAGTTTTATTTTTGTTTTATTTTATATTGTTCGTAACCATACCAGTCTCTCTCTCTATTGCTTACTATCACTTAAGCATCTGTTCTAACTTGTTTTATTACAAAACCATGTCCGTGCTGTGCATATTAAAGTGAAGAGTGAGTCATCAGTTCCCCAAACAATCTCTCTGGAGTCAGCGAGCTTAACAGTTTGAGGGTATCCGGTGAGGGAAACATCTCTAGGGAATCTGGGAGCTGGAGTTCACTGATTCATATTTGTAGAGCAAGGCTTAGACCAACAGAGTCTCCAAGACTTTGCTAGCCAGGCTGATAGGTTGGTGAGTCAAGAGTTTAGCAGCAGCAAAGCCGTCACTCTTGCTAAGACAGAAGGGTAACACAGTGGCTTAAGATTCCGTGTATCCAAAGCAGAACAGCAGAGGTATTACCCCCATTTTACTTACAGAGAACAGAGGCACAGAGAGATTAAGTCATAAATATCTATTGATTTTGGGTGCCCAATTTTAGACACCTAGGACCTGATTTATCAGAGCAGATACCATTATATAGTACAGCTCCCACTGACTTCAGTTGCAGCCATGACTGCTCAGCATGTCTTAAAATCAGTTCCCAAAACACAGAAATGAAGAACACACAATTATTGACCTAATTAATAATTAATTAATAATAATTGACAGATATTTGCTGATAGCAGAAGAATGATGAGACTCGGGAATCTTTGATTATACCCAGGGCTCAGAAGGGGTGTATACTCTAGTGGGTACCTATTTCACCTGAGCATGACCCATTCTGTCCCACTCTTGACTCCTTGTTCCAGTTCCATTCTCCTTTCCATCCCAGCCCTGATCTCTAGTCTCCAGGTTTCTCATACCAGTCCCATCCTCTTTGCCCAGCCAGTCTAGTTCCCCCATTCCCAGGTCTTGTCCAATATTTGTCTCCTCTCCCTTGCTGGCTCCCAATACCCCCAGGGGCTCCTCATCCAATCTCAGTCTCCCCCTCTGCCTTCCCTGGTTCCTTATCCCAGTCTCTTTGCCCAACCATTTCTACTTCTCTCCCTGTCACTCCTGTCCCCTCACACCCAGCTGGTTCCTTGTCCCTATCTCCTCCCTAGTGACTCGTCCAATCTCAGCGCTGCCCTCACCCAGCCAACTGCCCTCACACAGCCACTTCTCCATTTCCCTCCCTAGCCTCTAGTCTCTTTCTCTACCACTCGTGGCTCCCACTTTCGTTGTTCCACTACTCCCAGCTTTTCTCTTATAATGGTAAAGGTCAGGCAACCCTAACAATGTGAGTGCTACCAGCCCTAAATTTAATGTTTTTAATTCTGAATGATTTTGAAATATTTTCCCCTTCCCTTCCTTCTATGATGCACTATGGATCTTCCGGAGGAGGATGTTCTTCCCTTTTTAATTTTAATTGCAAGATTCCTTATAATCCTGATCAATTTCCTTTTAAAGCAGCAATAAAAATATTGGGTTTCTTTGTGTTAATCTTACTTCCCCTTCAACTGCCTCACAAGGTCAGAGTCTCCTCTATGCACCTCACACACTTGTTCCACTCCCCTGATTTTTAAGGGTGAAATTCACCCCTGAGCAGAAGATCATCACAATTCCTATGCACTACTTAACTCCCATTGAAAGTGTGACTGGTCCCTGTGGGACTACTTGGGACTTAAATGGTACAGGGTGACCTGGGGCTGCCCTTCCATGCATGTGTAACTGTCACCTGTCAGGAACTGAATCCCATCAATTTTCCATACTTCAGGGTTGGGAGACAATAGCTGAATTCCCCCTTTCCTCTTCTTACTTTCCACAGCATAAAACCTCAATCCTTCAAATAGCTTTAAAACATCCTCTGCTAATCCTGCCATTTCTCCAATTTGCAGCTCTTTGACTGATTTATAGGTTTCAAAGAAAGTGAGCAGCACATCTATTATCAATCAATCCCCACCTCCTTCTAAGCTTTAAGAAGACTTTTATGCCAACTACATGGCAGTATCTCACCAGGCAACAAGTGCCAGCAGAAAGATTAGAGGTCTTGACCTTTACATAAGCTCATGTGTGCTCCGTGGGTTACACATGGACACAAATTCTGATGCATTGCAATGAGAATATGCTCACTTTATGCAGGAAAGTGGAAGTCAGTGTTGTTATCAATCTAAGTGGTAGGGGTCTGCTATTTTTAGTCCTGTAGCACTAGCCCAAGTCAGCTAACATGGGCCAGCATGCAGTAAAGACACACTCTGAGACTTGCTGCTACAGTTTTTCTTGGTTTGTTGTTGTTTTGCGGTGTAGACGTACCCTATGTGTATACATGGAGCTGGGGGTGTGATTTCCAGCTCAAGTAGATACACGTTCTCTAGCTCTCATCAAGCAATTTTTTTCCAGCATACTGGTATATCTGCATTATCATGGGCATTGGTGAGTGACAGCATGAACTCCAATGGTGAAAAGCTAACATCCTAACCCACTGCACCACCTGCTCAAGTTCAGAACCAGTCAAAAAAGTTCCAATAGAATGTTTTTTAAATAAAAATGCTGACTCAACAAAATCAAACTGTTTTGTGAAAACATACTAGTTTCATCAAAATTTGAGAAAAAAATTATCAAGATATTTTATTTCTGTGAAATCTAAATGCTTTTGTACCATAAGGTTCTTTTTTCTTTTGATATTATCATATACACAGATACAATATGACAAAGACTAAAGTGTAAAGTTGGATTGTAAAAATGAGTTTAATTAAAATCCTTTGAAACGTTCAAAAAATAGAATGCTTAAATGGTTAAATGTTGGGGGAGAGGTAAGGGGAGAGGTGTGGTGGGCTTGGCTCCTCACTGCCAAGTGAGAGCTGACTGCTTAGCTACTCTCTCAGCCCCCCGCCATGCTGGGCTCCAAGCCTCTCCTTCACTTGTGGGGAACTGAGCACAGCTGTGGGCTACCCCCTCCACCCCTCACCGGACTTCGTGCTCTGAGCCTAGCTGCCGCTCCCCTCCCTCCCAGTTTAAATGGTAATCAGCTGTTTAAAATGTTTAAACAACAGATTACCCTCTAAAAGGATACACTTTTATATCCCTAGTCTAAAGGAAACCTTACCAACATGTTTTCAATAAAGTCATTTGATATTTTCAAAAGAATTCCTTCTGAAAATTTCATATTACTAGAAGTGTCAACATTTTGACTTTTCATTCCAATTCAGGATGAAAAGAAACTTCAGAATGTCAGAATTTTCTGCAGAACTGAAGTTCTGAGTTTTAACTAGCTCTACTCAAGATGATTTGAATTGTAATCCTTTAGCCTGGAGAAAAATAAATGACACAGCTGGATATAAGGTGGTGGGAATAATTGCTAAACGTGGCCCAAAACTTTGGCACATGCTTAACTTTAAGCATGTGTACGTCTTTGCTGGATCAATGCCTCCCTCTCCAAAAACTCAGAGTTCTTTTGAATTCAGTCATTTGTTACATGGAATTTCATTTTCATTAGAGGCCAAATCCCACTCATCTGGTCCCGCAACAGGTTCCACTGACTTTAATTAAACTACTCCTCTTAGTAAGGGCAGCAGGGCAGCAAACATCACTGACCTGTCTGCAACACTATTATAGTCATCCTTCCAAAGAAGTTAAAAAAGATTATCTCTTGCAAAAGCTAATCATCCCAGTAAAAGCAGGTTTCAGTGACATTTTAACGTTACATCTCTCTTTGGCAAAACAAACCTATAAACCGGCATTAAAACACCTATAGATTTACAAAGGCTGCAACTTTCAGCATGTCTTAGCTGGAGACAATAAAAAGTTTTTAAAAAAACAACCCTCTAAGAATGTCTGAAATATCTTTGGAACCTTTGAGATGAGTGACATATTTTTTAGTAAGAAGCTATATCAAACCAAAACCTTCACTGACATTTTCATTGCATTTATGCTGGTTCATATAATGAAAAATTAACTTTACACATAAAAAATTGATTGTGGCTTCTTTTACTGCCTAGGAAGGAAAGTTTAGTGCAGTCAAGTGAACTATGCTTCTTCACAGCTTGTCAATTTATATACTTTATTATTGTAATTTATGGGGGTGTTTGTAAGCAAAGCAGTGTTATTTATTCTACAGTACTCCCATTTGCTCCCTCATCGCACTCATCATGGCTCTATGTAATAAACCCCATAATATTACAAATTAATGGGGTTATTTAAACTCTAGCTACTATAAGTTAACAGGCAAACGTTTTGCAGGTTTCCCATGTTTACTGACAGTTCTGAAACAGGGCATTCAGTAGGGAAAAAAGTCACCAACTTTTGAGAAAATATATAATTATTTAATAAATAGAGCAGAATTGACATTAATGTCTTTCTCTGTGTTTGTTCATTAAAATGATTGCTTGCTACATTTTTTTTGTATCAGCTAAAACATATTTAGTACCATTTCATGCAAACTGTTGGTATAAACATTTGCCCAAACCATTACTAAGTTTAGATACAGTTGACATCCCACGCAACTTCTCCCTTGCTCTTTCCAGCACTGGCAGAAATGAAACAGAAGCTGAATTCCAGCTATCTAACTTCCACAACTATGATTAATTTTAATGTCGATTACTAATATATTTCCTTTTGCATGGCAATAATAGCTATACAGATGTATTTTTGCTTCATGCTCTTCTGTCTCAAGACTTGCCTGGAATCAAGATGTAAGAACATAGTAAATCATTCCTAGGAAAATAATTATAAATATGTACCTTTCCTGGGCAACGTGTATGTACATCAAATTATTTCTTTCATTCTCACTTGAAACTGACCTATGAGGAACACATATGTTTAAGAGTGTATTCAAAATCTGAACATTAGATTCTTATTTTTCTAATATTTAAGGGGGATAATATGAACTTCCCATGACAATATACATTTCAGTTGAATTGTGTCAGCTTTTAACATGTCATTCCAGGGAGGTTTATTTCATCAGTTTGTGTCCTTTTCTAAGTATTATTTTGAAATAGATTTTCTTTGATATTTAATTGAGTCTGAACAGTGAGTGCGTGTGAGAGAGCCTGATGAAATTATATAACTTTCAAAGTCATACATTCTCATCATTCAAAAGGAGCCATCAATTTTTCAAAGTATTTCCTGATTCTCCTGAGAATGACAATTGGTGATGAGGAAACCTCCTGGCAGAATTCAGTGATGTAAATTTCAAACACCAGTTTATATGACAGATGATACCTATTAATTTGCAGAGGAATGTGTATGCTTTAATGCATATGCCTATAAGTGAAAAGTCAAACATCGGTACAACTCAAGTTTAAGTAAAAAGATAAATGAGAGAGGGTATGGAGTATGACTTGAAGGTCAATTATTCTGAAGTTCTAGGCAAGCTATTCTGATCTGCCTAATACAGTACTGCTTCAGTTTTCTCCTTCATTAAAACAGATAAAGGACAAGATCTTCTGTTTCAGAGTCACCCTGAAAAGTTCAGATCCAAACCCTTTTAAATTCTATTACCTGAGATGCAGAAATCCTCTATGAAATGCTGCCAAGCATTGACTTGGAAACATTATGTCACTGAATGACAGAACAACTACTGTAGCATTTCACTGAAACTGTGTTGTTTCACTCTATAAGCAAAAATGTCATTTTAACAACCAGGGCCCAGGTGGGTAATTGAACATCTGCAATCTAAACATTTTTTTCACCTTCAGAGATGGGAGAGAACACTCTCACTTCTCAGGGCTGGACACTGGGCAGGGTTTACATTACACAAGCAAGAAACATTCATTATCGGGAAGAGTATTATAAGGATGAAAAATTATCAGTCAGCACAGGCCTTAATGACAACTGAGAAACTATGTACCTCTTCGTCTTGTTCTGCAGATAGGGCAGCTAGAGTGATTCATACATGGCAGCCTGTCAGAGCCTCAGCAAAGAAACCTAGCACAATTTAACCATTATCTAGCATACAGTGGGGGATTTTTCACTATATGTTCACACACTTTCTGTAAGCCCTAAGAGTGCTTCTACACTGGCAAGTTAGGTCGACTTAAGGAGGCTTAAGTCTACCTAAACAAAGCCGGTTCACACTGGGCTCTTATTAAGATGACTTAAGCATTTCCTTAAGCTGACTTAAGGAAATCTTAAGTCAACTTAATAACACCTAGTTTTAGGTTGACTTAAGCCTTAAGTCGACTCCTTAAATTGACTTAAACCCCCGGTGTGGGTGGGGATTAGCGCCTAAATCGACCTTATTAAGTCGACTTAACTTTTCTAGTGTAGACATAGGCTAAATGCTGGCTTCTGCTTTTTATTTGAGCAGAAGTGACTTTCTTTTAGAACTTTTTTAAAAGTCCTATGTTTGAAACACTGTTGTGAGTGCATTGTGGTGCTATTTTGGATATGATTCGAAGCACACTGGAGTCAATGGAAAGACTTCCACTGACTTCAGTGGATTCTGGAGCAGACACTTTAAGAACAGTCAAGAATCTCAGAGCAAGAGAAAAACTAGAGCCAGAGGTGGCTTTTAGGGTAAGTGAAGCAGGCGTACGAATGCCCAGGGCCCCATCACCTGCTTCACCTACTCCAAAAGCCGCATCTGCCTCAGTTGGCAGGAGGAGAGGGAGCAGGCATTGGAGCCAGCAGCAGGGAGCTGGGGCCTTGGAGTGGGGGAGCCGGGGCTGGTGCTGGCAGGAGTTAGGACCACGGGGAGGAGGCCGGGGCCTCGGCAGGGAGCTGGGCTGTGAGGGGTGGGGATGGGGATGGGGGGATGAGGCTACGGGGGGGACCCTGGCAGTGGGGAGCTGGAGCTGCAGAGGTGAGACAGAAGGGGTGGGGGGGCGGGACTTATAGAGGGCCTCGCAATGGGCCTTTGCCTAGGGCTCCTGATTGCCTAAGGCCGTCTCCGAGTAGAGCAGTAGCTCAAAGGAATTGCTAAACAACAAATTCAAAGATGAAAATTTGGAATACAGTTACTTAAGTTGTAAGCTACTTGGGGCAAAGACTGATTTTTTGCTGTGTGTTTGTCCAGCACCTGGCACAATGGGAGCCCCACTTATGGACCAGGACTCCAAAGGCTATGATAATGGAAATAAAATAAATAATGAATGAACGGAGACCAAAGAAATTGAAAATTGACTATACAAAAGCACCTTCAGCTGCAAGTCTCACATCACTACTGCAATTGTGACATTCTCTAAATAAGTCTTATTGTGCTACTTTTAGCTTTTCTTTATATCTGGTCTGTTTCTTTTATGCCTTTAATTCCCAGCCCACACACTAGTTTCCTAACTGATGTGGACATTAGCATTAAGCAAAACACACTGAGTACCCTTCACAAGCATCTATGTATAAGTTCTCAGATACACTGCTTTCAATCTAAATAGGTTTGCAACTCTTGAGGAATAAGTGAACCAAAAAAACTCAGTGAAACCTAGGTAAAACTGCTGTGTTTCACTTGGGTCTATGTACAAACTATTTTTAAAGTTTTTGAGTGCAAAATAAAGAATTGAACCACTTTTGGGCTAAGTTTTTGAGCCTTAGTGAATGTATGCCACAAACCTGGACTGAAGTTCAAACTTCTGACAAAGCTTGAAATCAGTTTAGCTTGGTTTTGTCATTGCTAGAATTTTGCCCTGTTAGAGGATATTAATTTCCACCCATTTTTACAACTCTTTGGAAATGGACCCAGCTGCTTATCATAGATTATAGCATGAATAATGCAGATTATCTAGATATAAGACTAAGGAAATGCTAAGATTACATCTGAAATGATAAGTCATTTGGTGACCCAAGTTACCCCAATATTCCTGATTTTTCACTAGCCCTATTGACATTACCTAGCTATTTCCACTCTCTTTACTTCTGCTACTAGATTAAGAACAATATTAGATCAGTACCTTACCTTACTTCTCTTTACTTAGGGCTAGAGCCATTCCCTATTGGACTCTTCTATTAAATAGATATTTGATCAGGCCCTTATTACTGCCTTTACCAAAGACAGTGCACTATTATTAGTCTTTTAATTTGGAGCAATGCTGCAACCTGTTTCAATCAAGTCACTGCCCTCAGGTGGGTAGGAAGGTACATGCGGCACACTACATTGTATTTAATATGTCAGCACTTGAATTTCAACTCTTTTGTGGAGGAATGCTGAGTTGCTTGCATGTGTTTGCTACAGCTCCCCAGCACAAGTGTATGAACTGAAGTCAAACTATGAGGTTTTATTTCTGGGTTTCCCAACTTTCCACGGAAGTCAGGGTTCACCTTCCAGATACTTCAATGAAAGCAATGGATGCTTTGCATTAGGCTTGTTGTACAGGTGCGTATATATGCATTTAGGTACCCAAAATCAGGGACTGAAATTTGGCAATTTTTCTCCATAGTATTTTGATTGGGTTTTATTGTTGTTGTTGCTTGCATGGGTGATCAGTACCAAGTGCAGTGTATCTGTTGCTTGTTTTGGTAGAAAATGCCAAAGAATCAGCCAGTTAAGATAAAGGTTTTTACTCTGGTCACATGCGTACACTAAGTCATAAGTAGTAGTAGCAGCTGGCATTGCCCACTGTCAGAAGACATGATACTGGGCTAGACAGACCATTGGTCTGATCCACTATGGCCATTCTTATGTTCTTAGAATAGCACGTTACAAGTCCCAGATCACTGGACATCTGTTAACTATTTAGCTACCGTCATTTGATAAGATTGTAAAGTTAACATTGCATGAATTATACACACTTTATAAAATGATTATTTCAGGGGTAGGCAACCCCTGGCACATGTGCCAACAGTGGCACACAAGCCCATTGGGAGCGGCACTCGGCATCCTCTGTGGCGCCACAAAAATTGCCGCTCCTGCCACCAAAAGACACTCCAAGGGGCTTCTTTCAGGGACGGCTGCAGTGCGGAGGTTGCCATGTCTATGCCCCAGGCATACTGTGTAAAGAAGCCCCCCAGAGCAGCTCCTCTCTGTGGTGTGCCACCACCAAAAGGAGTCACTCCAGGTAACTGGGGATAGGGGTTCCCAGGCACACTGCTGAGAGGAGCCCCTCCAGGTGGCTTCTTTCCATGAATGGGCTGTCAGCACCAGCTGAGGGCCGAGGAGGAGAGGCCGGCATAGTGGTCGGCAAAGGTTGCCAGCCCCTGGCTTATTTCATCTGTGGAAAAACTACTTCATAGATGTTTTCTAAATCTGAACTAGGGTATTCATCAGTAAAACTACTACATTTTTAATCAAGTCTACTGTGGTTGATGTAACTAACATTCTGAATTCCCTCTCTTGCTGCCATGTATATCTTAGAGTTAGGAGCTTTACACTGTTAATTGATTTTTTTTCAGCTCAGATTTAAGGCAGAATGCCATAGCATCCAGTATTTTCATCAGAAGACAGCCTTACTTGCTTTTATCAAAAGAAAGCACTTTACATATTAGGATGTGCGATCTCAAATCCTGCTCAACATTCTTCAGTTACTTCAGCTGTCATACTCGTAGGGGTACACTTGTAAAGTTAGCTAGTGGAGGAGTGAAAAGGAAATAGCTTGAGCATTTCTGTTTCTATTGAAGGAAGGAAGCAGCACTCTGGCATGGATTCTTTCCTCAACCCCTTTTTTTTGCTTTGCTGACTCATTGATGGAAAAAAAGTGCAGAACAGAAGAGGCTATAAGCTATATGTTCTGTCAAGCTATTTATATAGCTGCCACACAATGAAGTAGCTGATGTTTGACATTACTTGCTAATTGCTTTTTAATGGGATCAGTGGCACTCCCCCTCTCTTTCCCCCCCCCAAAAAAAATAAAAACCTGTGGGGCCACTTCTTCTACAGTTCTGAGTCAATAATAGAAGGAAATATTTCCAAAGAAATATCCTCACTAGCAATATGCTGAGAGTGAGGGTATATTCAGATTAGGGTTACTTAGAGCCAAGTTGGATAGGGAGCTCAAGTAAAAAGTACAGGCACTTCAGCCTAGCTTTCTGCACTCCTATTGGGCAAGCTTTTCAAGCTGATCTATCCCAAATAGATGAACTTGGAAAGGATTCCTTAACAGATCATATCAATTTAGGTAAGTCATAGGACCCTATTTTCCTCTTTGTTACAACTGGGTTATTTCCTTGACTCCAAACAGATTCTAAAGGGCCTTGGAATCCATATGGATGAAAATAACTATGAGGCAAATTGTGAAGCCATTACTCATTCACGCAAGCAACTTATGTGCTAAAGAGCCTCCAGCACTATTTGTATGAATATGCGCTTATCCTTGTGAGTGAGGGCTGCACTGTCTATACCCACATAAATTGGAGATGGGTCTGAACCAAAATCCTACATAACAGCCCTCCTCTGTTTTGAGGGAGTCTGGATCTGAAAGCTGTAACTCGGGCACACAACCAGTATCACATCTACAGTAAGTTTATCACAAATGATGGAGATTTAACTTGTTTATTCTGGTCTATTCCTTGATTGACCACCCATCACCCTCTTTGGTCATTTCTTCAGGCCTTTCCTTCTCAAGTAGTTCAGAGTTTTATACATAATACTTATTGTATGTAGTGTATTATTTTATGTTGCCTTGAGGCATGCAAGGTACTTTCCAGAACATATCAAACATATCTTCACTCCAAGTATGCCTATAACTTCCCCCAACTTATTCCATGCATCCAGGGGTTCACAGATCACTAATGGTATAACACCAACTGCCCAAATAAGTAATTGACAGTGAAGGCTTTGACGGTTTGTTTTTAATTCTGACTATTAAGAAGGAAAGCCACAATGACATGAGCTAAAAACATAGTAACATTTCTCCTGCTGATTTGTGTTACAGCCCCAAATTATCTGAATTAAAAAAAAAACACTTTAAAAGTTATAAATCACTCATTTAGCTAAGAAATCAGCTCAGAAGTTAATGTGGCATTTGTTTGGTGTCCATACATAGTAAAATTGTGCACACAGCTTGCTTGACATTGTATATCATTTCCAGAGTAGCTCAAGGGCTATGTAAATATTCTGTTCAGTATTTTGACCTGCCATGTAAAATAATTCATAACCATAGTAGTGAACAGAGGAACAATGTGGTTACATGCATACAGAGCCTAATTCTGCCAGGAGTTAAATGCTTCCTACTTCTACTGATATCATTGGGAGTAGTAAGCGCTTAGCATGTCCTAGGAGATGCTTCAGAGTTAACAGGTGTGGACCTATAATTCCCATTAGTCATCTAATAAGGCTAAGGCATACTTCCCCACAGGCATCTTATTTGAGCACCATAAAAATGCAGTTCTGATGATGCCATGACAATTTCTTTAGCGCTGTCATACTTATGAGCCATATTATCACAGCAGAAATGTCTAGCATTCTTACTGCTGTGCTGGTATTTCGGGAAGATGTGCAGAATGTCTATAAATAGTCATATTTTCACAGATCCTGGATAAAAATACACCATTATTAATGATCCATATGTTTTCCCAGGGAAAACTAGGTGCAATTAAGTTTGCACTACAGGTAGAGAAAGAATATTCTACAAAAGAGTTTTAATTGCTTTAAAAAGACACACACACGCATTTGGTTCTCAGTTAGAAAACAGAGGATAGGTCCATCAATGGCTATTAGTCAGCAGGAATTGCTGTTTGCCAGTAGCAGGAAAAATGGGTGCCAGGATGCCTACTTAATAATTACCTTTTCTGTTCTTTCCATCTGAAGCACCTAGCATTGCCCACTGTCAGAAGAGAGGGTACTGGGCTAGACAGACCCTTGGTCTGACCCACTATGACCATTCTTATGTTCTTACACTGTTTTAAGTCAAGACTTGTGTTACACTGAAACCTGATGACATTTTAGCTTTCAAATACCTTGTTGGTCACTCACAGTTTGTTTCTCTCGTAATTTTTAAGTATTTACCAGACAATCACACTTCCCTTGTCATCACATTATGGCCCAGGAAATATAATGAAAAAAGACTGGGTTCTTTATGCCTGAGTATTAAAGAACCAGCTTCTAAACTTGGATTGGAATTCCATCTACCTCTTGAGATCATCTACAGTACTTCTTCAACTCTATTTTGTTAATCGTTAACACAAGGAGGATCTAGAGCACAGGCATATTTTAGAAGAGCCAAGCTAAAAAACACAGTTGAGTAGAGCTGAATGAAACTCGGGAGATTGTTTATAGGAATATCACCATTTGTTTATGCACTCTTTAACTTTTCTGTGTCTACCTCAATGCTATAGGAAATTTTTTAAAAAGAGAGATTCAGAGATTTCAAGGCCAGAAGGTACCACTGAAACCATCTCATTTGACTCCTGTATTACATAGGTCATAGAACGTTTCCGAAAAATATCCTAGAGAAACTTTTTTTAAAAACACATATAATATTGATTTTAAAAGTGCCAGTGCTGAAGAATCCATCATGACCATTGGTAAATTGCTCCAATGATTAGCTACCCTCATTGTTAAAAATGTGTACCTTATTTCCCACATGAATTTGTCTACCTTTGACTTTCATCCATGGGATTGTATTATATATTTCCTGTTGGAGAGAAGAGCCCATTTGCAAATTTGTCCCCCATATATATTATTTGAATAATTAAGTCACCCCTTAAGGCTTTCATTAAGCAAAACAGATTGAGCTCTAAGTATATTACAATAAGGCATAAACAATGAAAGTCCTGTGGCACTTTAAAGACTAACAAATTTCTTTGGGCAAAACTTTCTCTCTAAAGGGACACAAATCCGATATAAAAAACGGTAACATCCATAAAGCAGTAGGAGAGCATTTCACTCTCCCTGGACACTCTGTAGCAGACTTGAAAGTTGCCATACCTCAACAAAAGAACTTCACAAACAGACTTCAGCACGAAACCGCAGAGCTGGAAATCATATGCAAACTTGACACAATCAGGCTGGGTCTGAAAAGGGACTTCGAATGGTTTTGTCCCTGTTCACACATTAGAATCATAGAATAATAGGGTTGGAAGGGACCTCACGAGATCATCTAGTCCAGTAGTCGGCAAACCGCGGCTCACGAGCCACAAGCGGCTCTTTAGCCTCTTGAGTTTGGCTCTTCAGGTGCGGGCTCCCCAGAGGCGGCGGCGGCGGGCTGGCAGGGCGCTGGCCCCTGTTAGAAAAGCCTGAGCCCCGGATCTATTCCGGGGCCCAGGAACCCAGAGGACTCCAGCGGAACACATGTTCCGCTCTGTCCTACCCCGCAGGCAGGCTGCTGCTCAGCTGTGAGCAGCGGCCGCCAGCCGGGCTGGGGAGTTTTTAAATGTCCTGCCCTGAGCATGCTCCGAAAGAGCAAGTTCAGGGCAGGAGCAGCCTCCTGGCCAGCCCGCCGGACGTCCCTGTGGCTTTCCGGCCAGGTAAGCTCGGGGGCCGGGCAGGAGCGCGGGTCTGCCTGCCTGCC
>ML685851.1:2046462-2062767 GCA_007922175.1 Pelusios castaneus | reverse complement strand
ATGTTGAATAGAACCGGCCCCAGGACCGACCCCTGGGGCACTCCACTTGTTACCGGTTGCCAACCAGACATCAAGCCATTGATTCCTACCCACTGAGCCCATTGATCTAGCCTGTTTTCGATCCACCTTACGGTCCACTCGTCCAACCCATACTTCCTTAACTTGCCGACGAGAATGCTATGGGAAACTGTATCAAAAGCCTTGCTAAAGTGAAGGTATACAACATCAACGGCTCTTCCTGCATCCACAAATCCAGTCATCTCATCATAGAAGGAAATCAGGTTGGTCAGGCACGATTTGCCCTTGGTGAATCCATGTTGACTGTTCCTGATCACTCTATTTTCCTCCAAGTGTTTCAAGATGGATTCTTTGAGGACCTGCTCCATGATTTTCCCAGGGATTGAGGTGAGGCTGACCGGTCTGTAGTTCCCTGGATCCTCCTTTTTCCCTTTCTTAAAGATAGGTACTATATTTGCCTTTTTCCAATCCTCTGGGACCTCCCCCGTTCGCCACGAGTTCTCAAAGATAATGGCCAGCGGCCCTGCAATCACTTCCCCCAACTCGCTCAGCACCCTCGGATGCAGTTCATCCGGCCCCATGGACTGGTGCCATCCAATTTCTTTAAGTGTTCCCTAACCTGACTTTCCATCACCGAGGGCCGCTCTTCTCTCCATTCCACATTACCCTGTGTAGTAGCCTGGGAGCTGGCCCTCCCTGTGAAGACTGAAGTAAAAAAAGCATTGAGTACTTCAGCCTTTTCCGCATCATCCACCACGAGGATGCCTGCCCGTTCAGTAAGAGACCTACACCACATTCTCACCTTCTAATTAATTGTAGTGAATGGGTCTCATCTACTCTAACTGAATTGACTTTTTCCAGCCTGACCTGATGCTATGTCATACACTCCCCTGCATTTAATTTCCTCCCACTCTGTAACTTTCCTACCTTCAAAGCATCTGACGAAGTGGGATTTTCTCCCACGAAAGCTCATGCGATAAATAAATCTGTTAGTCTTTAAAAGTGCCACAGGACTCTGTTGAATTGACTTTGTTAGCACTTGTCCCTCCCTATTGTAATGTTTCTCACCCTTGCAAGTGTATATCTAGCTACTAACTGTAGTTTCCACTTCATAAATCTGATGAAGTGGGTTGCAGCCCACAAAAGATTATGCCCGAAGAAATTTGTTGATCTTTAAGGTGCAAAGGACTTTCATTGTTTTTGCTATGTACAGATTAACACAGCTACTCCTCTGAAACTATGAGGCATGCATTCCAATCCTTTAATCATTCTCATGGATCTTCTCTGAACCCTCTCCAATTCATCAACATCTTCCTTGAATTGTGGACACAAGAATTTAACTCAGTATTCCAGCAGTGGCCACACCAGTTTCAAACGGAGAAGTTAAATAACATCTCTACTTCTATTATTATATCTACTTGAGATTCCCCTGTTTAAGCATACAAGGATTTCATTTCCCATAACATTACAGTGGGAGCTCATGTTCATCTGATTATCCAGTATTACCCCCAAATTTTTTTCAGAGTCTTCCATCATTTAAGTATAGCCTACATTCTTTATTCCTAGATGTAAAGATTTAGCTGTATTAAAATGCATATTGTCCACTTGCACTCATTTTACCAGGTGATCCACATCACACCTCATCAGTGACTTCTCTTCATAATGTACCAGTACCCTCATTTGTGTGTAATCTGAAAACTTTATCAGTGATGATTTTATGTTCTCTTCCAAGTCATTAACCAAAAAGTTAATGAACAATCAGCAAACAATTGATGCCTCTTTCCAATTACATTGTGAGACCTATCAGTTATCCACCTATTAATTCATGTAATGTGCCTTCTTAGTTTTAAGTCATTCCAATTTTCAAAATCAAAATGTCTTGCAGTACTAAGTTCAATGCCTTAAAGAAGTCTACATATATTACAGCAACACTATTACCTTTATTAACCAAACTTATCAAATTCACTTGATATCTTTTTTTATAAGATTGCAAGATTATTTTCCATAAACTCATGTTAATTGGCATTAATTATTTTACCCTTCTTGAACTGTTTCTTAATCAAGTCCTATATCCTTCCCTCCATTATCTTGCCCAAGATTGATGTCAGAATGACAGGTCTATTATTATCTGAGTCATCCCATTTAAGGTTTTTTAAACTATTGGCAAAACATTAGCTTTCTTTTAGTCATCTGGAAATTCCCTGATGTCCCAAAATTTATTGAAAATAAACACTAATAGTCTAGGCAGCTTCTCAGACAGCTCTTTTAAAAACTATTAGATGCAAGTTATCCAGACCTGCTGATTTTAAAAATGTCTGACTTTAGTATCTGCTATTTAACACCCTCCTGAGATACTAATGGAATGGAAAATACGGTATGTGATAGGAGTTCATCAGTTTTTCTCCAAGCACAGAACAGAAATATTAATTGAACATTTTTGTGTTTCCTGCATTATTACTGATAATTCTATCATCTCCAACTAGTAATAGAACAATACCAATGTTATGATTCTTTTTGTTCCTAATATACTTAAACTCCTTCTTATTGTCCTTAACTTTGCTGGCCATTGATTTAGTCTTGTGTCCTTTTGCTTTCCTTATCACTTTTCTACATTTCCTAGCTTCTGATTTCTATTACTTGCTATCAACTTCCCTTTTCTTTCATTTGTTTTTATATATAGCTCCCTTCATTTCCCCTCTAGACAAGGCAGTTTTTAAAACCAATATGGCATTCTTCCTTCATTGTGACTTTTTGGCCTTCTATTAAAAAGTTCCTAAACAATTCATAATTATCACCCACATTTTGCTGATTTAATTCTTCCTTCAGCTGATTTGATTCAGAAGTGTTTTCAGCTTTGTGAAATTGGCCTTTTATATTACCAAGTATATATATATATATATATATATATATATATATATATATAATTACTGTTTTGTGTTTGGACTTTAATTTGTTTGCACGTCATAAATGATTACTTCTATCTAAGCCATATTATATTTTTAGTACAGTGATAAATTCCTCCCTCTCTCTCAAGATGAGGTCTAATACAGAATTCCCCCATGCTGAATTAGGAAATTGTCATCTGTAATATTTAGAAATTCCAAGGATGTTTTAGTACTGATAGCATAAGACCTCCAGCATATCACACTTGTTCAAGTCTTTATGGTCACATAATATTTCCTTCTATAAATTATAAATAGATATGTGAGGAGACAATCATCCTATTAGCTATTGATAGTCTTTGGCAGACACCAATACCCCATCCTGTGCTTTATCTGTTAATCTATTGAGCTCGTTTTCTTCCATGGTATCAGTGACTGAGAATCACATGTCATTTTTGACAAATGTCACTTCCCTCTACTTTTTTGCCCAGTCAATCTTTCCTAACCAGATTATAACCATTAGTTTTAACATTCCAGTGATAGAAACCATCCAACCTGATTTCGGAAATAGCAAATAGATACACTTTATGCTTATAATAGAGAAATTCCAGTTCTTCTTGTGTTGGCTTTCTAGCATTGGTGTCTAGGAAAGTGATCAGGAACAGTCTGCATGGATTCACAAAGTGCAAGTCATGTCTGACCAACCTGATTGCACTCTATGATAAGATGACGGACTTTGTGGATGTGGGGAAAGCAGTGGATGTGATATAACTTTACTTTAGCAAAAATTTTGTTAGTCTCTCTCAGTATTCTTATCAGCATGCTAAAGAAGTATGGGTTGGATGAATGGAGGATAAAATGGATAGAAAGCTGGCTAGATCATCAGGTTCAACAGGTCGTGATCAATGCCTCGATATCTAGTTGGCATCCAGTAACAAGTACAGTACTCGAGGGGCCAGTGCCAGGGTTGGTTTTATTCAACATCTTCATTAATGATCTGGAGGTTGGGGTAGATTCCTGCTGTCAGCAAGTTTGTAGATGACACTAAACTGGGAGGCGTAATAGATATGCTGGAGAGCAGGGATAGGTTACAGAGTGATGTAGACAAATTAGAGGATTGGGCCAAAAAATCTGATGAACTTCAGCAAGGTCAAGTACAGAGTCCTGCACTTAGGATGAAAGAATCCCATCCACTCCTACAGACTGGGAACTGACTGGCTAGACAGTAGTTCAGCAGAAAAGGACCTTGGTGTTACAGCTGGCAAGAAGCGGGATACAAGTCAGAAGTGTGCCCTTATTGCCAAGAAGTCTAATGGCATATTGGGCTGCATTAGTAGAAGCTTTTCCAGAAGATCAAGGGAAGTGATTATTCTCCTTTATTAAGCATTTGTGAGGCCTCATTAGGAGTACTGTGTCCAATTTTGGATGCCCCAGTACAAAAAGAATGTGGACAAATTGGAAAGAGTCTAGCAGAGAGCAATAGAAATGGGGGCTGGAGCACATGACTTATGAGGAAAGGCTGAAGAAACTGGTCTTATTTAGTCTGCAGAAGAGAAGAATGAGGAGGAATTTGATAGCAGCCTTTAACTACCTGAATGGCTGTTCCAAGGATGATGGAACTTGGCTGGTCTCAGTGATTGTAGATAATAGAACTAGGAGCAATGATTGCAAGTTGCAGTGGGGGAGATCTAGGTTGGCTATTAGGAAAAGCTTTTTCACCAGGAGGGTGGTGAAACATTGGAATGGGTTACTTCAGGAGATGGTAGAATTCGCATCCTTAGAGGTTTTTAAGGTGTGGTTTGACAAAGTCCTGTCTAGAATGACTTAGTTGAGGATAGTCCTGCCTTGAGCAGGGGCTGGATTTGATAACCTCCTGAGGTCCCGTCCAACCCTAATCTTCTATGATTCTATAGGCAATTTAAGAATTTCTTCTCCATGTTCTTTGGTTAATTTTTTTCTCAACATTTTGTCTTTCCACTAAATGAATGCTCATAACTTTGCTCTTTTAACACCATTCCTTTTTGTTATTAGTTTAATGCCCTCCTGACTATCTTGGCCAGCCTGTTCCTTAGGAGGTTGGTTCCCTTTTGATTGAGGTGGAGACCATCCAAACTATACAGTCCTTCTCCCGAAAAAGGAAGATCAGTGTTTCACAAAACTAAATCCCTCCACTCTATACTACTTATCCAGCCAGTGGTTCACTTCCAGAATCTTATGTCTTCTCTCTTTCTTTGTTCTTGGAACAGAAAGGATCTTAAAGAAGATTACTTGGATGTTCTTCCTCTTCATCATGCTTCCAAGTTCCCTCAAGTCATTTATTATCTGTGCGATATGGGCATTAATGACCCTGCACCGCATCCAGTCTTAGAGTGATATCTCATGCCTTGGCTCCAGGAAGGTAGCACACTGTTGTGTTGTCTACCTGTCCCAAATCTTAGGATTTTTGGAAAATCTCTCCGATACTTTCAAACATTTGTTCTTACGCAATATACTTTACATAATGTGCATTATTTCTCTTCACAAATGTATTTGCAGGTGTACAATTTACACTAGTCAGTGCAATTCCAAAGTGCCCAGTTTGAAAACTCAAATCTGCCCCCTCACCACCCTGGCTGCAAAAAACCTATGCTCACCACTAAGTGCTCTTAGAAAGGGACTTTTCTAGTTTTCTCTGAAGAAATCTCATTAATTAGCTCAACCCAACCTTCCTTCTGCGTTCACTAGAAATAACTGCCAGATTGCTTAACCTTCCTACCCCTTTGATGTTCTTAGGTAGGTCATAATGAAAGGAGTTTCAGCAAGCTACAATTAAATCAGCAGCCACAGAAACATAAGGGGGAAGGGGGGAAAGAGAGAAGGAGCTTGTGTTAGAGAAACTTGCATCTAAAGACCCATTGTGAACATAGTTAAGGAGATTAATGGGTACCTTTGTTTCCAAGTCATCTTAAAGATTTGCTTATACGAACTGGTGAAGAGTTCAGTCTTAGTCTCAAGACCAAGTTTAAAACCTCAGGCTCACTGCTTGCTAAATTTTGATGGTGCCTCTTTACATGTTCAATGCTGAAACGTTTCTGTTTCTCCCATCAAAAAAAGCAAACTTTTCTCTGACTCCATCATATATTTATGCGGCCTACCATCCAATTGTGTCAATATTGAGTCTAAAACAGTTGATTAAACTTTTGGAGGGATGTGATGACTATGTTTTCTTTGTAAACTCGCATGGCATTACATTCTGTCTTTGAGATTATTTCTGCTTAAATGCATGAATATCCCTAAAGTTTCAACCTGTGAAGCAGCAGCTTCCTTATATTCACTGAACACTGAAGACTATAGCCCTGATAAAAGCATCTTAAAGGCCACCAAGTAAATTATGAGCTATTTGAACATCAGGATCCAAACTATGCAGGATTATTTTCTTTATCAAAATACGAATTTTTAAAAAAATAAACTCTGAGATACTATCTCAGCCAAAACAAGAAACAAACACTGTGAAATGTTTGTTTTCAAGCTAACAGCTTCTGTTTTATGTTCTGGCATGAGATTAGATGAGATCAAGGCGTTGCACAGAGTCAAAAACACTCTCAGCATGATCTCGTAGTGGATGGATTGCCTCCACCTTTGCCAACCAACTTGCCATGTTTTGGCATTTTAATGTTATGCTAATACGTTTTTTCAAACCATCCCAAAGACTAGTAGAAGCAGTAAACAGGATGTACAATCCATTAGGAGTTGGCAAAGAACCACTGTTTAATACTTGCTTTTCTTTGCATTTGCTAGGTGAAAAATAAACTAACAATAGGACAGCTTTCTACCAAAACAACAACAAATGGAATCAGTCACTTAGAATCATAGAATCATAGGGATGGAAGGGACCTCATGAGGTCATCTAGTCCAACCCCCTGCTAAAAAGCAGGACCACTCCCACTAAATCACACCAGCCAGGGTTTTGTCTAACCGGGCCTTAAAAATCTCTAAAGATGGAGATTCTACCACCTCCCTAGGTAACCCATTCCAATGATTCACCAGCCTCCTAGTGAGAAAGTTTTTCCTAATATCCAACCTTGACCTCCCCAGCTGTAATTTGAAACCATTGCTCCTTGTTCTGTGCTCTGTTACCAGTGAGAACAGCCTACCTCCCTCTTCTTTGGCGCACCCCTTCAAGTAGTTGAAGGTTGCTATCAAATCTCCCCTCAGTCTTCTCTTCTGTAGACTTAATAAACCTAGTTCCTTCAGTCTCTCCTCATAAGTCATGTGCCCCAACCCCCTAATCATTTTTGTTGCCCTCCACTGGACTCTTTCTAATTTGTCCACATTCTTTCTGTAGTGGGGAGCCCAAAACTGGACACAGTATTCCAGATGCGGCCTGACCAGTGTCAGATAGAGGGGAATTATCACATCCCTCGATCTGCTGGCAATACTCCTACTGATGCAGCCTAATATGCCATTGGCCTTTTTGGCAACAAGGGCACACTGTTGTCTCATATTCATCTTCCTGTCCACCATAACTTGTGGCCAAGTACCCAGGTCTGTGTTGTCAAAGTCAGAATTCTGCCCCATGCTTTCAATAATAGAACTTCTATCAGCATTCATGTCCATTACAACTGCACTAGCAACCAATGGTCAACTTTCTGTCCTAAAATCAGAGACTCTAGGACTCAAGTCAACACAAAGCTATAATCAGAGGTTCTGGCACACAACAAGCCTAACAAACCCAAATCAATGCCTTCACAAGCTAAAGAAGGCTCACAAGTATGAATAGCAGAAATGTGTGCAGATTGTTCATGACGAACATGGCCAGACTTCATGTATCTTAAGAAACTCTGTGGACCACTTGCACTCTTCTGATCTTTTTCTTAGGTCTGCTGTAGCACTTTTGAGCACCGCCCTTCTGCTTGTAACTACGCATGGTGGAAATGATGGTTGGATGTAAAAATTCACCCATCAAGCTCTTCATGAATAAATAGCTAGGCCTGGAATGACTTCAGTGGCACATGAAAGATAAATATCTCTGTGAAACTCTGAAATAATCAAGTATAAGGTCATTATCTCTGCAATGCTTAAAGTAGGAGAGGCTGCAACCTTCCTCCCTATCAATGCTTCATGTTTTTTATTTTTATTCAAGCTTGAGAAAGTTTAAAGAGCTTCTTACAGAATTGCTACCTCATATGGCTCTCCAGGCTGTTACCTCACACAGCACTCCACCCCCCCCACCCCACCCCCCATTTGTAGGCACCACTCGCTAGAATCATTTGAATCCTCTTCACAGAGCCCTGACATGATTTGAGATGCTCACCCAAAGTTACAGAAACTCTCCAAGTGAAACTCAACTGACAGTCGGAAATCACCAATTGCTACCTTACATCACGCTGCAAACATGTGGGAGAACAAGTTTTGCTTGGTTGCAATGGGGAATTATAAATAGGCCCATGTACACTCAAGAGATGAGACAAGTATTATTGAACCTCTCAAACCTGAGAGGAATTTCAAGTTTGTAACAAAACTAATAATTTTATGTGGTTTGAGGTTTTGTAATGGAAGTTTTGCATAAGTCTCATGTTGAGTAGATAATGGTCTGAGATGTGATTAGCTTCACCAATTCTCATCCACTTTCATATACCCTCCTTTGTGCACAACCCTGACTGTAGGAAGAAATACAGTGGTGAGTCACATGACTCATCTAAGATCAGAAGAGCCCAAGAGTAGGAAAAGGCTCTCAAATGAAACAACTTAATCACGTCCATATTCTGCAGGTCTATTTTTGGCAATAACACCAGCTTCATGTATAATGATACTTGCTGTTCCTTAAATTGCCAATTGTATTGCTGATTTTCTTTTTACAATAATAGTCCCAGCAATTTCAGATTGAAACTCTTTATCTGCAGCTTTTTGTTCAAGGGGAGTGTGTACATTGAGAGGAAGAACAGGGAGATATTTGAAAGATTTTGAAGATTAAAGCCCCCTGTCCTGCAACAATTTACACGTCTAATTTTAAGCATATTTATTATCCTGTTGACTTCAAAGGATTAAAGTTAAGCATGTGTGTAAGGCAGTCTACACTCCTGCTTAAGTTGATCTAGTTTACATCATTTAGAAGCATGAAAAAGACCCTCCCCAGCGTCACAAGTTACAGCAATGTAAGTGCTGTCCATACTGATGTAGCACTTCTAATGTAGACCTGCCTTAAGTCTTTGAGGGCTCATACCTAAATGGCATTTGTTCTTTATATGTTTCTGCAGCCTAAGGAATAGGTCTAGTGATAAATAGGTGCTGAACATTTAGTTCCACCTTGCACTTTAGACCAGAAGACAGCTTGCTCTGTGCTTGAAGTGCTGAGATAGAATTTGGGAGAGCTAGGGTCAATCCCTTGCTTTGCCATAGATGCCTAAAGGGACTTTGAGCAAGTCACTTAGGCTATGTCTACACTAGAAAAGTTGTCGACTTAACGAAGTGGACTAAGTCGACGTAGCTTTAAGTCCACTTTGTTCAGTTGATCTAACCACCTTTAAGTCAACTTAATAAAGTCGACTTAAGGGTTACTCCATGTCCATGCCATCCTTAAGTCGACTTAAGGAGTCGACTTAAGGTTTAAGTCGACCTAATGAGTGGTAGTAACAAAGTCGACTTAAGCTTTCATTAAGTCGACTTAAGGCATTTCTTAAGTTGACTTAATGAAAGCGTAGTGTGGACGTGGCTTAATTTAACTCAACTTAAGCCTCCTAAAGTTGACTTAAATTGCCAGTGTAGACGTAGCCAAAGAATATGTGTCTACACAGCTAATGGGAGCAAGATTCCCAGAGCAGCTCAGCAGACTTGGGCTTGTGCTATCACACCAAAAATACCTGTAGATAGCATGTTGAAGTCTGGATCTCAGACTCTGAAGCAGGGGCATAGCCAGCCCCTGCTTTCTGACTGGGCTCCTTACTCTTCAGAGTGGGCCCAGCCAGTCCTGCTTCCAGTCACATGACTGGAAGCTTCCTGCTAATGCTCCAGTTGCCTAGAAATTGAAGCATCAGGAGGAGGAGGAGGAGGAGAGGCAGACGAAGTGGGCTGGAGCCCACAAAAGCTTATGCCCAAAGAAATGTGTTAGTCTTTAAGGTGCCACAGGATTCTCGTTTTTTCTGTACACAGACTAACATGGCTACCCCTCTAGCTATTTTTGGAGCAGTAGCATGATCCCAAGTCTATCAACCCAGGCTAGGAAGCTCATCATTGCAGTCTAGTTAGATGTACCCTTAGGTACTGATCCTGACATGACTGTATCCAGGCAGAGCTTTATTGTGGGTGTAGCAATTTACATATAACCTATTAATTGCAGGATCAACTCCTTAAGCTCTCTGGCTATGTCTACACTAGAAAAGTTAAGTCAACTTTATTAGGTCAACTTAAAAAGGTTGACTTTAAGTAGATCTTATTAAGATGACTTAACAAAAGTTGACTTAACCTTCCTAGTGTAG
Source organism: Pelusios castaneus (assembly GCA_007922175.1). NCBI lineage: Eukaryota > Metazoa > Chordata > Testudines > Pelomedusidae > Pelusios > Pelusios castaneus. Next base: position 2,052,413 of record ML685851.1, on the reverse strand, counting down.
ACATAGCCCCTTTCATAGAATCATAGAATAATAGGGTTGGAAGGGACCTCACGAGGTCATCTAGTCCAACTCCTGCTAAAAAGCAGGACCACTCCCCCCAAATCACCCCAGCCAGGGTTTTGTCTAAACGAGCCTTAAAAATCTCCAAAGATGGAGATTCTACCACCTCCCTAGATAGCTCATTCCAATGCTTCACCACCCTCCTAGTGAGAAAGTTTTTCCTAATATCCAACCTTGACCTCCCCAGCTGTAATTTGAAACCATTGCTCCTTGTTCTGTCCTCTGTTACCCTCGAGAACAGCCTAGCTCCCTCCTCTTTGGAGCACCCCTTCAAGTAGTTGAAGGTTGCTATCAAATCTCCCCTCAGTCTTCTCTTCTGTAGACTAAATAAGCCTAGTTCCTTCAGTCTCTCCTCATAAGTGATGTGCCCCAGCCCCCTAATCATTTTTGTTGCCCTCCGCTGGACTCTTTCTAATTTGTCCACATCCTTTCTGTAGTGGGGAGCCCAAAACTGGACACAGTATTCCAGATGCGGCCTGACCAGTGTCGAATAGAGGGGAATTATCACATCCCTCGATCTGCTGGCAATACTCCTACTGATGCAGCCTAATATGCCATTGGCCTTTTTGGCAACAAGGGCACACTGTTGGCTCATATTCATCTTCCCGTCCACCATAACCCCCAGGTCCTTTTCTACAGCGCTGCTACTTAGCCAATCGGTCCCCAGCCTGTAGCAGTGCATGGGATTTTTCCGTCCTAAGTGCAGGACTTTGCACTTGTCTTTGTTGAACCTCATGAGGTTTGTTTCGGCCCAGTGTTCCAATTTGTCCAAGTCTCCCTAGATCCTGTCCCTGCCCTCCAGAGTATCTACCATTCCCCCCAACTTGGTGTCATCCGCAAACTTACTAGGCACGCAGTCTATTCCATCATCAAGATCATTAATGAAGATGTTGAATAGAACCGGCCCCAGGACCGACCCCTGGGGCACTTTTCAACCTTATTAAGTTGACTTAACACTGTAAGTCGATTTAATAAGGTCGATTTAGGTGCTAATCCCCATCCACACTGGCTTAAGTCGACCTAATAAGATCGACTTAAGCGTTAAATCGACCTAAAATGAGGTGTTATTAAGTAACTTAACTTTTCCTTAAGTCGACATAAGGAAAGCCCAATGTGGATGTGAAGTGGTTTAAGTCGACTTAAGCCTCCTTAAGTCAACCTAACTTGTAAGTGTAGATGCATCGTGTGTGCCTCAGCTCATCTGTAAAATGGGGGATAATACTTCCTTTCACCCTTCTTTCCCGCATCTTGGTATTTATATTGTAAACTCTTTGTGGCAGGGAATGTCTTACTAGGGACAGTCCTGATCTCAGCTCTAATCTGGCCTCTAGGTGTTAGCATAATGCAACCGAATAATAAAACAATAATAACGATGAATCAGTGTTTTGTTCCTTTATACATCCCTTTACAGAGTGACCAAAATCTACAGAATATATACATCTGAACTCAACACAATCCATGGCACCAGAGTAATTATATCATCTATATTCTGGAGAACTAACATAGGGTGGATTATAATTTTCTGAGCTCTCTTCACCGACTCCTTGTGTAGAACATGACTCAGAGCCTGAAATGTGCTGCTTATTACAATATTATTAGCATAAATTGTTTTAAGGATGTGGTAAATAATTCATAAAGAAATATGCAAAAGCAAATAGGTTTGGCTTTTTTCCCTCATTTTCATTGGGATTGAAGGAAATTTTTCCCTTTCTTTAAATATTTTTACTTAAAAATGCAGGTACAGTACATAATTTTCAAACGCTTTACCTAGGAAAAGGAAAACATGCTTTTACAGTTGAAGTGGAAAACAAAGTACAATGATGAAAGCTAGAACAGATCTGGGAAAAACTGATATTCTAAGGCTAGGTCTTGTGGCAAACTGAGCACTCTCAATCCCCTGGTACCCGGGGCTGGGCTCTCTACCCCACAGGCTGCTGGGCCAGGGCCCTAAGGCTGTCTGGGCAAACTGGCCCTCACTGACTGTACCTCCCAGGTGTTGTAAGTAACAGTTATTGGTCCGCTCTCCTCCATTCTTCTTCTCTCTGTTCTCCTCCACACATCAAACACTGCTCCTACCTCCACCTCCAAACAATACACCCAAACTCCCTCACTGCCTGGCTGCAACAGGAGCTTTTTATCTTCTACCCTTAATTGGAATCAGGTGCTCCAATTGACTCTAGATGTTTTAATTGGGGTCAGGTACCTTAATTAGCTCAAAACAGCCCTCCCCAGCTACTCTGGGAACAGGACCTTGCTGAGCCTGGGGCTAATATACCTGCCTTTCACCATCCTCCTGCAGCCATCAGGCCTGGCTCTGTCACATATCCCCCCACCCTCCCACTGCACAATCCCAAGGTGTTGGGCAACTTGCGACATCATGCAGTGCATTTGGGACAGTCCATCTACGTTGCCATGGTGACTTCCAGCCAGGTGGCATATGGTGAATTGAAAGGGTTGGAGGGACAAAAACCACCTGGATACCCACAAGTTCTTCACCTTGTTTCGTTGCATCCACTGCAAAGGGACATGATCAGTTACCAGAATAAAGTGTCGCCCTAACAAGTAGTAATGAAGGGTCTCCATGGTCCATTTGATAGCCAAGCATTCTCTTTCCACCACCACATATCTCTGTTCTCTTGGGAGAAGCTTCCAGCTCCAACATTATTTGTTGTTACTCATCTCCCACCATGTGTGATAGGACAGCCCCCAATCCTACCTCAGATGTATCTGTTTGTAAAATCAATTCTTTTGTGAAGTCTGGGGCTACCAGTACAGGGTTACTGCAGAGGGCTGTCCTTAGGATTTCGAAGGTGTTCTCTGCTTCATCAGCCCATTTCACCATTTCTGGACTCTGAGCCTTTATCAAGTCTGTCAGGGGACTTGCTTTGGTGGCGAAATGGGGAATGAAGCACCGGTAATACCCTACTGCACCAAGGAATGCACAGACCTGTTTCTTCCGATTAGGGCGGGGCAAATTTTGGATAGCTTCCAATTTGTTCATCTGGGGCTTCACAACACCTCTCCCTACAATGGGGTAGCCGTGTTAGTCTATTGCAGGAAAACAACAGAGTCCTGTGGCACTTCTAAAGACTAACAGATTTATTTATCGCATGAGCTAAACTCACTATGAAAATCAACCACCTCTTCCAAGATTTGCTTGGTTTCAGACTGAACTCAGCATAAAAATTATATAGTGAGTTTCACACTGAGTTTGTACACCAGGGCTATGTCTACACTTACTAAAAAGTTCGAATTAGTTAGTTCGAACCAACTAATTCGAACTAATTTTAGTTCGAATTAACTTAATTCGAATAAGAAAAAATTAGTTTGAACTAAGCAAGTGCCATTCATGGCACTTGCTTAGTTCGAATTAGCAATTTACATTGATTTCAATGGGCCGGTTAGTTTGAACTAAGCAATTAGTTCGAACTAACATGGCCACATTGGTTAATTCGAACTAATTAGTTGGAATTAATCCTTAGTTCGAATAGGCTATTTGAACTTATTAGTTCGAATTAAGGAAGCCCTTAATTCAAACTAATTAAAGCCTAGTGTAGCCATGGCTTTATTTAGTTCGAATTAAGCTTCCTTAATTTGAACTAACTTGCCACTGTAGACACAGCCCAGATGCTCCCTGATAGTTCAGCCAGGGAAACTAAGAAAAATTGTGCCGCTCTAGAAGTTATTTAACATATTAAAATCTGCTTCTAAAAAGGAAGGTCTGTTTTAATGCTGCCTGCAAGGATGAATGGCCTTGGGATGATAGCCAAGTGGTAACAGTTGATAGGATAACATTTCATAAGTGTTTTGAGGGCAAAGAGATTTGAGCATTCATTGAAGAGTATCCTTAGTTTCTCTCCTAATTTGGACTGGCTGAAAGCTGAAATTATTCTTTAAAAAAAATTACCATTCTGAGTTTATACTCTCAACCTGTGCATCATATATGCCTGAAGTGTCCTGCCCACCCCTAAATTCAGCTGTGAGCCCTTCAAGTGCAGAGACTGTGCTCTCACTCTAAGTTTGTACAGCACCAAGCACACTATCATCTCACAAATAAAAAGAACAACACAACTATAGTGGCACAAGCAGAGGACCAATCAATATAAACATAGGGTTTCTCTAAATAGGAGACTAGTGAAAGCCAGATGGCATGAAATCACTGAGAGGTGTTTCATAAACTTTTCCTGCAATCAAATCTAATTGAAGTAGCATTAGATTGTGGACTTTAGCAGGTGGGCAGCACACACAGCTGCTTCTGCCAGTTGATTTCCAAAGAATACATACATAATACATTTCACAGCAGATGACATCTGGGGAAAAAGCTTAACCCAGAGAGAATGCTCAGTTTGGGTCTTCATTCTTCCAACAGCTTTCAGTTGCTGGCATCTTTAATAATACAGGCAGAAAGAAAAATCTATAGCAATTTTGTGACTAGCAGTGAGCTACAATACAGATATGCAGCTTTGCCTTTGCTATAAAAAAAAAACTCTCCAGTTCTGATCTGTTGCTCTGATTTTGTCAAGAAATCAGAAGAGCCAGGGGAACCAAGGTTTGGTCACTACAGAGAAGTCCAGAGTGAGTGTGGCAGAGGTTTTGCATGACCTTGACCAGAAAGTTGGTTATCAGGATTAAATTTTGCTTTGAAACCAACACTCAAAACAAAACATAGGGAAAGGGCATATGGAAGCAGGGGGCCCACATGTCCCAAAATGGGGGGGGGAGTCATCTATAAAACCCATAAACAGACTCTGATAAGTTTCATGTACTTGTACTGAATGCTAAAATCCTGTTGAACAGATAATCAATTGCCTATGCGCTTTAGGGTTTGTTTTCTGTGTAATTCTCATTCTTATCTATAAATTCAATGTAAAGACCTACACGAGCAGCCTCTACCATTCCTATTTATAGCAGAAATTGTGTTTTTAACACTGCAGTCTACGGAAACAGGAGTTTCTCATGCTACAGCAAGAGCAATCAGCAGAGAGACTATATCAAACAACACCAAAATTAGATGTAAAATACACCATTTCATCCTTCTGAGCTCTTGAACTACCTGTATGTACATACAGGTCACTGAGTACTTCAGACATCAACCAGCTTGTTCAAAGAAAAAAAATTTCTCCAAAAAGTAGAGCAGGAAAGTCACTGACAGCAGCAGCATGTAGCGGAAGATGCTGTTTCAAAGCAGCTCTGAGAATCAGCCCAGTGCTATGACTTAGCAAGAAATGAATGAGTATGAAGAGACTTCTCTTAAAAGTACCCATCTCCATTTTGTGACATAGAAATCGAGACACTAAGAAAGACTCAATGACAAAAGAATCCAAAAAAGGCAGAGTCCCTGAGGGGGGGACGGGTGGGAGGAAGATAGTGTTGAGCAAACTGCAGCATGGAAAATCAAAGTTGTCATTTGAAAATGTTTTACTTTAGAAAGATCAAGCTTGTATATTAAAATGTAGCATTTAGTTCTATGATTATTTGAAAGTCACCATAAGACAGTTTTTGGACTGAGGAGTTTATGTATAGCCTATATACACTAGATGTAACACAACAAGTAACAATAATAATGAGGGGAGAGAAGAGGAAGGATTGGGAGCAAAGCAGAAAAAGGAGTCCAATGACATGACTGTACAATTGCCTTGGGTTAACTCAAACCTTAATGGTCTTGTTTTCTAACTCTCTTCTGCCAAGTTATTTTAGAAGTGGTGAGATAATAAGCAAACCATTAGGCTTACTGAAGAATTTTGTTTTGTGTGTGGTCTAACGGAGACAGTGTGGGGTTAATAAGTATCACCAAGCTATAGACTGGTGGACAGGATGACTTAACCATTGCAGAAGGAGAAAGAAAGAAAGAAAGAAAGAAAGAAAGAAAGAAAGAAAGAAAGAAAGAAAGA